>OZ007506.1:2524622-2598637 GCA_963931865.1 Axinella damicornis | reverse complement strand
ACGTCCCACACGTGCTCACACACACACACACACACACACACACACACACACACACACACACACACACACACACACATACACCACGCACGTACGTACACACAGGCACTGAGCTACATGGGCTACGTACTTAATCCCCAGCAGCAGCAGAAGATCCACTCCTCACTAGATGTGGACGAACAGGGAAAGGTGGTCTTCGTGGAGTTTGTCAAATTGGCCCAGGAGATGTTTGCCTTCCGATTGGAGGACTCTCACCTTGAGGCCAACCTCATGTATGCCCTCACGCAGAAGGACAGCCTTGAAATGCCATCCATTCCAAAGAAGGTACTAGCTGCCTCCTTGTTGTGAACTAGATGCGACACCATCATTTTGATGATTTAGGGCACATTCTGAGGAAATGGGCTTGCTCACTCCCAGGCCTATCTTCCTTGTGGTTCTGTTTTCATCTATATTGATTCAGTGTATCATTATGAATGAAGACGGAAGCCTTGTATGGAAAGCATGAACATCCTGCTGCCATGTGGGGTAAAGGCCCGGGAACAAGCCGCTGTGTTCTTTGACACAGAAGCCTTGTAGAAAGTGGGGTAAAGGCCCGGGAACAAGGGTCTGACACAGAAGCCTTGTAGAAAGCGGAGTAGGCTCTGCAGCCTCGAGCCTCATTCCCAGGCTCTCTCTCCAAAAGGAAAGAAAGTAGGAGTGTCCTTCATTTATCACATGAATGATGACGCACCAGTAGTTACCTATCCAATTTCATTGCAATGCAAACTTCTCAAGGTGAGGAACTGTGTTGTATTTTGTCATGGTGACGTGGGCATGAGTGCAGATACTAATAACCAGCCACACACTACTATTTACTCTAGGCTAGCAGAGGCATAGTATTGTGTGTACTTACGAAGGTCTCTTCGACCCATCTCAGGCCACCAGCTTTGAGCAGCTGTGGAAGGAATACTCGCCACTTGCTTCACAGTTGAAACCCACCTCCTCCCATCCCTCCCTCACTCAATCCTTCTCCCCACCGCCTGACTTCCCCCAAGAGCTGCCTCCCCCCGCTGGTGCCAGTGCCGGTGTGAAGGGGGAGGAAGAACTGGATCACATGAGACGGCAGTTGCATGACCTAGGAAAGCGCTGGGACCAGGAGAGGCTAGTTGGAGCCAGCTCCGAGGTGGAAAAACTGAAGGTGGAAAAGGAAAAGGCCTTGCAGGAGGTCACCAGGCTCAAGGTGGGTGTATGGGGTGGTGTCGCTGTAATGTGTATGCCATATGACAGAGGATCTCCTCCTTTCTCTTATTTCTCCCCCCCCCCCCCCCCCCCCCCCCCCCCCTCCCCCGCCCGCCCTCCCTCCCTCCCTCTGTCCCTCCCTCCCTCCCTCCCTCCCTCCCTCCCTCCCTCCCTCCCTCCCTCCCTCCCTCCCTCCCTCCCTCCCTCCCTCCCTCCCTCCCTCCCTCCATCCCTCCCTCCCTCACTACCCATCCCTCCCTCAGATGCATCTGAGCCAGAAAGAGCGGGAGTGTAATGAACTGGAACTGTTTCGCGAAATCCCACCTGGGTCATCAGGAGAGTCACAGGCACTGAGGAAGAGGCTTGGGCTAGCAGAAGCAGCACTGAATGCTAGCAAGGAGAAGGAGCATCGGATGGAAGACGTGAGCTCACTGAAAATCTAATTATACGATGCCGACAGTGTGCTGCAAGTACCAGTATATAGTGTAAATCGATGATAATTTCAGCTGTTCCTCTGGCACCCTGTTATCAATGTTCCCCGTGCACATCATAAACTCCTATTGATGTCATCTGCATGATAAGATAAGCATATTCTTCATCCCACTGCAGACAATGCGCTGCATGGAGACTGAGCTGGCTGCTCTGAGAGAGAAGCAACCAGACCTGGTCAGAAACAGAACCCTTCCGCCTCTCCTCTAATCTCCCCCCCCCCCCCCCCCCCCCCCCCCCCCCCCCCCCCTTCCCTTACGGCCCTCGGCCTCTCCCCCTTCCTCCTCTCTGCACCCCCCTCCCCCTCTGCACCCCCCTCCCCCCTCGTCCCTATCCCCACTCCCCCTCCCCCAATACTAAAATGAGTTCATGCATCCCACTCACCTCCCACCACCACCACCTCCCACTACTGGCCTCGTTCCCAGGTGCTCGGTAATTCGGGAGCGCCTGGGAACGAGGCTACTCCCACCACCACCTCCCTCCACTTGATCCACATCTCCTTTCTCCAACACTCAGACTTCTAGTGAACTGAAGCGGCGTCTTGCCACGCAGGACTGTCAGCTGAAGAAAGAGCTGCAGTTGTCACGTCGCCACCAAGTTGCAGCTGAAAGGCTTCTGCAATTTGCTGAGGTGATTTGAATCTCGGCCATTTTGTACATAACTCGTACCAAAGTGTTGTCTGGATCAGAGCAATATCTCTTCTTGTTGTCACAGAATTGTCACGAAGCTCTAGTGAGGTCACCAGAAGCAGACCGGATACTGTGAGCCATAGCAGACAGGATATTTAGCGTATAGCCATAGTTACCTTATATAGCAGACAGGATAGTGCGGCCATAACGGACAAGACACTGTGAGCCGTAGTTACTATAGCAGACACGATAGTGTGGGCTATACAGTGGTTTGTTGTAATACTGATCAAGCTAAGGATTACTGCAATCCCTGCCTCCCACCACGTACACACCCTCTCCACACACACAAACCCACCACACACCACACATTCATACCACACATATACACCTCACATACCACACCACACATACACAGGTACCACCCTCATGGAAAAGGTGAATCAGTGGTGCGAGGGGATGCAGTGACAGGCAATCCTCGTCCCCCGCAGTACCTCTCAAGGCACGCCAAAATGACTGCAACCACCTTGGCCCAGGAAGCCAAGGAGACCATTACTGCTGTCAGGAAACTGCTGGATGCCCCAAGTATGTACACATGTCTACACCCTCACCTTACCTGCTTGTCCATACTTGGTCCCACCTGACTTCATTCCATGTGCCAGACGTGCGATTCATGCTGTGCCTAGTTTCGTGCCCAGACCCTCTCAGGTCTGGGAACGAGACTATGCCATGCCTTGGTGTTGTATGTATACATGTGTCACCTTAGCATATCCACTTGAACTAGTAGGGCATGTTTGGGGCAAAGGTCATGCAGACTCGTCCATGTGTGATACGATCACACACCGCATGATTCAACTTTGCACGCCTGTAATGACGGGATCACTTTCGGAGGTTGTAGAGTGTTCTGATCTGTGTGTGACACCTGTCAAACTTGTTGCGCATTATCCGTCACATGTAGCACTACCCTATGGCTGGGAGGAGGCCTACACTGAGGATGGCCGGAAGTATTTCATCAGGTGAGCACGCTACACCAACATACACGTTACACGTATGGACACTCACACTAAGTTAGCAACATCACCATAGTAGGTCTGGTTTCATTCCCATACCCTCAAAACAAATGTGGGAATGAGTTCAGAGTATGTACATCAAGGGGAACTATTAATAATGACAGGGGCTTTCCTTTCTAGCCCTTTATTAGTCCAATCTTAGTTGCAAATTTATAATTCAAATGTTGTGTTTTTGATTACAAAATGCCACTAAACGTGTGCGTGTATCAGTTTATGTGGGGCAGCCTGCATGAGGATGAGAGGGACGGGCTAATAATCTGACAGCATAGAGGGGAGTGTCAGATGAGAAAGCGAAAGATCTACCTGATGCTGACATCACTATGAAATCATACTTACAGTCACATTGACCCCCGGCCCACTCGGCATATTCTCCCTCAATTGCAGCCATGAGACCCAGTCCACCTCCTGGGTGCATCCGGTGACCAGGCTAGTTCCAGGAACAACCTCTCACGCCTCCACCCCCACCTCACGAAGCCGAGCCTCCAACCACAGCTCCCAAGCAGCTGGCCACAGCAATGTACCACAGCCAGTGTAGTTGGCTATGCACTCACTGCACTAGCTCTACATTGAAACGATCTCTTGATCTCAACGCTTACCAAAGTTTTATAATTTTTATGGCTGCTGTATGAATGTATACATTGTACACGGATGCAGGTATAATTACATTTTATGTGTACCTCAAGTTGTCCCTTTTTATAATCTGTTGTTAGTAGCTAGTATTCTTTTATGGCGGCATATCCACTGTCAATTTTGTATGACAGAATTATTACTCTGATGGATTTATGTTTATGATCAGCATAAGTGGCATGTGACCGACCATTCAGAGTTCAAACTATACAACACCACTATATAGTGAGTTTCATCAACCTTATAGAGTACCCATAGCGCGTAAGCACGAGGGTTAAGATACACTTATTATGTTAGCTCTTACCAACCACAAGAAACAGCAAAATCCATGTATTAAGGTATAACACCCCATATATATTCTCGTGGCTCATGGAACTCAAAGCTCATGACATCATTTGCAGCCATTGGTTGGTCACTATGATATAATATAAAGAGTTAAGTGTAAACATTGAGCTGAGTGTACAGTGCACATACACTGGGTGTTGGTATTTCTTAATTAACCATTCTGACATAAGATTGAAGTGAATTATTTCTGCAGCGAGTACAAAACCTGATATACGTAGGCTTAAGACTACACCTGCTTTGGGTCTTTCTAAAGTCTAAAGGTGCAGAATGAATTAACTTTCACTAACTAAAAACATCGTAGCTACTAACATGTGATGGACACGTGTACTATCCAAATTCATACTACAAGTGACCTTATGCACAAGGTCTTGGTTAAGTAAACATGCACAAGGGTCTTGGTTAAGTAAACATCAGCAGCTTTATACAGCCGCAAATTCACTACATGACACTGTATTCATGACCTTTAAACTTCAGCTGCTAAACTTCAAATTGCATAGCTTAGTTAGTTATAAATACACTCCACTCAGGCTTGTCAGTTAGTTGCATAATATGCCATCATGGCAGTCACTCTGAATCTGAATCAGAAAAGAGACCTCTGGGTACAAAATGCTTTGCTAGTTGGAGGTATAATTTCAGTGGGAATGGCACTTGGGTACAGCACAGCTTGGTGAGTACACTATATGTGGGCTCTGTGGTACGTAGCTATGGCAATGAAACCATACTAGCTAACGGTGTGTTGCTGTAGAAAAACACATGTAGTATACCAATGAGCACTTCATGCTCTTCTATTGCTCTGCATGACCTTTTTCACTAGCCGTTAAAAATCTGAACATGTGATTATACAGTTGGCAGGAGTGTGATTCTTTGTCTGATATTTAGGAGCTATGCTGTTCAGCTCCATGGTGCATGTCAGAGAGCACCTACTAGGCTATGGGCTACAGTGTACAGAATGTTTGGAGAAGACAATTGGGCAGTGTATGTGATTGGTAAGCTATCAGATGTCTCCACATAATCATGATGTATGATACACGCAGATCGCTGCACAAACTCTTAGCTGTGCAATGGTAGTTTAGATATAGCTAGGTAGCTATACTAGTGACCACAGAGTACAATAGTGAGCATAAAATTGATTGCATGCAAGGAAGGCATTACATCATCCTACCACCTACTGATTTAATTGTCATGATAATCTGTTTGGTCACAGCAGGTAGAGGATTGTATGCATGTAGAGTCCTACATAGTATAGCTATATCACAAGGTGATGTAATGGCCTCAAGCACCACGTTCTTGTGAAAGATCCAGCGATTCTCATTCCTGTTATGCAATAGCCTCATTCCCAGGCCGTTTGGCCGGAACGAGGCTAGTTTCACAAGTGTAGCTGTACATCTATCTACATACAGATAAACTAGTGCATACGTGAATGCACGCAGAAGAGCCTCGCGGGAAGCGAGTTAGTAGTTGCTGTAAGACCAACTATCTGGCAATCCCAGGAATAGAGATTGTCATGTTTATGTATTCACAGCCTGGTACATGGTAAGTATATTCATGTGACTCATCGGTGGCCGGGTAAGTATATTCACGACACCCATAATCATTTTTGGAGCTACAACTCTGTATTATAAGTAGCAGCAGACACCATAATATTGTAAGGACTGCGTTAGTGCCCACGCGCACTTGTGAGAGTTCACCCCGCGCACTTGCCTTGCACAGTGACAGTGCGTATGAGTGACGTCCTTATTGCATTCCTGAGCGTTACAAACATATATATATACATATATATATATATATATATATACGCTAGCTCAGATTCGACTGCCCTGCTGCACGATTAGTTGCCTCGCTTCCCGCTCGGCAATTATATGCTGTAAAAATATTTACCGTACATACCCTAAGTAACCCAACTACAAATTGCTTGCATGCATGGCTGTACCTACTGCAGATGTTACATGAATTTGCAGGGTCCTGGCTGGTTCCATTCGTTGTGTTCTGTCTTGCAAATTTGTTTCTTGCCTGTCTGGACCTTGCTGGCTCACCCTCTGCTCTGCGAAAGTACAAAATACAACACCACAAGAATGCTCCGGTATGTCTACCTGACAGTCTGTCTGTCTGTCCATCTGTCTGTCTGTCCGTCTGTCTGTCTGTCTGTCTGTCTGTCTGTCTGTCTGTCAGTCTGGTCTGTATGTAGCCCAGCTCTCATAGCTTAAACCAGCAACAGTAGACAATTTTTGTGAAGGAAATTGAAATTGCGGACAGTCAGTTATACCGTTATTAATATTGAATGATAGTTAGTGCAGGTAGATCAGCTTCAGTGGAAGCCTATATTATACGTCTCCAACTTGACTGTTCACAGATGGATTGTGGAAGGTATCTCTGCACTGCATGCCTTGCAATGTTTAACATGACAGCTGTCACCTTGGCCGAGACGGTGTCCCTGTGGCCACTGGCAAAGTGGAGGATACAGTTTGGATACGAGTTGCCAACAGTGCTCACTACCATGTGGCACATAGTGCTCTTTGCGGGAATACATGAGATAGGTTTCTACTACACGCACAGGTAACTGTGACTAGCTAGCTGCAGGCTAGCCTCGTTCCCAGGCCTTCTACACCTCCAGTTTTTGCAGTATGCAAAAACAGAGGGGTTGCATACTGCAAGCGATCAAAAAGTTGGTGTAGAAGGCCTGCATGAGGCTAGCTTTGACTTGTGTAAGGTAAATACCTAAATAGCTACCCGTCTATGGGGAACAGGCCAGTAGTTAAGTAATCCCAATTGAGAGGCTAACTCGCTGTAATGCTCAGCGGCCTCAGTCGAATTCCGGTAGGTAAGGAAGTCAGTAGATACCTGAGATAAGAGAGCTAGGTTAGATTACAGGCCAGAACAGCTGCAGTGTCAGATATAACAAACAAAATCCCACACTAAGTCTTGCACTTGAACTTTGTTGGGCTACATGCAGTAGCTACTAGTGTCACATGATGTCCCAACGTATAGACAGCTGAGAGGGAAGGGATGTGTGTCTCTCCGACGTTGCAACAACACATCTCACGGGCAGTGGTTTATGCAAAGAGCGTGGTCATGCTTCGTCAAGTATATAATTCCCCCCCAGGAACTAGGCTAGGTAAACACATTACTTCAGTCCAAAACCATATGCAAGGTGGTAGCTCACGTTATAAGGACATTGGAGTAGGAGGAGTTGCAGCTGTGTAAGCAGCAAGTCTGCACAAGGCAACTGCAACATTAGTTAGCCAGCTTTGGGAGTAGCTATGCAACCCATATTCCATATTGAACGATATTAGTTTGTAGGTGCAAACGGGGAGGATCTGCAAGACGTAGTCAGTTTGCACAAAGCAATGATTGGTTAAACCAGTCATGGGATCAAATTTCCAAACTGGGATTAATCTAATGGGGGAGGAGCATGCTACAGCCTGGTTATGGTAAGGAGTAGCTTAGCTGGAATTTGTACATGCCTTATGTCACATGTTATAACCATTTGATCAGGTTTAGAGTAGACTAGTTAACCTGAGAGGGTCACTGAGAGTGCCGGCTATGTACAGATGTTGAAAAGCAAGTAGCTATGTAGCATCGAACCAGGCATGTCGCCTGGGTTCGAAGCTACGTAGTAGCTAACCAGCTATGGCATTGCTAATAAAGTCCACTGGGTCTCCCACTCAGACTTCTCCACCGTGTTGGGTTCCTCTACAAGCATATCCACAAGTACCACCATGACTGGACGGCACCATGTGCAATAGCTACCTTCTACTGCCACCCACTGGAACACTACTTTGTCAACCTGGGGCCCCTCACCCTTGGCCCAGTCTTAGTTGGAGCCCACCTGTCCACTGCGTGGTTGTGGTACATCATTTCCCTCCTCAGTACCACATTCGTCCACAGTGGCTACCACTTCCCATTTCTGCCCTCCCCTGAGTCCCATGACTACCATCACAGCAGGTTTGTGGATCACTAGTGCAGGCCCTTCACAACAGACAGAGTCATGACAATGTCCACCTCAAACAGCTGTTGTCAGCCTATAATACTGCTACAATGTATGTGACGCCTCCGCTTTAGGTAGCTGATTAACACACCACAATCATTTTCTTCCTGCCAAGGGCATAATTATTTAATAGGTACGGGAATGGGTGCTTGGGAATAGGTTACAATGTGGGACACTCATGCATGGTGATTATGAGAGAGATTAATTGAATCCACAGAAAGATTCAGACACAAGACCTTCAGAACACTAGTCTTAGGTCATTGCGCATGCACGCAGACTGACCTTTGAACCGTTGAGCAAAGTGGCTGTTATGCCGTACGTAGCTAAATTATGTGCTGTTAGCAACATGGAGTCACTAAGTTTGGAGTCAGCAATGAACTGCACTACGTAAGCCACGAAAAGAAGTTGGTGGGTTATTTTTGTGTACTGGGTGGAGTCGCTATTAGTTTCAATACCGGTACCAACCACTTCCTATTTCACTCAATGGTCTATCACCAATGATTGTCCTGTATAAACAAACGGTGAATTTCTAGCCCAGCAAAGACACTCAAGCCCTCCTACCATCTCCTGTGTAGGTTTGCCAATAACTATGGAACCCTTGGCCTGCTGGACTGGCTCCATGGCACGGACAAGGAGTTCAAGAGCAGTCTAGCCTTCAAGAGGCACTTTATTGTCTGGGGACTCACCCCAGCCAATGAGATGGTGAAAGGTAGAGCAAGAGGGCAACAAGGAGCACGTGCTGACTAGTACGTACAGTTACTGTTATAGTAGAAATGCATGTGTGCAATTGATCACAGTATTAGGAAACTGTTATTTATTTGTTTCCATGATCATCTCACAAGTTCAGTACACAATTAATGCCACCTTCATTGTATTGCAGTCAATGTGCCTGTTTTATCACATTGTGCATCTCCAACATTTGTCAGGAGACATAACTTTGATAGCCTTGTTCCCAGGCACTCGGTAATTACCAAGCGCCTGGGAACAAGGCTGTAATTTTGATTATGAGCCTCAATCAGTGTTTCTTTCCATGAAATCTTATACTATTGAAGTGCTACACTCTCGTTCCCAGATCCCTAAGTTTTAAGTCTGGGAATGAGATGAGGATACGATGAGATATTAAAAAAATGTTGTAGCTTTCAAACACAAACACACAAGCACGAAACATACCTTCATGTACACATACGAACACTAAAACTTCTATATAATACATAAACTAGAGCATATCTTATGTACAAGAAGCCATTGGTAGTCAGTATGGCCACTTTTGGTGTGATAATTAATAATGCGAAGTGATTTTGAACATAATCATTAGTCTGCTATGGTAATATCTCGAGGTAATTTGCAGGCACTAGTCCCTTTCTACCATCTGCTCTTGCGGCTTTTAGCCAGTCCGGCTCTTCTGATTCTGTCACTGGGGGAGGAGAGGGAGGAGGGAGGGAGGAGGGAGGGAAGAGGGAGAGAGGGAGGGAAGAGGGGAGGGAAGAGGGAGGGAGGGAGGAGGGAGGGAGGGTGGAGGAAAGGATCAATCATAATTTAGGTTCCAACAACTTATCTGCTTCTATGCACAAAACACAATCACAGGACATTGCTTTGTGATCACAGCAATGAGCTCCACCCAGAAACTGTAGCCTTATGACCACTGTACATGGGACTCTATGATAAAAGATACATGACTTAGAGCACGTGCATCATGCACACATATATACCTTGATAGAGGATTTCATCTTTCTTGAAGGAGAGTTCCAGAGAGTCCTCTGCGTCACAGTCATATAGTGCTCTTGCACTCCTGCAAAGATGATTGGTGGTGGTGGTGGTGGTGGTGGTGGTGGTGGTGGTGGGGGGGGGGGGGGGGGGGGGGGGGGGGGGGGGGGGGGATTGACAAAACATTGTCTTTAGATGTCAAAGGTCCCACAGGGTAGACACTCTGATTTGCATTGGTCTACATGTATAATATCCTAGTGTCAAAATTGCAAACACAGTTCTCGCTTCATAACTCGTTCCAGCCTTTTCTCTCTCTCAGCTAACCTGTTGCCAGGCCCCTTAATTAACATCTGTCTGAGTTGTCAGCTCCACACAAGGGCTCAGCAGGTGGATATACAAGTCCACATGCATGGAGTCCACAGCCTCCTCTCTCCTTTGCACACGTGAAAACCTTGCCATCGCAAGCCAATCTTCCTGCTATGTAGCTACACCCACATTGTGACAACCATCCTGTGTTCCACCGTTCGACAATTGATACTATCGCTCAGCCATTAGCCCCTATGCAACATACCTTCCTGCTTGTGGTATTTTCCTCCAGGGCCGGGATGGTGTTGTGTCAGTGTTTCTGGTTCTCCCTCTCACATCTCTAGTTTCTTTCTCCTGCCAGTTTCGTCTGTCGGCAGCTTTGTTTTCCGGGAGGACTGGTACAGACTCCAATCTGTTCACCAATGGCCGGCTATTGCTCTCGGTCGTTGGGATAAAGGTGCGTCTCTTTTGGGCAACCTCTGCACCAACTGGAGAAAAGATCCATGAACTTTGAACTTCGGTTTAACTTGCATCACACACACAACAACTCACTTGGATATTTTTGAGTTCATTACTATAGCACATTTGTATGTGCTGTGCTGTGATAGCTGCCTACTCTCTTCCCTCACCGTTCACTTGCGGTTTGTTTCTAGGGATGGGCGGGGCAGGACCAGGGGGTCTTCGTCTCTCTGCCGTCCCTGGAGACAGGAGCCATTATGACAACAATTTACTAATGTGTCACGTAGGCAGGCTCAAGGTGGGCTATAATCTCAATAGTTTACTTATTCATCAGGTAGGTCAGCTCAAAGAGGCACTAGATGGATGTATGCGCTAGGAGATGATGGTAGAGCTGGCAAGAACAAGGGAGCGAGGGAGGAGGAGCATGTGAGGAGGGAGCGAGGGAGGTGGAGCTTGTGAGGAGGGAGTGAGGGAGGTGGAGCTTGTGAGGAGGGAGGGAGTGAGGGAGGTGGAGCTTGTGAGGAGGGAGTGAGGGAGGTGGAGCTCGTGAGGGGGGAGTGAGGGAGGTGGAGATTGTAAGGGGGGAGTGAGGGAGGTAGAGCTTGTGAGGGAGTGAGGGAAGTAGAGCTTGTGAGGAGGGAGTGAAGGATGTGGAGCTTGTGAGGAGGGAGGGAGTGAGGGAGGTGGAGCTTGTGAGGAGGGAGTGAGGAGGTGGAGCTTGTGAGGAGGGAGTGAGGAGGTGGAGCTTGTGAGGATGGAGTGAGGCTGATGCACAAGGCTTGAGACTCCACAGGAGGGAAAGAGGCAGGAGAGACACAGAAGGAGAGAAACCAGGGGAGATGAAGAGGAGAAAAGTATGGAGAGGAAGAGAGAGAGACGAAACACTACCTGAGTCATAGTTGACAGTCTGCGGTGTTTGGTAGGGTTCTGGGCTCCTAGAGCGGATCCGCGAAGAGGAGCTGGAGGTGACGAGAACAGACTGACGCTGGGTGATAGGAGGGGGAGGGATGTTGGGGTTGCCAGGGAGTGGAGGGAGCGGCCTGTGACAGGGAGTGAGGGTAGTGTCGATGCAAGTCACATGGAACGGTCCACCAGGTGTTCAGATACATGTACAGTATGTGGACATACAATAATTATGGCAGATGGAGCCAGTAACGTTGCACGCAGGGGAGAAGAGCAATGTGTTGATTTACACTGGACCTGAGTACAACTAGGCAAAACGCCAACAAAGAGTTTGGCAAGGAGTTCTCGGCTTTGCCATGCGTACGACTAAAGCATTTAGTCGAAACATATTCTTTTCAGAGCTTAAGACTTAGCAGACACTTTCACACCATATAGTGTATCATGGCTAGCCTCAGGTCCCAAGTTGTGGGGGCAAGTTGTCGACAAGTGTGGTGACTGACTATGAACTAAAACTGCCAGTACCTTGGAGGTGGTTCGTGTGAAGGTGGTGATCCGAGTATTTTCTTCTCAAACATGGCCGAGACCTTCTTGGTGTGCGTGTCAGGTGGTGTAGATGCAGAGGAGGAAGGAGAGGGGGCAACATCCGGAGGGCGACCGTGCACCCCACTGTCTCGCTTCTTGTCAACAGCAGGAAGCTTGGCCTCCGGGAGAATCTAGGGAGCAAAGAGTAGCACGGCATTGTCAACCATCTTACTCTCAGGACCCCAGTCACGGAGGACCCCAATGAAACAAGCTGTTCCCACATCCTCCTCCACCCACACACTCACCTTCTCCATCTCTGAAATCATAAGCTCCACGATAATGTTCTGGTACTTGATATCCACAATTGAGGCGACGGACTCTCGTTCTGGTCGCATGAGTGTTGGGCCAAATACCACGCCGAGATTACTGGCCTTCATGAGGTTGCGATTGGAGTGAGCAGCAATACTGTGGGAGAGGCAATTAGTGCTGAAAGAGGATAGCAACTATGTAATAACGATTGCATAGCACTAAACATACCAACCTCACTCCCTGGTTACAAACATACCAAAACTGCCCCTGTAATGCACTGCCAAAGGGTCCCACGATGGGGATATCCGAACAACAAGCCATTTTATCATTGAATGCCAAAATCCAGGTAGGCGGCTAGTGAGCAGCAATCTCCATATTTTGGTGCATGACATGAGCAGTGAATTGGTTGCAAAGTGAGGACGAAATTCCGTACCAAATTAGTACTCAAGGTGAGAACATTTTGGTGAAACTATTTTTCGGAGGGATGAAAATACTGCGAGTTAATGCAATACTAAGGGGTTAAACATTGTGGGGAAGCTGGTCAACAGTCGTACCGGCTCAAGTGTTCCACTAGCAGCACCAGCAACTTTTTGTTGGCATCAGGCAGCAGCTCTAGCAGATCTCTGAGAGTTTCAATCCTCTTCTCATGGTCTGGGATTTCTGTAGGGCGGGAAGGAGGGAGAGGGAGGGGGAGGGAGGAGGAGGGAGGGAGAGAGAGGGGGAGGGGGAGGAGGGAAGGAGTAAATGATTTCTACTCAATGCTGTAAAAAAAAACACTTCCTTCAACGTACTCGCAGCCTCAATGAAGCCTTCGTGGAATCCAAAGGTTAGCAGTGGTTCTCCTAACTGCTTCCCAAAGTATCCTTTCACAGCACTTGCTAGTGTCTTTGTGTCCCATTCGAACTCGTCAGAAAAATCCAACTGGTCGACTTTGCCCCTCTCAAGGGCATCCTTTATGAGTTTCATTGCCTTTGAGAGAACGCCAGGTTTTCGGTACAGACCTTCTTCATCAAGACCTAAGGGGGGGAGGATGGAGGGAGAGGGAGAAAGGGAAGGGAAGGTAGAGAGAATTACAAATTGCTGTCGAGAACTCAAGCACAATGGTGCACAAAGATTTTAACATACCTCTCTCTTCAATGGCGTCGATGCACTTCTGAACGAAGACAAACCCTTGAGGAGTCACACCACCAACTGCACAGTGGAATGGTGAGACCAATCATTATCACAATACCCACTCACACGCCACCCATCCCCCCCACACACACACACAACTTACCCTCCATTACCCGGAGGGAGGAGTATACCTGTGTGGAGAGAGAGAATTGATAATATATACTCCTGACCACTGCATGGTATGGAGAGGTTCGGGTACTTTCATCATTCTTGTCTGCTAAGTTGCACAAGGCATAGCATAATATTATGATGTGAGTGACAAAGAGGATCAAATGTATACTGAGGTTGCTTCTGTGCCAACAATCAGATACACCCTCTGCGACCAGACAAACTTCATAATTATCACGTGAGTGTCTGGTTCCAGACAGCACGTCACTGAAAGCCACTGTGGTGGTCCTACAGGCCCATTACAACTTACTGGTTCTTTTCCCTCCATGATCTCCAGCCATCCTTTCCTGCTCTCAGCAGTGAGTGACTGTACCGTGTATCTCCGAGACTCCCTGCATGGGGATAATACAGTGGGGTTAATGACAGTATAAATTAGGGAGAGAGAGGGTTAATGACAACAACAATGTGGTAGACACGGGGTTAAATAATTAACAATAGTAATACACAGTGGTAGAAAGGGGTGTGGGTCAATGGTAGTAACGCTGGGTTAGAGAGGGGGGATTGGACAAATTATGTTTCTTGCACGACCACCACATGGCACTCACTTGGGGGTGAGCAGTTCCACCTCAAAGCAGAACCTTCTCTCAACGTCCTCTGTCCGTGATCTGACACAGTCCTTCACGTCCATGAAGTCTTGAGAGGGCAGCTGTACGTGAGAGGAGCGAGTGCAACCAGAATCTGATCAGTATTCGACTGGGGACGTCTTCAAGGCACCTGCTCTGTCCTCACTCACACTCAGCAACTTTGGATTCTCTAAACTATCGTAATCACTCCCAATTATTCAAACACCATATTAATTCATCTACTTCTTCACGAACATGTGTAGCTGAGTACATAAAACCAAGACAGTAGACCGAGCTGATTGAGGTATGGCTGGCAACAAAGGGAGCTCAATTGGTCTCATCATTGCAATAGAGCTACGTAGCATACAGTACATGTAGGTCACTTTGTAGGCATTGAAGATTGGAATCATAATCATACTGCAGTGCTAAAACACTTCTCCACTGCATCATCATACCATGGTTTTCCCAGTCTTCCTACCTTAGGTTCTTCCAGGTCCACATTTAGTCTCCTTGTTGGAGGTGAAGATCTGGTCATCTTCATGGCACAGACAAATCGACGATTGACTATATACTTTCCGGCCTGTTCACTTTCTGTGCCAAACCACTCTAATATAATACACCTGAACAATCCCACACGATAATTCTATTCCTCCCTCTCCTCTCCCTCCCTCCATTCCTACTCCCCTCCCTCTCCCGACCTCTCCCTCCTCTCTCACCAGTCCATGGTGTCCAATGGGAATCAGTTTCATCTGCCTCAATTTCTTTGACCCATGCTCCTTCTTCTTGAACTGGCAGAAGTAGCGGTGCCATCCCTGGCCGAGCCCTACCACCGAGCAGTGAAAGTGAGAGAACAAATCCATTTGTCAGTTGCTCACCCACACACGCCGGCTACTTAGTAAAACAAGGGTCTACACCATCGTCATTAATATGTAGCTAGCCTGCTCATTGGCCTACAAGGATGCTACATGTAGCACTAGACAAGCTAGTACCAGCTTGGCTGGCTAGCTTAACTATGACAGTGTAGATCTTCCTAACAGTGAAGTGCATTATATACTCTCACACTGCACAAGGTATGCATACAACATCCCCAGCCAAAC
Organism: Axinella damicornis; assembly: GCA_963931865.1. Classification (NCBI taxonomy): domain Eukaryota; kingdom Metazoa; phylum Porifera; class Demospongiae; order Axinellida; family Axinellidae; genus Axinella; species Axinella damicornis. The sequence continues at coordinate 2,583,076 of OZ007506.1, read as the reverse complement.
ATCCACTTGTGTTCCTAAAACAAAGCGGAGTCAGGTCGACACATACAGTACAGCTGTCAGCTGTTCACACAGATGGCTGTACATGTAGCTCTATAGCCAGGAGGAGCGAACACACGGAGGAATGTGCATGTGACTGTGATGCTATTACAGACACAGCAGTATACGTTGCAGAAATGGTCGAACATTCCACTTGTAGGCCAAACATTTATCATCAAACTTTACTGACCCTAATACTGCAACACTGCCTCAAGTATTACCATTCAATGTGACCCCCCTCCTTGTCCCTCCCATCTTATTGAGCTTACTCCTCCCTTCCTCAATCTCCCCCAGCCCGCTCTTCCCTAATACCTTTCTTAGCATCCTGGACAAGGAGGTGTCCCTGCTGGAGGAACTCGGGATGATGAACCAAACCTGCCTCTCCTTCCTGGTGTGTGTGTGTGTGTGTGTGTATGTGCGTGCATGTGTATGCATGTGTGTGAGTGCATGTGTGTGTGTGTGTGCATGTGTGTGTGTGTGTGTGTGTGTGTGTGTGTATGTGTGTGTGTGTGTGTGTGTGCAGGGTGGAGCCAGCACAATGCATGATTATGTACAGCATGCAGCACTAGTGTGTCAGTCCATTGTCATGAAGGTGGGGTCAGAGATCACGTTACAATCCTAGTGGTATGGGGAAGTATAAGCGGTGGCAAAGCACTTGACACAGCCACACCCCCAGTCACACGACACTCAGATGACGCGCATGTGATCACCTCATCACTCCCCAACATGACACCTACATGCACTATACAAATACGGCCTTTTTACTACTTGCATAAACAGGATGGCCCTAAGATTAGACCCTTAGTACTCAGAAGTGGGCACTTGCCGCATACCTCGATAACCTGTGCCTTTAGTTGGTAGGCCTTCTCCTGCTCGTTCTCATGTGTTTCCCTCAGCTACAAATAAAAAAGCAACATTGTATAAAACATTTTTTTTGGGGGGGGGGGGGGGGGGGGGGGGGGGGGTTCATTTATGATCTGAAGTTCTGAACTGACTATTTGAACTTTGAATTGTACAGCATCAATCTCTGGTTTGATAGAAACGGCACTGTCATAGGCTTGGTGCAGGAAGGTGGATACATCGCTGATGTAGCCAATAATCTGGTGGTGGTGGTGGTGGGTGGGTGGGGGGTGGGAGAGGAGTGGAGCGAGGAAGAGCCGGGAAATTGAAGAGGAGAGACAGAAGGAGGAGAGGAGGAGAGGGGGGAGGGAAGGGAGGGAGAGGAGAGGGGGAGGGAGGGGAGGGAGAGAGGGGAGAGGAGGGTAGGGAGGGGAGGAAGGGGAGAGGGGGAGGAAGGGGAGAGGGGGAGAAAGGGGAGAGGAGGGATAGTGTGGAGGGATATTGAAGAGGAGAGGAGAGGGGGGAGGGAAGGGGAGATGAGTGGAGGGAGGGAGTGGGGGGAGGAAGGGGGATGAGAGGGGAGGGAAAGGGAGAGAGGGGAGGGAAAGGGAGAGAGGTAAACGAAGGAGAGGAGAGGTTAGACTGAAACAAACGGATATCAAAGCCACAACAAAAGAGAGTGCAACGACAGCAGATACCACACAACTACAGTATAATGATACAGCATATTTAGAATTCTCACAGGCTCGATGAGCTCATACTGCTTCTGAGCATGGACGTCCTGCAGCTTGCAGACATAGTCGAAGGCAGACTGCCTGAATCCAGCATGCTCTCGCTCCAGGGTGGAGTCCATCTGTACAGACAGACAGACGGAGAGAGAGGAAGATGAGGTTCCTTTATCCAGAGTTTTGCATATCCCTTTGTGAAGAAGCAAACTTTACAGCTGTGACTGTAATAGCAAACTTTACTATGAACTTGGCTTTGTGTACCCCCCCCCCCCCCCCCCCCCCCCACACACACACACACACACACAGCAGCAGAGAGCAAGTGATAATGTCTCTGCAACAGAGCCGGGTACCCTTCATAATACACAAATGTACCATGAGATGGGAATTCTATCCCCCGTCTTTACCACTCTTGACTAGCAATGTCCCGGCAGGACACCCTCCTCCAATGCAGCCAGTACGTACAAAAATATGACAACAAGGATCAATTTACAAGCACGTGCAGTTATGAGGTTGTATTGTTTTGTAAGTGATAGTTTGTATCTTCAATGTGTATCTTGTTGTCGATGCGATGCAGTACAGTTGTCAAGCTCTTTGACAAATCTATTGACATTGCAACATTCCACCTCCTCATATACCCACGCAGAAGTGGAATTCCAAAAGGTGTTGAGAGAAGACACTAACAAGTAGTCTTGCTCATTCAGTGGCTGCATCCTCCGTGCTCCCTCCCCCTCTCCCTTCCTTCCTTCTCTTACCTCTGCTAGTGTGAAGTCCTTCTTTTTCGAAGAGAGTGCCAAATGCTTCTCCAGAGCAACATAATAGCGCTCAGAGGCTTTGTCAAACTTCTTCTTCTCATCCTACAGAAGAGATAGTGCATTCTCTACTACCACCACTTCATTACCAATCAGTAGTCAGTCTCACACATACACACACACAGGAACATCCTAGAATCTAAGCTAATACTATGCATATTACAGCTGCCTCATATGGACTTGGGTTATAGTGTGGTCACCACTAGAGGTATACTCTGTATGAGTTCGCATTGCAGTTGGTGCGGTTTTATAATCACTGGCAGCTGCATACCTTAAGGTCACTATTATTTGCGGGTATTAAATTTAGCAAATTTTAGCGAATTTGAAAAAATTGCTAAATTTTGACCCGGCAAACAATAGCATTAGCAGCATGTGACGTCACATACGTGTGCATTAATTGGAGCGACACACGCTAGCCACCAGTACGGCGATCTGCGAAGGTAGTTAGCCTGTATCAGAGGCTATATATCTACGAGACCTGAGACATCATTCTGAAAAGTGAGTTTGTCCTACCTGTTGCACTAGCCTTTACCAGCAGAATGAGCCATGCTGAGCAGCGTGGTTGCCTCCTAGAAATGAGCCTATGGGTACCTAGACACAATACTTCTACATGCTATTACAGAAGAGTAATTATGCACACCACCTAGATAGAAGGCAGGTCTTGGGTGGCAACACTGGTATCTGCTTATCCTGGCACAGTCCAATCTAACCCCTGTGCTGGACACAACCTGGACAAGGTGCACCTGTACCTGAACTCTTGCTGTTGGGCAAGATCGTAGGTAAAGGCTGCTTCGATTTGGGCTCAATAGCCCATGGTATTCGCACCGTACACTCCACCCAGGCAAGTGATGATCCAAGCTGGGAGCTAGCCTCATTCCCAGGCCCATCTCAGGCCTGGGAACGAGGCCAGCTGGGAGGCCAATCAATATTGGTCCAATAAAAGCTCAGATTGGAGCCTAAAAGGTGCCTGGGTTGATTCCATGTACTTGCAACAGAAATAGTTTTTTTACTTGGGAAATGCTCACAACGTATTGTTCTGAGAAAAGAACAGAGATATTCATCGAGGGTATGTCTACCTGTAGCTGGGATCATGCAGCTCCCCTTGAAAGACATGGCACCTTTTCAACCGTTAACACTTTTCCTCACGTCACAACTCAAGGGACATACTTTTGCTTTCTGGATCTGCTCCTTTCTGAATCTCTCCAACGTCTGAAGTAGTCGGACCGAGATGGTACTCAACTGCAGATTGGTGACACAGTGTTATGTTCAAAACACACCCTGACTGTTGCCTTTCTGGGGTATATACACTCATGACTGTACTGAAAGTGAGGCACTTATATAGACCACTTGACCGCTGCTATTCTGGGTATATACAGTCCCCAATTCAGTGACACTGGCATGTCCACACTGTCCTAATGTGGACCTCCAAAGGTCCCATGATTCTGTGCTGAAGACCAGGTAAGGCTATAGTCAGAGGTAAGGCTGTACTCAGAGTTGGTAAGCAGCACTGGAATCCCTGGTATTTGAGTGTGTGACACAGGCAATGGTGTTTGTTGCTAAGTGAGGACGAAACCTGAGGTGTTGTTGGACTGGTGTAGCCATACCCACAAACTAGAAACAACTAGCAATTTAACGGTTTTCGTTTCCTGTCTAAGGGTCAAACGTGGTCCTCTGATTCGTCAGATCTAAGCTGGCCTTCTCCTTCATGTGTAATAACAATAGCTGGAACACACATGCACACGTACAAGCACTTGCCTCTTATACATCACACAAACCAACGAAGAGGATGTATGTGTACACTAGTAGTAAAGTGACTGTTTGCATGATCACAATATTAGGGACTTACTGGTCACAATTTCTGACGTAGGACAAAGTGGAAATTACAAACGAAGGTATGGGTTTACACGTGCAAGGGCATACAGTGAGTGTTCCGTGCCTAGTATATATGTTGCGCCTACCATGTTGTGCCTGCAGTCTTCAATACTGAACAGCAACCGGGCGAACGTCTGCAGGGAGTTAACTACAAAGGGGAGAAAAAAGTGATTGATAGCCTCAGGGAGACTGGCTCGTTGGAGGTGCTGGCTAGAAAGAAACACAAAGATTCTGTCACTACACTGTTGCAATCGCTGTCACACAATGATGCTTTCATTTGATAATGGCGTTGATAGTAACCTTGGTGGTTAAGCTAGCCACCTACAAGCAACCTGGGAATGAAGCTAGCGGTATGTACGAGCTGGTGGATGCAATCCGAGTCTGCTGAAGTATCCACGGGGTGAGAGTAAGACCTAAGTCAGTTTGGGCTTGGATTGGATTTCCCAGTATTGGAATCTCTGGTATTTGAGTGCACAATGTATGTAGGCAATGACGCTAAGAGGGGACAAACTGGCTTTATACGAGTACCAAATTGGTATCCATGTCAGAACATTTTGGTGTAACCGAGTAAAGGATTTCAGACCCTTCAAAAATGGACTACTCTGCACTTGGGTGGATGACAAGCCATACAGCAGCACTGCCAGAGACGTAAACCAAACCCCAGCCAATCCTCTCTTTCAACAGCAAATAAACGCACCCTGAGGAAGGAAAGTGGCCAGCCTCGTTCCCAGGCCTGGCCAGCTTTTCGTCGCTTGCAGTATGGAAACGCGGGAGAGGGCCTGGTATCTTTCCTCATGAGCATTACACAGTCAACAATGGCAGAATGATGTTTCAATGTTTCACGTATTGTTCAACCAACTACCCATTCAACGTTCGGTGTGTATGACAGTCGCCCTCCGCTAGCTAGATATGTGTGGTACCTTAGCTCTTCTTGCTGTTCTGAGCCCCAGTGTGTCCACATTGATGATTCAATCAAACCCTTTCTACATCGTTTCTATCCTGACGTCACTCACATGAGGGAAGATACCAGGCCCTCTCCCGCATTTCCGTACTGCAAGCGATGAAAAGCTGGGCGGGCCTGGGAACGAGGCTAGAAGGTGGCCACATTCCAGTAACACAAACATGCTATTCATGTGCTTGTGTAAGTCTTTACAAGTTCATGCATCAGAAGTTACAAAATCAAAGCTGAAGGCCATCTCCATCACATGCGCTCCATCTCCTACCAATCATCTTTTCATCCTCAGTTTGCTCTCCGATGGTCTGGAACTTGAAGTTGCTCAGGGACTGTGCAAAGGACTGCTGCACTTTGGAGAACTCTGAAAGAGGGAGAGAGAAAGGAAGGGGTCGACTATAGCCTCGTTCCCAGGCCATTCCCTCCGCCAGTATTTGATCGATTGCAGTATGCAAATACGGCAGGGGAAGACCTGGGACATCTGGTCATGACATAAGGTAGACACATGGGAGGCGTTATATATTCCCGTTACACGTAAATCCGTCCCTGGTGTTGTGAACAACAAATGGTATTGTATCGCAGCCTTGCAAACGCTCTGACATCCAGCCATGACCAGATCTCCCAAGCCTTCCCCCCGCCAATATTTGCACATTGCAAGCGATCAAATACTGGCGGTGGGAATGGCCTGGGAACGAGGCTAAGCTGAGGTCAGAAGTTTACTACATGTACAGTAATGAATACGTACACAATATAGGTCAAGGATGCTTGCTACAGTAAGGTGGAGAGAGTAAACAAGCTAGATTGACAATATTGATCAAACTGGTCCACACCATCTCCCCTCCCAAAGATGTTTATTCTTCCGACTGCTCTAAATTGGATGCTGTGACCATAATTTTGTAATAATACGTAATACGGATGGTCATGTCAGTGCCATTCACTCAGTGGCTGTGTCTACTGCCTAGTTCCACAGCAGGTGTTGGTTGAACAGCGGCTCGTCTTGTGTTGTAAACAAGACTAATGTGCATACTCCCCACAAAATAGAGAGGCTGTGTGGCATCGTGGCAGCTGTGGCCAATGGCGATCAGTGCAAACCTAAATTGTGAAACAGTCAGTGCTGACATTCATTCTGAAAGATTGTTACGGTCCTGTATTCGATTCCTGGGGCAGTCCCCTGGTGATTAAACTTTGCAATGAACATTGGCACTCCACCCATTTTATGCAATTGTATAAGAGGATGTGTAACCCCTTGTAACAGCAATGCTACCTTGTACATGGATGTTATTGGCTGGGAACATCCTGTAACACTGCTGTATCGTCATTGCAAGGGGATCTGTAAGAACACACAGACCCAGCACTATTTCCGGGTGGGTCTCAAACATGGGCTCGTCTGCTGGTTGGAGCTATTAAGCTTCTGAAATTAGTGAGCTCACTTGCCACTTCACTTATTCATGTCATGAAAAGGCAGCTTAGTACATAATTTAAACTTGCCTACTCAGTACCTCTATAATCGGAAATACAAGCATATATCACAGATACGCCTCAGCAGGTGTCCCCCTCCTCGCTACTAATTCAGCAAATATAAACAGCTGTTCTGATCTGCTGCTACCGGTACGTACAGACCTGGCGCAGGAGACAGTGATACATAACAATTCGCTGACCTTCAGTAGCCTGTATCATACGGCGGCATTCTTTCACCAGCGACTTCACTAAGACGGCATTACCGTCCAACTCCTTCTCATACAGGGTGATGACGTCCCTGAAGTTTGGCGAATCCAGGAAGCAATCGATGTATTCCAACGGCGGAAGACCCATCTCCCCTCTCTCTCTGGCCAAGAACTCTGCTCAAGTTAAAACATCGGGGTGTAGGCCTGCTTTTGCAAACTGCAGGAGAGCTGAGACGATGCGAAGAGAAAGATACGGAGCGCGGAGACACAATCCCACTCAAACAGTGATCAAATTGTTAGCATCTGACTGATCACATGCTTATCACACGAATGTTCAGACGATCACGTGCCCTTAGTAAAGGGAAGTCCCTTGCTTCATTACGCGGTAATAATACACGATGCCAAACTGAAAGAAGTCGTACTCGTACTCGTCAGCAGTGCTCTGTGCAGTATTACATTTGTGTTAGCTACTTTCATAATGGAGACCCGAGAACTTACTTTTTTGAGAAGTAAGTTTGTGAATGTACCTGTAGCAGTGTTAGCTAGCTAGATATAGATGTCATGGGCTGTGGTGTATGCACGTGTTTACTCCATTGTGTGTCCAACTTATTATGGCACTATTGAGACATAACACTTTACATCTGAAATCTTGCTCAGTACAAATATTATCATTAAAAACTGTTGCTATAAATTTCAGGCTGAAGTTCTGAAAGGGTTCTGAAAACATGCAGCCTCAGCCACGATATGATACCAAGTGGATGAAGACCAACCTCCAGGTACTGGCTTAAATTATCTGGACTCCAGTCCTCCCACTCTAGTGTATGTTATTTGGTAACTCACCCCTCTGTTTTTGTATTTTTGCATGTTGGAGGTTACCTTTGCCTGAGAAGCGGAATGCAGATCCTGATTGCACTAGCCTTGTTCCCTACACTAGTGCAAACAAGTAATCAAATAAATCCGCTATTCCGGTGGAATGCACGGTTCAATGCACAACCTGTCATGTGACGACATTCTTAAATTTGATTGGTACTGCCAATTTTCTGGCTTCGGAAGTAACAGTTTGAACTCGTGGAAGTTGCCAGGCCACTTCTCCTTCAGATGCAGCCTGAGAACGAGGCTAGATTGCGCCCAGTTTAATTTGCTGATCTTATTTTTGACCACACAAATTGTTGTTCCGCGATGTACAATGCATCTTCAGATGTTTCCTTAACAAAATCCCCGCCATCCCTGTACATGATCCAGACCTGTTCCCTGGCTGAATGGGAGAGGCCTGGGAATATACAGCTACAATACCTCTTTTCTTCTCTGTTTCGATGTCAGCTTTAGAGAGAAAGAATGAATCCACAGAAAAAATTCTGGGATTCGAACCCAAGACCTTCCATTGCCAGTCAGACACTCTTCCCACTGAACCACTGGGCCCACGGCAGAGGAGCGGAAGCAAGAGTGCATATAGTAGCACAGGCTAGAGGACTCGGCCAATTCCAGCTGTCTCTCTCTCACACACAGTTTAATTTGTTGCACTGTTTTTTTCGTCACAAGCTAAGTTGGCCTTCTCTTAAGCTTGTGAAATCAGTATAGCCTTTTTGTTTTGTTTGTTCATTTTGTCTCAAAGCAGATATCTTGACATTAGATCTTGACACTGCACTGGAAGTGCTTTATCTTGACACTGAAAATGCTATATCTTGACACTGGAAGTGCTATATCTTGACACTGGAAGTGCTATATCTTGGCACTGGAAGTGTGAATCAAGTAGTGTTAATCAGGACCAAGAGTTCAAAATCTGTTGTCATGACAGTAGGAAGAGAGTGGTGGTGATCAATACCAGAAGCTAGTACAGTGTTTGTAAGCAGAAACCTTACGGCCTGGAGTCTAGTGTAGGTGGCCTGTTGGTCTCTTCATTGATCTTTCTCAGTATACTGTATATCCGAGAGAGATCCCTTTGTCTAACTGATGTGCCATGTGGTCTCTCTCTTGGTCAGGCTGCCTTCACGGAAGAGGGTCTCTCCAAGCTGTGGAATGAGCTGGTAAAGGACGGAGAGATAGAGGGTGTTGGGGAGTCATCCAACCGGAGAGAGGAGGAGGACATTGGGAAGGCCAGGAGGTCACCTTTCAGTATCCTGCTGGAGGGATGGACTTGGGGACGGGTAAGGAAGGGTCATGGATTTGGTGGCAGGTTAGGGGGGTGGGGTATAATTGTGAATGGGAGCCGAGCATAATGATGTGTACTGCGTATCTACACAGGAGACGTCCGTGGACCACCTCAGGGAGGCCCTGCAAACACTGGTTGCCGAGCAACAGGATCTCTCTCTGAGGGCTGCCCAGTCGACCCTCTCCCTGAGCCGGCTGAACCAGCGCCTAGTGGTACTTGAACGATACTTCATTGCCCTCTCTCGCAAGGGAATTTGTTCTGGGGAAGGGGAAGAAGAAAAGGAAGAGAAAGAGGAGGAATGGGAGGAGGGGGACGGCAAGGTGATGGAGTTACCCGAGAGCAAAGAACAGTTTGTGAAAGAGGGAAGCAGGAAGAAGACAAGTGGCAGGTGTGTGTGTGTCTTCACCTATATATGTTGCACATGGAGAGGTATATACAAGTTAGAAGAGCGAGGAATGTGTTGTTAAACATGTAGTTGAAACCACCCAACAAATGATTCAGTACCTCATATCCTCCAATACTGCTGACTCTGATCAGGGCACCCTGCCATGTAAAACAATGTTGCTGTCTGGAAGCAATGTGGACTCAGGAATCATATATCCTAATGAATCCTCTTTCTGTTATCATGTGTTGTCATGGTAATGAATTTGGGAGCAGTTGCCATTCCAGGTGGTTTTTTGCTGAGTTGTATAATCGCAAGACAAATTATGAATAGTGTCAAGCATGGGCATGGGTGTAGTCAATGCAGGTGTGCGCTATACAGTGCAGTCTAAGGTATCTTCCCTCTTAGGGTTTGTGACATGTAGTACATGGTTTCGTTACTGAGGTGTAAATCATTTACCATACCTATCAGATCAGATTGGAAGCTTTTGAACTTTACATGTAGCAGTTTGCCGCCCATATATTACCAGCTGCCAATCAGATCATTCCGTGCTAAAATATGACTAGTTCTAAGACCTAATGCATTCCAATGACCACATGAAAGGATATTAGGCCAGGAAAGGGGGGGGAACACGTGCACTGAGTGAGGATGTCAAAATGAATGTGCATTCTACGTACATCCTCACAGTCCTTTTTTGTTCCCCTTGAATCTTTGCTGCCATCCCTTTGAAAATGTCTGCTGAGCTTTATGTATGTACATGTAAGTAATACAATTCATGACCTTGCCACACTACGATTTGTGTCATCTGATTGGTCCACTCCCAGGGCTCCCATTGAAATCAAGAGCAGTGCTGCGACAGACGGGCTGGCCAAGGTCGGGGCAAGGGCAGCTCTCTCCTTCGCCTTTGCCTTCCTAAAGCGGGCGTGGAGATCAGGGGAGGACAGTGACCTCTGTAGTGAAGTGCTCCAAGAGGCCTTTGAGATTCTGCATGGATTACCAGTGGCTCTCTTGTTCGACTCGACAGCAGTGTCCACCATTTGGTTGGACGTAGTGGACAGGAGCGTGCTGTTTCTCACCGAGGTCTGCAGGGGGTGAGTTTGATATAACAAGAAGCAAAAAAAATGTTCCAAGTGCAAACTGTTGTTGGCAGTTTCCCCCCAGAATCCATTCCACTAGCAAGGTGTGTCACAAACTCTCTATACTGTACATGGTGAAGTCCTGTCATGATGATGTCATCCGATGACATCAGTGTCGCAGTAGCTATGAGTGGTCAAACCTTCTGCCATCTGTGTAGTAAATAAGGCTGCTATTGTCTAGCTCCATTGATAGGCCTACCCAGCTTTCATTCTAGTGATACTTGGAATAGGTGGATCTAAAGTGTTTCTTTGCCAATTCCATGTATTCGGGTAGCCTGGGAGCAAGTTTAAGGAGCTGACCCCATGCAGTGGACCGTAAAAAAAATACCACGAAATCAATTTCATCAGGCTCTTTTGCCCCAGGTACAGTATAAGTTCCAGGAACAGCACATAATGTAAACAGAGGCTATCTGTGTGCAACAACAGACCTGCTCATGGGCAGATGCTCAGGTTGCTGTGTACACCTTCATAGAACGATGTGGCTTGCGGGAGATGAGTAGTGATGGTAACTATCAAATAGTTTGATGGCCCTGGTCACCACAGTGGTCCCATGCTGAATGCAAGGTGGACTGGGAATGAGACCACACATGGTGATTGCATACTCAGCCTTGGTTTGGGGGAGTCCCTGGGATAGTCCCACATGATCTGGCTCTCAATGAATACTAGAATGATGCCAAAAAGCAATTTAGCGATACCTGTGTAAGGCTGTTATATATATATCTAGCTGTGTTTAGATATGCCTGAGCACTATATACGTAGTACTGTCTTTCTCAGATCCCTGCTTATGGACAGTCAACATCTCTGGATGCTCACATTTACGTTAACTCGCATGACCAATTCCTACAAGTCCTGTTTCCATGCCAATGTCGCTAAACTGTACTATTGTCCGCCTCAGGGAGGACGCATGAGTTACGAAACTCAGATATTCCATGAGAGTAATGGAAAATACAGAAGGCAACTTTGGTTTGCACCAAGATTTAAGAACACTGTAGTAACTAGCCGTGCCATTGGAATCCACAGGCTGAAGATGGGTGAGCACAAGAGTATCCCGTTGGAGGACAGGCAGACGGCATTGGCCCTTCTGCTAGAGCTGGCCCTGCAGCGTGGCACGCTACAGCAGATCCTGGGGGCAGTCCTTCTCCTCCTCCAACTCTCCGGCTCTATTTGCAGATACCGTTGCAACAAGCTTCAACTGAAATGTGAGGAGGAAGAGACCAAGAAGAAGCCACCTGAGTACACAAAGAGTCCTCCCAAGTGTGAATATGTGCCACCCAGCAATGAGAATGACAGGGGTTACCCCCTTGTACCTTTCCTGAGGCGGCTCGGTGACATCCCCACCCCTCCGAGCCCCTACGTCGGCTTCCAGAAGTCTGATACTGTGAGTAGTGCCTTTACAATGTAGACTGGCTCTGAACAGTTTAATGTACGTACAAGTGTATAATCGAGTATGATGTCATACATGTGCATGTGCATGTGCACACGCACACACCAGGGTTTCACCTCCTGCCATCCCACCCCTCATGACGTATTATGTACGCAGAGCCTCCCCCCTTACTTTGCCGCACTACGATTTCTTCTCCCTTGAACGATTTTTTCACTGCATACACACTCACACACAATGCATATGTGCATACACATATGCATTCATGCTCCACACATGTGCATATTCCCACTCCCTCCCCCCACCCACACCCCCCTCATGACCACTCACACACACAACGCACATAATGATGCGTACACACATGCACGCTACCACAGGATTCATCCGCGGTGAGCCCCACCAAATGCTACCTGGAGTTCCTCACCCTCCCCAACGATGACACCACTCAAGTGGGCCTGCGACAAGTTGCCACGGTTACCCTCTCACACCTCGACCGACTGGCACAGCCCTACTCCGTCCCTGATGCTGTAAGAGCAGCTTCAGTCTGTTAAACTTACCGTATATTGGCACTAAATTCAGCTCCCCACCATATTTGGAGTTTAATGTTTCATCCTCCCCTTGCTTTGTCCTTCTCCAAACTCCCTTCCTGCATGTCCTCCCCCTCCTCTCCCCCCTCCCCTCCCCCTCCCCTCCCTCCCCTCCCTCCCCTCCCCTCCCTCCACTCTCCTCCCCTCCTCCCTCCCCTCCCCCCTCCCCTCCCCTCCCCCCTCCCCTCCCCCTCTCCCCTCCCCTCCCCCTCCCCTCCCCTCCCCTTCCCTCCCCTCCCCTCCCCTCCCCTCCCCTCCCCCTCCCCTCCCTCCCCTCCCTCCCCTCCCTCCCCCTCCCCTCCCTCCCCTCCCTCCCCTCCCTCCCCTCCCCTCCCCTCCCCTCCCCTCCCCCCCCTCTCCTCCCCTCCCCTCCCCTCCCCTCCCCTCCCCTCCCCTCCCCTCCCCTCCCCTCCCCCCCCCCCCCCCCCCCCCCCCTTCCCCTTCCACTGCTCCTCCAGGTCACTAACAGTTCAGACCAGCTCCCCAGCAAGGTGTTCCACTGGGGAGGGGACAGTAAGGAGGACTCTTCTCTCACGGGTCCTCAGAGCTCAGACATTCTCGTGGAGCTGGGTGCCAAGCAGATTGTGGCCTCGGACAAGCACCGCATCGTGCTCACTGTGAACGGCTTGGTGTACAGCCTGAAGGCTAAGAGCAATGGAGAGTACGACGCTACAGTGAGTAGCTTCATTAAATCACTCGTGCAATTCCTGTTTGATGATGTATGCAAGGTGTAGTAGTTGATGTCATTATTTTCTGGTACATGAGCATAGTTTTACCCAACCCCACACATGGATGTGTGTGTGTGTGTGTGTGTGTGGATGCACACATGCATCCACACACACAGATCCATGCACACACACACTCACACACACAGATCCATGCACACACACACTCACACACACACATCCACACACACACTGCACACACACACTTACCACACACCACATACCACATGTACACACACTTCCTATGCCCCCTTTCCACATCTTCCCCACATTGTTCATTCCCGCACACCATCCTCTTCCTCCCTCATCCCTTCTTCCCTCTACAGCCTATCCAATTCAATGGAGACATTGAGATCGCCCAGATCTCCCTCCACCCCGAGGGCAAGCACATCCTGGCACTCTCCCAGAACAGAGAGGTCTACTCCTGGGGCATAGGGGAGAACGGTCAACTTGGACTAGGGGACATCAAGTGTGTGGTGGGAAGTAAACAGGAGTTGTGCAACATTCAGTTATTAGAGTGGAACCGGCTGCATGGATTTTGAGGACCAAGAGTGCATGATTACATCATCGTCATGCACTCTTGATCTTGTGAGGACCATCAGGGGATCCCCCCCCCCTTCAAACACTGCTATCTAGTGAACGTGCAGTGTATGATGCGAAGAAATCTCGTGCATGACACATACATGTATATGCTGTGAGTTTGACCTCATGAGAAGTGAAGTATAATATTCTTGTATCACATGTTCTTGCAGAGCTGAGGAGATCCCCACACAGCTGCGCAGTCTCTCGGGCAAGAACGTGGTGTTTGTGGCAGCTGGGGGGAGCCACAGTGCCGCCATCACCGAGGAAGGTGCCCTGTACACGTGGGGCAAGGGCAGCTATGGCCGGCTGGGACATGGTGAGTGAGCTAGTGGTGCTGTGATGTCATCATGATGTCATCATGATGTAATAAGTGTACAGTAGATCATATACTTGGCTAAGTTTCAGCCAATCAGAAGGCTGCATCTGAACTTTTAGCAGGAAGTGACGTTTCTGTCTGTGGAATGTTTTTCGCATGCAATCCTAGCTACTGGTAGCCTCCTTCCTACGCGGCCTGGGAACGAGGCTAAGCTACTGGATGTTTTGTGTGTTGCACATTTGCAGGCAATGCAGAAGACAAGAATGTACCGGCTCTGGTTCAGCCGCTGGTGGGACACAAGATCGTGGACGTGGACTGCGGAAGTGGGGATGCACACACCCTTGCTCTGGAAGACAATGGTATGTTGTCACCATTGTGCATTGCTGTGCATGATGTATAAGTGTGATGTCATCATGATGGAATAAATGCGCAGTAGAGCTGCTGGGGATACAAGTGGAGTGGAAGCGGACACAATCGGGGAGCAGCAGCTGAAGTGGACGCAATCGGGGAGCAGTAGCTCTGCACAGAGAGTTGCCTGGCGTTGGGTTGCTCGTGTAGGCGAGTGCAGCAGAAGCTGAGCAAGCACAGCTCCTTACAGTCAATCTTGCAAGTGTCTGTGATGAAATCTGGGCTTAGTGACTGCAAAATTATCATGAGGCCAGGATCTGTCCTTAGCCGTGTGTGTGTTACTTGGAACTCCTTGTAGGTGCGGTGTGGTCATGGGGGGATGGAGACTTTGGCAAGTTGGGCCGTGGGGGCAGCGACAGCTGCAAAACCCCCAAACTGATCACCCAGTTCAACACCGAGATTGCCAGAGTGAAGTGCGGGGGGCAGTTCTCTGTGGCCCTCAGCCGGGATGGCAAGGTCTTCACCTGGTGAGTGAATACGCTGCTCCTTGTCACTGCTGGTTCCAGCTTACATATAATTGGTATAAAGTTCTGCAGAGTACGGGAATAAACTGAGCCATTTTCTCCAATGTGAAAGGTCGAGATTGCCCGCATTTCTACCAATTATTCACACCCTTGTGTGCCATTAAGTGTGTTGGGAGACCTGTGGCTTGGGAATGAGGCTACCCCAATAGCCTTGACCTGGGAATGAAGCTAGCCCAACAGCCGGAATTGCAGTCTACTGTGTCCAGTAAATATACTCATCTTCACATTCTGGTCAGGATCATCTCTCTTATGTCACTTTCTCTTCCTGCTCCTCTGCAGGGGTTCCGCAGAGTCCCACCATCTTGGTCACGGGGACGAGGACCATGTGCGCTTCCCAAAGCAGGTAGAAGCTCTCTCCGACCACAAAGTGATCGACATTGCCGTCGGCACCCAGCACTGCCTCGTGTTGACCTCCTTGGGTGATGTGCTCGGATGGGGAAAGAACTCAAACGGAGAGGTGGACGCTTCGGCAGATGCCCTTCCCATACCAAGTGTGATTTCCAAGGCCTCAAAACAAGGAGCCGTCTACATCTCTTGTGGAGCTCAAGAGGTGATTCTGAAACTGCTGATATTCATTTGTGTGACTTGTTAACTCATTGTTGCCAGGGCGGCTGGCCAAATAAGCCTATCATGACACGATAGAGAAAGGATAGATGTTCTTTATAGGATCCATTATGTGATAGGATGATTGGTTAACGGACAGCTGATTGGTTGACTAACTGACCATTTCTCTGTCCATTAGAGTTTTGCCTGTTGTCGACGGCAGGTGATCCCCCTCGGTATGCAGCTACCGTTCTGTCTGGATGTGTCCACTGGCACATTCGAGAAGCTTGACCTGCTCCTGCGGGGAGTGTGTGAGGGGCTGGACGGAAGCCAAGGGGCCTTCCCCCCTCCCCACCAGGACCAAGAGTGCATGGCTGTCTCAGCACTCAACCTACTCAGACTCCAGGTAGTGCAACAACAAGCAAGGATAAGTTCATGACACTCTTTTCCTGCCCCCCCCCCCCCCCCCCCCCCCCCCCCCCCCCCTCCCTCCCTCCTCCCTTCTCCCTCCCTCCCCCCTCCTCCCTCCTCCTCCCTCCGTCCCTCCCCCTCCCTCCCCCCTCCTCCCTCCCCCCTCCCTCCCTCCTCCTCCCTCCTCCCCCTCCCTCCCTCCCTCCCTCCCTCCCTCCCTCCCTCCCTCCCTCCCTCCCTCCCTCCCTCCCTCCCTCCCTCCCTCCCTCCCTCATTCCTTCCTTCTCACCCTCCCTTCTCCCCCCCAGCTTTATGCAGCCATCACCGAGTGTGTTCCCCCTGACAGTCTAAACCTTGCCCCGGGCTCCTCTCTTCTCACCTCCCTAAAGCAGTGTGTTGTGGAGCTTGCCAGGAACTCCAATGTCCTGGAGACAGTGCAGCGAGCCGCTCAGGGCGTGCTCAAGAGTGGATGGATGATTCTGCTGCCCACCGTCTCGGAGAGAGCCAGTGCCCTGTCATCTCTACTTCCATCTGGAGAAGGTGTGTGTGTGTGTGTGTGTGTTTGTGGGGTGGGGAGGGGGAGTGTGTGGTATATGGGAGGTATGTGTGTGTGGTGCGTATATCATACTTGTCCCAACAAGTGCATGTAGAGCCGGTAAGGAGACCCATCCATAGCCTATATGTACACAGGTAGGTCCAGAGGCAGCAGTTAGGTTGTTATGACCACAGAACGAAAAAATCTGAGCTAGTGCTAACACGTCAGTGGTTATGTTGAGACTGAGTTGCTTGTCTTCCACCCTGCAGCCTCCCTGTACGGAGAGACCCTTCCCCCGGGCCAGCAGTTTATGATTGACCTTCTAGTGAGCAGCCTGATGGCTGATCGGGGACTGGAGGATGCCCTGGTGACTTCCATCGCTCACGAGGTGCGAGACCCAGCAGCCGTGTTGAAGCCAGGGATTGAGAGCTCCGTACCCCTACTGCAACTCGTACAACAGCTCATCAGCAATTCCACAAATAAACAGACAGCCCTTCTCAAGCAGGTGATTGAGATGGTTGTGTAATGATTCATGAAACTTCAAACTTCCTGAAGGCAGCCTACTCTACATGTCGACTTAAAAGAGAATATTTGCCTGATTGGCTCACTTGATATTTGTTTTGAGACCGCCCTACTCAAGCACTCCAACATCTGTTATATCATGTGACACGACTTTCCCTCCCCCTTCCCCTTCCCCTCCTCCCCCTTCCCCTTCCCCTCCTCCCCCTTCCCCTTCCCCTCCTCCCCCCTCCCCTTCCCCCCCTTCAGCTCTCTGAGCTAGCCAACACTGCTGGCAGTGAGGGTGGCGGTGCCCCCGGAAACTCCTCCTCATCCATGGACCTCCTGCTGCTCTTCCAGAGACTGCTGCTCACCATCATGTTCACCAGCACCGCCAGGGAGGGGGAGGAGGGGAAGGACGGGCGAGAGGGCAAGGGTGAGGGAATGTGCGTCAATGTGTGCTGGGTATTAATGTGTTGTTGTAAGGAAATGCATCAACACTCCGCTTGAGCCTGTTGAAGATTTTCTGCTGGGGATTTTGCTGCAGTACTGCATGCACATACTGCAGCTTGTGCTGGAGAGAGGAATGATGAAACTATTGACTCAACCATCTTTCGGGGCAGAAAGATTACCTGTTGATAGCCAACCTCTGACAACCTGACCTCTCTTGTGAACTTGTATGCTAGAGAAATATCATACATGTACTTTGAAACATCCAATTCTTTTCTGTCTCTGCTCCTCAGGTTACTCTCAGACCCAAGGAGCCATTGCAGTTCTCCTCAAGTACATTGCAATGCTGCATGAGCATGCTACCCAAGTGCTCCCCCTGGCCTCCCACATCGCTTCCTTCTCCTCTAAACACTTCTCCCTTGTTGCGAGGGTCATCCAGGACGGGCCCACTGGAGCTCTCCTCCCTGAGCTAGCCGTCGGCCTCGTACTGCTACAGTTGAGAATACCCCTACAGATGGTCGAGAGCAACTGTGTCCCCCTCGTGGGAGAGCTGGTGGATCACCTGGACAGGTTGGCGAGCTTGAGAGATCACTCGTATTTGTGATGGAAGATACTGAGAAACTCCAATGCAAGGGCAGATATCGCGTATTCCAAGGATGAAATACTTGCTCTCTGACCAACTAGTTTATCCTCTCTAACGTATCATGTTCCTAGTATTTACGTAGCTAGTCCCACTCCAAATGTTGCCCATCGATCCCTATGCTAGCATGATGTCATCATGATGCCAGCATGATGTCAGAATGATGTTACTATGATTTTAGCAGTTTAACTCCATTGTATATTTCCTGTCGGCTTTTCAGTGACCAGTTTTGTTGAATGTGTTGTCAGTACTGGTTCCACATGCCTCGTACGTGGCCCATCACCACCCACCCCTTCTGTCACAGGTTCAACCGGCTTGCTTCAGGAGCACACAAGGAGGATGAAGAAGATCTGGCCTGGCCCAACGTCAAGAGTGAGTTGGCCTTCGTATACATCCAGCCATGAAATATATACTTGGGCAATTTTGAAACATGTGCACGTACGTTTGGAAGCCCAGAGCATCCACCTCTCCGTTTGAGTTCTCCCCCCTCCCCTCCCCTCCCCTCCCCTCCCCTCCCCTCCCCTCTCCTCCCCTCCCCTCCCCTCCCCTCCCTCCCCTCCCCTCTCCTCCCCTCCCCTCCTCTCCCCTTCCCATCCCCTCCCCCCTCCCCTCCCCTCCCCTCCCCTCCCCTCCCCTCCTCTCCCCTTCCCATCCCCTCCCCCCTCCCCTCCCCTCCCCTCCCCTCCCCTCCCCTAGGGGTGACAATGCCTGAGGGTAGTGTCGTGATTAGCCAGGAAGACATTGACAACCACAACAAGGAAGGTGGGGCCTGGGTGATCATCCACGGGAAGGTCTACGACGTGCAGTCCCTTTCCACACAGGTGGGTACACGTAGGACGGTGGCACAAACTTCAGTGGGAGGAAATGGACTTGGACAACATGAGTGTCCATGCCAGGCAGTCGCAATTGAGAGATAATTACATGTATACCAAAAGTTCTTACTCGCATGGGATACCTATTTGGTGCGTATATACAATGTATATAGCAAGCAGTTCATTGCCTATACATACGTACATCACTACCAGGGGTGTCCAATACTATTCACTAACTCTGTGTAGTTTTCAGGACAGAGTGACTTGTTCCCAACTCAAATGCACTGGGCAGGCTGCTAATTAGTGCTCACCCTGTCATCATGATGGATAAGTGGCTCCTTCCTGCAGGCCCCATGTGGAGGTGAAAAGCTGCTCGGCAGCCTTGGGAAGGACGTCACCAAGGAGTTTGAGACCACAGGCCACTCGGATTTTGCCAAAGAGATGGCCAACCAGTTATTTGTCGGAATTTTCAGAGAGGTACCACTCCAACTGCATGTATGCTAAGTTGCATGAAGGTATATCAGCTAGATCTGCTGCCATTAAAATGTCGTAATGATACGTTGATACCACACGCTAACTTCCACGTCCTCTGTGTTGTACTTGCGTAGCTACTGAACCCGAAGTACCTAGCTCTCTAGTAATCCCGAGACTCGAATGTCATTTCTTTGAGGTATTCTCACCCCCGATAGATAGTCTCTCTCTGACTGTTTATATGAGCCACTGTAGCAGCCCTCCCTCCTTCCCTCCCTCCGTCCCTCCCTCCCTCCTTCCCTCCCTTTGTTTTGTATTTGTTGAGCACCTTCATTGACTCCACAGGTTACAATGAGGGGGTGGGTATTCCCAAAGCAAAATGCCAGAATGCTTGGAAAAATCACATTGCGCACACATCCCTCCCTCTCTCCCTCCCTCCCTCCCTCCCTCCCTCCCTCCCTCCCTCCCTCCCTCCCTCCCTCCCTCCCTCCCTCCCTCCCTCCCTCCCTCCCTCCCTCCCTCTGTCCTCCCTCCTTCTGTCCTCCCTCTCAGGCCGAGGCTACTGATACCAGCTGTAACTCCACTCAGATCTGCCCTATCCTGATAGACACAGAACGAACCCTCGCCCTCCTCCAGGGCCTCAGGGCTTGCTTCATGGTGCAGAGCTTTCCAGTCCTCCCAGAGGAAGAGGAGAACGACAAGTGGCTCTCAATGGAGATATTCTCAAGTGGTTACGAGACCCAGCCTCTTTCATCCATTGAGTCGAACAAGCCCCTAACAACTGACGTGCTGACAAGATCCTTCCAAAGGCAGACATCGCTGTCGTTTGATACGCCCCGCAATTTCATCTGTGGCTTGATGAATACCGAGACCCAGGACGAGAAGGTGGCCATGTTTCTCTCCATTATGCACCGCTACTGCCGCCAGCGCAACCTCATGATAGCTTTCAGTGAGCAGAACCCAGACCATCCCATCGAGCGCTTTGGGCGGCTCTTCATGGCTTGTTTGATCAAGCTGCACGACCTGGTTCCTGTCGCCCTCGGCGTGGTTGAACAGGAAGGGGGACCAAACAATGAACAAGTATCCAGCACAATACAACTTCCGTCATCTCTCATGGACATTTGTAAACTGGTCTACGATGCCAAGGTTTCTCTAGTTAAAGCCCACCAGGAATCTTCTTGTACGTACGAAGAGGTGTGTCGTGAGCCAATTGCTCGCTGCTGTTTCATGATCAACAACATCCGTTCCCCCATGCTAAACGTGGTGAATGTTCTGCACCGGAACAGGATACAGGCAAGCCATATGCACAAGGGACAGCATATATTATGCACACTGTTTCTAGGGAGCAAGAAGTTTCGTCCACGTGCAGGTGGATAACCTCATTCCCAGGCTTTGTGGATGGAGACCTGGGAATGAGGCAATGGATATACAATGTGCTTTGGGGGGTTGTGATGCATGGACAAAAGGTCCTGCATTTAAGACACTTGCTGTGAGCAAAACCAGTCGTGACTGCCATCATAATGTATAACTGTCATGACCAATGTCATGCTTCAATTATGTGAGAGTAGGCAAGATATTCCATGTCACTTTTCAAAGTCTTTTCCTTTACAGGGCATGCGCTCACGTTGGAAAGACTATGCTCGGCGTGTCCTGCAATGGCAGAAGGCCAGCAGCCGTGGGAGCAAGGGGGATCCTGAGGTTTCAGGAGATGCTCATGAGAGCTTGAAGGAGAAGGTGCTCCTCCAGCAGCAGCACTCTCTGGATGTGAAACAGATGAAAGAGGTAGCAAAAGTTTTGAAATTACTTCCTGTTGAGATGTGAACCAACTGCCTTGATCATTGTTTCCTTCCTCCTTCCCTTCCTCTCCCCCTCTCCTTCCCCTCCTTCCCTCCCTCCTTCCCTCCCTACCTCCGTCCGTCCGTCCCCCCCCCTCCTCCTCCCTCCCTCCCTCCCTCTCCCAGGCACCCAGCTGGGACCAGGTCAATCTGGAGGTAGCAAGCAGCCGAAAATTCAAGTGGCTACGTGAGAGAATGGGCGGATCTTCTCCTCACACCACCCTGCTCAACCAGATCAAGAACTTTGTACTTACAGATGAAGTGGATGTTAGGATGCTGCACAACACTCTCAAGAGACAGGTGAATATTTGGTGGGAGGTGCTTTCCTTTTGCGTCCTTACAATGTCAAAATGGTTCCAAACTCCCATTTGTGGTGGGGAACCTGGGGATGAGGGCTCCAGGCCTTTTGGCAGGAGCGAAGCAATACACTGATGATGATATGTTACATCACATTGGAAAATAAACGTCCACAATACCGTTCTGTGAATTCTCCCCCCGCTACAGGTGGCTCGTGCTGCCCTTCGACTTGAGGGTGTCAAGTTCCTTATTCAGGTACTGCACCAAGACTCCCTCCTGCCCTCAGTGAAGTATGCTGCACTCTGTGGCTGGCTAGGACTTTCTGGGCCCTCTGGAAGGTGGGGAGATGAAGAGAGTGGGGGAGGAACGGAGAGTGAGGGGTGGGGAGGAGAGTGAGTGGTTGGGGGGGGAGAGAGAGTGGGGGAGGAAGGGAGAATGAGGGAGGGAGAGTGGGGGAGGGAGGGAGGGAGAGTGGCGGAGGGAGCTAGGGAGAGTGGGGGGAGGGAGAGTGAGGGAGGGATGAAGAGTGGCCGGGGAGGAAGGGGGGGGGGGGGGGAGTTAGGAGTGTGAAAGTGTGTGGTGTAGGGAGGATGAAAGCGATTTATGGCTGAAAGGGGGAGTGGGGTGACAATATGGGAGGGGGAAGGAGGGAGATGAGTGGTATTTGCTGTTCCTTGTACATGTATGATCTTGAGACAAATGACTGCGTCTCCATTGTATGGGACTGAAGCTGCTTGACTGAGCAGCAAGCACTTGTGGCGCAATCGGTTAGCGCGTTCGGCTGTTAACCGAAAGGTTGCTGGTTCAAGCCCAGCCAGGTGCGAGCAATATTTTTTTTGCATTATGCCCTCCGCATCTGAGATGGGTCCCAACCACCTCTCTCTCGGCTTTTTTCTTCTCCACCTTCCTCCCTCCCTGTCCTCCACCTTCCTCCCCTCCCTCCCCTCGCTCTCTGATTGTAGCATCCCCAAGTGCCACTACCTCTGCAATGTTGAACACATTCCTCCTGCCCTGCGGACCCTTCTGGAACTGGAATTCAATGAGGTGGAAAGGTGGGTGGTGGGTCGACTGCGCAGCTCCCTCTGGGAAGCCGAGCTTGCCATCAAGCAGGCCAACACTGCACGCAAGAAGCAAGATGGTAAGTGGTGTGGGAAAGCAGCCTTCTGATTGGTCAAAATTGTGATGTACATGCGTTCATCTCCCCCCCCCTCCCCCCCCCCCCCCCCCCCCCCCAGTTGAGAAACCTGTCCAGGAACCCTCGTCAAATGATGCAAAGGACGATGCATACACCATTGGATCATTCACCACCTCTCGTTTTATCATTGCTG
This sequence comes from Axinella damicornis, assembly GCA_963931865.1. Taxonomy (NCBI): domain Eukaryota; kingdom Metazoa; phylum Porifera; class Demospongiae; order Axinellida; family Axinellidae; genus Axinella; species Axinella damicornis. The sequence goes on along the minus strand of OZ007506.1, from coordinate 2,560,165 downwards.
GTCTCGCCATGGTAACCAGTGAGTACAGAGCCGTAGACCTTTCACTGTTGTTGAACAGTGGACTGCTGGGACTCAGCCAAACTGTCATGAGGATTGCAGGTGTGTGTGTGTGTGTGTGTGTGTGTGTGTGTGTGTGTGTGTAGTAGTGCTGAGGGGGGATTGTGCATGTGAAGGAGGAAGTGCGTAAGTGTGCATAAAATTTGACACACACACACACATGTCACACACACATGCACACATACACACATGCACACACACCACACACACACACACATGCACACACACACACACATGCACACACACACATGCACACACACACACACCACACACACACACACACACACACACACACACACACACACACACACACACACACACACACACACATACTAGGCCCTCCCCCACCAGAGGAGGACGAAGATGAAGGAATGCTGGGACCTGATGGAGCCTCTGGTCGCTCTCGTCCCCGTTCCAACTACTGTGGGGTGGAGGTTGTGTCCAAGCTGAAGATTGGGACCAGAGTTAGACGAGGACCAGACTGGAAATGGGGAGAACAGGTCAGAGCAGAATCTTTGTTGATTCACAGTGCATAGTACTCCCTCAGTATCATGAATATGAATCAGCACCTGTACACATACACAAACACGGTAGTACGGTATATGTATTGTACATGTACACATGCACATACACATGCACCCCCTAATAGAAACAGAATCCTTGTTTATTGCTGAAGGCCTGACTTTGAGAATCAGGAATGGAATGGTTATAAAGCTCTTTGCACACACACACACACACACACACACACACACACACACACACACACACACACACCACACACACACACACACACACACACACACAGGACGGTCCTCCCCCTGGCGAGGGGACAGTGATCAGTGAGCTGGGGGGTGACGGGTGGGTGAGGATCAGATGGGACTGTGATATTGTCAACTCCTATCGTATGGGCAAGGAGGGCAAGTACGACATTGACCTGGCACCGTCGGAGCTGGTCCCCAAGAACAAAGAGGGAGAGGCCAAAGATGAACCAGCTGACATTGAGCTGACAATCGGTGAGGAGTGAGATACCTCTGTAAACATATGTCCGTCCTTCTTGATCGTAAGGGGTCATGGATAGTAGCACTTCTAACTCCATATGTGATTCTTATTTGTTGCGCAGGCATGGCAAAGCCTGTCCAGGCTGATGACCTCCCCAGCGGCCTGATCCTCCGCTCGTGTGTATGCCTGCTGCGCACCATTGTCGTTGCTATGGGATTGCATGCGGGGCAGCTGCACCAGAGGACCACCCATTCCCTTTCTTCTCTCCTCCAGTACCTTGTCCACTGTGGCAACAGAACAAGTACGTATGTGCACACCTAGTCTCGAACACATGAGAAGAATCCAAGCAGCTCAATAATCTCGCCCCTTTTTCACTTACCTTCCCTTCCCTCCTCCTTCCTCCCTCTCTCTCCCACCCTCCCCGTCCCTCCCTTCATCTCTCCCTCCCTCCTTCTCTTCCTCTCTCTCTGCCTCCCTCCCTCCCTCCCTCACTCACTCACTCCCTCCCACCCTCCCTCTCTCCCTCCTCCCTCTCTCTCCCTCCCTCCCTCCCTCCCTCCCTCCCTCCCTCCCTCCCTTCCTCCCTCTCTCCCTCCCCTCTCTCTCCCTCCCTTCCTCTCTCCCTCCCTCCCTCCCTCCCTCCCTCCCTCCATTCACCTCTCCCTCCCTCGTTCCCTTCCTCTCTCTCTGCCTGCCTCCCTCCCTCTCTCTCTCCCTCCCTCCCTCCCTCCCTCCCTCCCTCCCTCCCTCCCTCCCTCCCTCCCTCCCTCCCTCCCTCCCTCCCTCCCTCCCTCCCTCCCTCCCCTCTCTCTCCCTCCCTTCCTCTCTCCCTCCCTCCCTCCCTCTCCCTCCTCTCCCTCCTCTCCATCCCCTCCCCTTCCCTCTCTGCACAGGCCAAAGGAATGAATCCTTCCACCAGATGGTGGCATCCAGGCAGCATGAGACCTGGGCAACCCTCGGCTTCCTGAGGGGTGTGTTCACCTCTCGACTCTCCAGTCGTACCTTCTGTGCTCCACAGTGGATCGAGCTTCTGATGGGCATCATTCGAAATTCCTCCCCCCTTGCTCCATGCCAGTCGCACTCCTACTCAATTGTACAGCAGGTATAGCAGATGTTATACATGTATGTGCCTGTTAAGTTTAGTATTGCAACTTGTAGCTAAGCCCACTGCCTGGGTTTCCCTCCCAACCCCTTCCATATGCCCTTTGGATTGTGAGAGAGGATGTTTAGACATTAATGTGAGACATATACCTAGCAACTGCATAGCAATGGCTATGATGTGTTGTGCTACAATACCCTCTGATATGCTGTGATCCACTCCGAGACACGGTAGTGTATTACCCTGTGGTATGCTGATACCTTGTGATATCCTGTGATGCACTGTGGAATCCTGTGATGCACTGTGGAATCCTGTGATGCACTGTGGTATCCTGTGATGCACTGTGGTATCCTGTGATCTACTAACTCCTGGTCCTCAGGTGCTGATGCTGCGTCTACTACGAGTGGTGCTCCCCTCGTGGGAGACGGGACAGAACGTGAAGCAGCAGGAACAGCTAGTGGGACAGTTGTTCACTCTGCTAGGGGAGGTACTCGTGCTCTGCAGCTCTCCGTTTGTCCGCCCAACCAGGGCAGGTCAGTTGATCTGCTAGATAGCTAGCCTCATTCCCATGCGGCCTGGGAACGAGGCTAGATATTGTTGGGGTGTCATTAGTGCACTATAGTGTGAAGTCTCTAGTGCTTAACTCAGGCTCTGTCCTGGGTTCTGATCCTACTAAAGCCCTTGGTTTATCTGTTGAAGGGTGGTTCGCCTTCAATAAAGGAAGTTACCTTTGCCTTTCCAGAAAAACAAGTTTGAGCAATATACCATGGTAACTCAAACGAGTTCAGTGATGATGTCATCACCATCCCCCTTGTACTCTAATGGGGCCCAGGACCTGCATGAAAACCTTCCGTATTGGAGATGCGGCATTCCTGGGTTATCAAGTCAAAATAAACTGATAGCTAGATACTATTAGGCAGATAGGTAGATACAAGTAGAGAGATATTATAGATACATCCAACACCTGTTATGCATGCGTTGGACTCTGTGCATGTATGATATGGTGACTGAATTACACGACGTATTTGAGGTTGTGACTGTGTTGCGCTCTTCTACAACAGAGGGTGGTCGCATGCTCAAGAAACTGAAGCTGCATGCTTCTCTGACGGCCTCTGACAGCAGCACTATCGCCGAGGAGATCGTAGTCCTGCTGCGGAGGCTACACCCACTCCCCTCGTGGAACATGCTCATCAACCAGTACATCAGTGCCAGCCTCCAGTCCATCCCTCGCATCATCCTCCCCGCGGCCGAAGATCCTACGTACTCCCACCGGAGGAGGAAGAGGGAGGGATCACACAACCGGGAGGAGCAGGTCTGTGAATGTGTTGCTCAGCCTCATTCCCATGCCAATCCGTCCTGGTCCTGTGTTACTCTTTAGACCGGGGGTGGTCAGATCCATGTAGCCTCATTCCAAGACCAATCCGTCCTGGTCCTATGTTACTCTTTAGACCGGGGGTGGTCAGATCCATGTAGCCTCATTCCAAGACCAATCTGTCCTGGTCCTGTGTTTCTCTTTAGACCGGGAGTGGTCAGATCCATGTAGCCTCATTCCAAGACCAATCCGTCCTGGTCCTGTGTTACTCTTTAGACCAGGAAGGGTATTATGTGAGGTTTAGTTTCAGTGGTAAGCCCAGTCAGTTTCGAACAGCTGTCTTGATGTCTCTGTTAGTAGTGCGGTTGTGTTTTCCCAGTAGAGTATTGAGCTGGGTTACAGGTATGTCGTGATCATTGTCCTCGCTGCACTCGACAGCAGTTACCTCAGGTCTGTGTCTGCTAGTTTCGTACCACATGCAAACCATGTCTTTTCAAATTCCATCGTCAACCATTTTGTACATGCATGTACATCATTTACCATATTTGGTAGTGTATATTCTCACAGTTTGAATGCACCTTCTCCCTCACGTGCTCCTGGCAGCTGGTATTATTGCGCCTCCTTCTCCCTGCAGCTTGCAGAAGATGTGAAGACCCATGGTCCTGTGCTAGCGGTGTTGATGGTGATCGGGGGTCTGGACACGCGCCCCCGCCTCGGTGGGCTAGTGCAGCATGAGGAACTGGGCAACGGGACCATCGCAAAGATCGAGGCCAGGTCCAAGGTGGTGGTCCTCTTCCACGGCTGCAAGTCGGCCAAACTCTGCACCCTCGGTTCCATCAGACCTGTAAGTACTAAATTAGGGTGAACCTGAGCTAGTCCCACCCACAGTGTAGAGCCAGTGCTAGCCCCACCCACATTGTGGATCCAGTGCTAGCCCCACCCACATTGTGGAGCCAGTGCTAGCCCCACCCACATTGTGGAGCCAGTGCTAGCCCCAACACAGGAGTCTTAATGCTCATTGCAGTGTACGTACAGCTAATGCTTTTCACCCTCCAAGGTGATCAGGACCCAGGCAAGTTATGTTGTTGCAGTGGCTTCTGCATATACACTCGCTCGGTCTCGCCCACAGCATCCTGCTAGCTCAGCTGACCTGGCAATGAGCCTGACGTGTTTGTAACTTTATGTGCAAAGGAGTTATAGTTATTCACACCCATACATGTAACAAAACATCGTCACATGACCCGATTCAAGGAACCTGATTGGTGACTCTATGCTTTTCTGCAGCTGCCTGTGTTGAGTTTCCGTGTGGACCAGCTGCCAATGAGTGAGACAGTGATGGGGATCTGGGGGAGCCTTGTTCGTCTGGCAGGTGTATCTGGTGGGGCCATATCCTCCTCCGCCCTCCCAGCCTCACCCTTCCAGCCGCCCTCCCTCACACAGTCACACCCTCTCTCTAAGACCGCCCACACACCTTCTGACCATCAAGACTGTGAGTACATTACACATGAATGTGGAATTCATCTCTTACAGCTGCAAGAATCTAAACTGTAATGTTTTCTCCTCCCAGTGGATGCATTGGACATTCCTCTGTTGAGGCAGCAACAAATCCGCCTGGGACTGCTGAAGGCAGCACGGGTGCTCTTTAGCCAACAGGAGAACCTGCGTCAGATCATGGCCCGTCCTGCCAGTGCCGAGGGAGACCAGTACAGCCTCTTCCAGCAGCTGCTTAGTGCCGCTACTCGCCCCTCCCCCATCAAGGCCATGTTTACCAGGGATGAACTGGAGGTGGGTGTATATCAGGCATTGGACACCAGTCCTATGTAGGAGTTGGGTTCTCTTTGCTACTACCATGCGTAGCTGACATTTTGCATGCTCTCATGCTCTCTCCCTCTCTCCCTCCTCCCCCCTCTCCCTCCCCCTCCTCCTCCCCCCCCCCCCCCCCCCCCCCCCCCCCCTCCCTCCCCCTCCTCCTCTCCCACACCTCCTCCTCTCCATTCCCTCCCCTTTCCTCATCTTCCCTCACCTCTCACCCCTCACCCCTTCCTCATCAGACGGCAGCTGTCTCTGTATGCCAGTACCTTGCCTCACAAGTGCACAAACCTCTGAGAGCCACCCTAGTCTCACAAGCCGAGCAGCCGCAGACCAACAACAAAACTCCCAAGAAGAAACCAGTCCACCAATCCACCCGTACCCCTGCTCCCACCGCTGCCCCCACAAAGAAGACCGCTGCTTCCCAGCCCAAGACGATGAAGTCAACAGAACTGCCCCCTCCACCTCTTGTAGTGACGCAGATCATGGAAATGGGGTTCCCACGGAGACACATTGAGTTTGCCATGCAGGTGAGATGGTAGCATGTGATGAGCATGTGATTCAAATTGATCGATGCACATGCACTAGTAGTTTGATTGTGTGTTGACCCTAGCCTTGTCTCCAGTCTGTTCCAGCCACCGGTTTTGGACTGCTTGAATGCAGTGTGGAACATGCTTTGCACATGTGCATGAGTATAATCAAGAGTTCATAACAATAACTCTTGGTATAATTATGTAGATGAAGTATGTAAGTGGACAACCAAGTTATGTGCAAGATGTACGTACTGTGTATACTAATTTGCCTCCTCCCTCCCACTTCCTTCCCTTTCTCCCTCCATTTCCCTTCGCTCCTCCACCCCTCCATCCTCCCATCCCTCTACCACACCACCTTTCTGTTTGTATACCCCTGTCTCCCTCCTCCCCTCTTTCCCCATGTCACTCCATTCCCCAGACCACCCAGTCCACTGACCTGCAACGTCTGATCGGATGGCTACTAGACCACTCAAACCTGGAGGTCCCAGAAGTGGACCGTTCTGCTCTTCCTTTTGCCCCACCTCCCCCGGCACCTGAGCCTCCCAAACCCCCTCCTGAAGACCCCGCCCCAGCTGAGGTGGAGGAGGAGCTCAGCGACACCTCCTCCTCATGCTCCAGTGACTACTCCGATGACTTGGAGGACGATGAGTCAGGTGCAGTGAAAAATCTCATTTCAGACCAGTTCAAGGAGGACTGTATGCATCACCATGGGCATCATCTTCTCTGTGGATGGGTGTACCATCACCATGCATGGGAATGTGTGCCATCACCTTATGGATACTTATTGCATCAAGCTGGTTTACTTGTACCTAGTATAGAAATGACTATCCCTCTCCTCTCTCCCCTCCTCCCTCTCCCCTCCCCCCTCTCTCCCCTCCCCCCTCTCCCCTCCCCCCTCTCCCCTCCCCCATCTCCCCTCCCCCCTCTCCCCTCCCCCATCTCCCCTCCCCCCTCTCCCCTCCCCTCTCCCCTCTCCCCTCCCCCTCTCCCCTCCCCCTCTCCCCTCTCCCCTCCCCCCTCTCCCCTCCCCCTCTCCCCTCCCCCCTCTCCCCTCCCCCCTCTCCCCTCCCCCCTCCCCCCTCCCCCCTTTCCCTTCCTCCTCTCTAGGTCCCCAGCGCTACAAGACACGGGATGAATTCACCAGCCTGGACAGCTATGCCCAGTATGTGAGGGACAAAATTGCCGTGGGACTGATGGTGAAATGCTGTGAGTCATACGAGGAGGTCCGCCAGGGAGACACTGGGAGGGTGACGAAGGTACGTAGTAGTGCATGTTACGTGTGTGGGGAGACTGTCCATTAGTGTATGGTTGCTGTGTGGGTGTTAGAGAGGACATAGTTGTACGTCGTCAGAATCAGTATTCTCGGTTCCCACAAGACATTTGTCTGCTGTTATGATGTGCTGGGTCGTGTGTGTGTGTGTGTGTGTGTGTGTGCTTCTGCCTGTCGACTCATGCAGTTCTTGTGTTGTGCATATGACTATAGTCCATGTGCTCATTGTGTGTAGAGTAGGTCATGTGCTCAGTGCATATGTCTCACTCAGGCTCACCCCACATGTCCTGCATTCGGTTATAGTGTGCATATGATCTATGCTCACATGTCGCGTCATGTGTCAGCAACTCGCAGTATATAAGCTTGCAGCTTTGCAGCAGAGTAACTCAGTTTCACAGAAGCGCCAACTTGCAATGAAGCGTTTGATACGTATCGTGTTCGCAGCCTTACTCTGTGCTGCAGTCCGTGGCCAGCAGGTTGGGACCAACACCCCAGAGGTTCACCCTCGCCTGACAATCCAATCCTGTACAAGGTCAGGAGGTTGCCAGTCAGAAATCAAGAGTGTCGTCATCGACTCCAACTGGAGGTGGGTGCACGCTACCTCCGGAACGCAAAACTGCTACACAGGCAATAATTGGGACACCACCCTCTGTCCGGATGACCACACATGCGCTCAGAACTGTGCACTTGATGGAGCCGATTATCAAGGTACCTATGGAGTGATTTCATCTTGCTCTTCTCTGAGACTTAATTTTGTCACTCATGGTCCGTATTCCGTTAACATTGGATCACGACTCTACCTTTTGGATTCCGAAACTGAATACAAACTCTTCAAGCTTAAAAACAAAGAATTTACTTTTGACGTTGATGTCTCTAAGTTACCCTGTGGACTAAACGGTGCCCTCTACTTAGTAGAAATGGATGCTGATGGAGGAATGAGCAAATATCCCGGAAATAAGGCAGGTGCCAAATATGGCACCGGCTACTGCGATGCTCAGTGCCCTCGTGACATTAAGTTCATCAATGGAGAAGCTAACTGCGAGGGTTGGGGACCAAGCCCAAGTGACAAGAACAGTGGGGCGGGAAAATACGGTACCTGCTGCAATGAAATGGACATTTGGGAAGCTAATAGAATCTCAACTGCGTATACGCCGCATGTTTGCACGGTTGAGGGACAGACGCGATGTGAAGGGTCTGATTGTGGTCCGCACACTGGATTTTGTGACAAAGCTGGTTGTGATTTCAATCCTTACCGCTTGGGCGACAAGACGTTCTTCGGACCTTCTGACAACTTCACTGTTGATTCCAGAAAGCCATTCACGGTAGTCACCCAGTTCATCACTGCAGACGGTACTGATAATGGAGATCTCTCTGAGATCCGACGACTGTGGGTTCAAAACGGTAAAGTTATTCAAAGCAGCAATGTGACTGTCAGAGGCCGGAAATACAACTCTGTCACTGACGACTTCTGCAGCGCTCAGAAGCAAGAGTTTGGAGATCCAAATGACTATGAAAAGAAGGGAGGGCATAAGACCATGGGTGAATCACTGGATCGTGGCATGGCACTCGTCATGAGTCTCTGGGACGACCACAAGGTTTACATGCTTTGGCTTGACTCAGACTACCCACCTGACAAACCACCCAGTTCTCCTGGCGTCGCAAGAGGCACTTGTCCTACTAGCTCTGGACGGCCTGCAGATGTCGAGAGCCAACATCCAGATGCTAGTGTGACTTACTCTAACATTAAATATGGCGAGCTCGATTCTACCTATGCAAAATGAGTGGCCTGAGAACGTGAAGTTTATATTATATGTCTGTACAATGTGCTCAGAATTACATAGTTATAGCTGTCACTGGGCTTGTGCATTTTTTCTGTTGTAGTTTTTAAGTATAATTACTGTGTCATGAGGTAACAGAGAGGGGTTTCCAGAAACAGCTCTCCTATAAGTTGCATATTCCGTCTGTTTCAAGCGCATACACGGGCCCTACCTTCATGCTTTCCAAGACTGCTGGGAGGAGGTACCTATGGAATGATTTCATCCGACTTTTCTCTGAGACTAAATTTTGTCACTCATGGTCTGTATTCCGTTAACATTGGATCACGACTCTATTCGACAGCAGCTTCAACAGTGGGGTGAAGGTAAAGGGCGGTACTGAAAGGTGCAAGGCCAGGCATTCTAGCAGGTGTCTGCGCCATCAGCTGCTTCCAGTCATCCTCAAGCATTTCGGAGTCGAAGGAGTATGTTGCGAAACAGCACTTGGGCAGGATTCTGTCCAGACTGACGCATCACCTGCTCCAGGATGACAGCATGATCAAATAGCTGATAGGCTGTGCTGCCAAGGTCAAACAAGGCAGAGCGTGGTGCAGAGGGGGAGATCCATCACTGGAGGCAGCTGTCTGAAATCCCCAAAGAGTAAACAGGAGCAGCCTCCAAACAGTGTGTCATACCTCTTGGATTCCGAATTTTTGCTCATGTATCAGGAATAGCGCTGGAATACACGGCCTCTCTTTGAAGAGAGTATGCCAAAATGTCAGTGGGGAGACTTAAAAATCCCCTAGGTGAAAAGTGGCGTCATATGAGAGGAGCTGGTAGTTGAGGTCAAGTAGAAGCACCGTCCACAATTTCCTGCAAGCCACAGATGCACAGGAGGTCTGGGTAGGTGCTTATCTTCCAGATGAAGCCTGGGATATCATAGGCAATCTCATGGAGATTATACAGGGAGTCTTGGTCTTGGGAGACTCGGGATTGTTTTGCAAGTTGGAAGCTGTTGGAGGTTGCATGTGGTTAAAACAAAGAATTCACTTTCAATGTTGATGTGTCTAACTTACCTTGTGGACTCAACCCCACAAATGAGTCCCCCTTGTGACCCTTAGATCACGAATCTCATTACCAGCTTGTTCACTCAGCATCACTTTCAGCTTCATGATGTCATTCTGGCAATGTCATTGGAAGGTAGCATACTACATATTATTGCTCACTACACACACAGTTGAACACACGTTTGAACACACACACACACTTCCCTCAGATCGACAATGATGGTCTGCATGATTTGAACGTACAGGCAAATTGGCAGGAGAAGGGCAGCACCTACTGGGTGAGGTTTATCAACATTGATCTAATAGGTGGGATGGAGACGTCAGGAGCAGCCAACTTCAAACAGGGGGACAAAGTTCGAGTAAAGCGATCCGTCACCACACCAAAGTACGTTTTGCCCTACAGTCTCATTCCCAGCATGCATGAAATGGGATTTGGTTTTTCATGCTGCACGTACACGGATCTATTCATTCTGCTGCAGTATAGCACATGATTTTTCCCGCTCTCTTTTCCCTCCCTCCCTCCCTCCCTCCCTCCCTCCCTCCCTCCCTCCCTCCCTCCCTCCCTCCCTCCCTCCCTCCCTCCCTCCCTCCCTCCCTCCCTCCCTCCCTCTCTCCCTCCCTCCCTCCCTCCCTCCCTCCCTCCCTCCCTCCCTCCCTCCCTCCCTCCCTCCCTCCCTCCCTCCCTCCCTCCCTCCCTCCCTCCCTCCCTCTCTCCCTCCCTCCCCCTCCCCCCCCCTCCCATCTGCCCCAGGTACAAGTGGGGCTCGGTGTCTCACCAGAGTATGGGTATCGTGAGGTCCATCAACCGAAATGGCACAGACGTGTGTGTGGACTTCCCTGAACAAAGCAACTGGACTGGACTGATATCAGAGATGGAGATTGTCCCTGGCATACACCCTCGACACAAGTTAGTTTCTTACTCTCATTTTTGAGACAGCTCTGCACCTTGACCTCTCCTCACATGTTTTCAATGTTTACATACTACCAAGAGGATTCCAACGGTAAAACAGTCATTTCCGCTAGGGTTAGTCCACTCTTGTTCTTAGCCTCTCGGCCGGACTTTTCTAGATCTGCTTGCTTTTCAACCTCTTTGTTGCAATTAGCACCCTCCCTCCCTCCCTCCCTCCCTCCCTCCCTCCCTCCCTCCCTCCCTCCCTCCCTCCCTCCCTCCCTCCCTCCCTCCCTCCCTCCCTCCCTCCCTCCCTCCCCCCCTCCCTCCCTCCCTCCCTCCCTCCCTCCCTCCCTCCCTCCCTCTCTCCCTCCCTCCCTCCCTCCCTCTCTCCCTCCCTCCCAGGTGCAAGACATGTGGAATGCAACCGCTGGAAGGTCCACGCTACCACTGCCAAGTGTGTGCGGACTTTGATTTCTGCCAGGGCTGCTTCAACAAGGGACAGTCCCACAACCACGCCTTTGAGAGGATCGATGACCAGGGACAACCAGCAGTGTACGTTGGATCACCAAGGTAACTGACTGATGATGGGCTTGGCAACAAAGAACTTTGTGACTGGCTGTACCATTTGGAAAATGTCAAGAATTTTTGCTCATCTCCTATAGCTCCTTTTACCCTCCTTCCCTTTCTCCACTTCTGCACCCCTCCCCTCTTTTTCCCTCCCTCTCTCTCTCTCCTTCCTACCTTCCCTCTCTCTCTTTATCTCTTCCCTCCCTCTCTTTCCTTCCTCTCTCTCCTTCCCCCCCCCCCTTCTCTCCTTCCCCCCTCTCTCTCTCTCTCTCTCTCCTTCCCTCCCTCTCCTCTCTCCTGTTCTTTCAAAGGTCTAGACGTAAGGCCCTCAAGCGTAGGAAGAAGAAGATGCGAGGTGGCTCTGTGGTGATGGACTGGGACCAAATTGTGCGGAGCATCACCGTCTCCAGCAATGAGAGCCAGGCCTGCCGGCTCATTGATGGCGTGCACTCTACCTGCTGGCAGTCCAGTGGACCGCAGGGAAAGGTATGCACCTGTGGATTGTGGCGTGAGCCGTCCTGTGAGCTAGCCACAAAGAAATGGGTTACTCAAGAACGCACAGTGCGCAATCATATACCACTCCAACGTTAACAAGTGCTTTCTCACATGTGTTTAAAGCCTCCTGTTCCCATCCCATTCAACACACACAACACACACATGCACACACACACACACACACACACAACACACACATGCACACACACACACACACAACACACACACAACACACACACGACACACACACACACACACAACAACACACACACACACACACGCACACACACGCGCACACACACACACACACACACACACACACACACACACACACACACACACACACTGGACGTACAGCACTGGATTCGTCTGGAGATCCAGCCCAGTATCCTTATAGAGCAGCTAGCCATCCAAGTGGAGCCCACCGACAGCAGCTACATGCCCTCCCTGGTGGCCGTGCTCACTGGGGACACCATTGGGAACTTGAAGGAGGTGAGGCAGGTCTCCATCTCCTCCTCCAGTCGGGAGTGTGTCCTCCTCAGCGGACTGACCGAGGTGAGATTGCATGTGAAAGAGGTGAGATTGCGTGTGAATGAGGTGAAATTGCATGTGAATGAGGTGAGGTTGCGGGTGACTACATGTGAATGTGATGAAGTTGCGTGTGTAGTCGCACGTATTCAGCTACAGGCCATGATCGCCGAAAGCTAGCCTATTCTTCCTCTTTCGAGGTCCTTCTGATTGGCTGGATCTTTGACGAATATGATCTACATGTTTTGCTGAGCAAGTTTTGTAAATGTATCAGTTATTCTTTCCAAGTGTCTTTCCTCTCATCCTCCCATCCGTTAAGATTCTCTCCCCCCCCCCCCCCCACTACCACTGCCAGCACTACCCTCTGATTGAGATTGTGGTCAAGACGTGTAGGAGTGGCGGGATTGATACGAAGGTCCATGGAGTCAGCATGATTGGTCGGGTGGACATGAACGAAGATGAGGTAGCTGCCAGCTTCTCTTTCCTTACTGTGGAGGACACCTCAAAGGTGTGTGTGTGTGTGTGTGTGTGTGTGTGTGTGTGTGTGTGCCTTGCATTGGGGAATTATATACTGATCAATATGCAGCTGCCAGTGATTATAAAACCGCAATGCGAACTCATACAGAGTACGTCTCTGGTGATGACCACACTATAACCCAAGTCCATATGAGGCAGCTGTAACATGCGTATTAGCTTCATATTTACGTATGTATATGCACATACCGTAGTCACGCGTTATTAGGCACATGCGCCTATAACTCCACAGGAAGGAAATATGCGCCTATAAGCGAGATGTGCCTAATAATGAATAATGACATTCCTCGAATAGGAAGTGCGCTTCAATTCGAATTATAGCTGTTTTCCACTCCGTACGATCGAAAAATGGCAGAGTTTCTGGAAGAAGACTGCAGCACTTAACAGCGAATACCTGGACGAGAGTTGAACCTGCGCCTAACAGCGAATATGCGCCTATAAGTGAGATGCGCCTAATAATGCGCGATACGGTAATTATATACATGAAGATTCAAATACTACTGCCCAAATAAATTCTTACTAGGAATATGTATCCGTATCATGCCTTGCGTGCACTGCATGCATATGCATGACTGTTAGCACGTGTGATTTTATTACACATGGGCAGGACAAGATCACATGCACCATATTTTTCTGTGATGTAATGCACACTCGTTCTGTCCCCCCCCCCCCCCCCCCCCCCCACACACACACACACACACACACAATCAGGACACTGGTCTGGTACGAAAGCAGCGTCGGAAGGAAGAGTCAGCACTGGACCTCCACTCCAACAAGGTGTTTGTGTGGGGACTAAACGACCGCATGCAGTTGGGCAGTGGACTCTCCGATACAAAGGTACGACAAAGTTGCTTCAATCACCATGGTGATAAGTTAACCTGGCTCTTAGTCTGATTTCTAATATCTGGTAATCTCTAGTGACCTCTAGTAATCTTCTTGTAATTCCAGTAATCTCAGGATGTTACTGTCCTCTACTTAACAGACTGTTTCTAAACATCACTTTTGATTCTACTGTTGTACAGGTGAAGGTACCCTATGAGAGCAAAGTCCTGGCAAAGCTCCGCCCAGTACAGCTGATTGGTGGATCCAAGACACTCTTCATTGTGTCCCAGGATGGAAAGGTTAGACCAAATTGGCATGTGTACACGTGTAACTCTCTCAGTCACAATTGCCCCTGAACTAGAAGTGTCCAGTAGAGCACTCACCGCATTGACTTTTTGGGCTGTTACAGTGAATCAAGCCATCTTGGGAGTCCAATGAAAGTGATAAAATCAAGTTAAAAATGCAACTTATTAGTCACACCCCAGTTCGCACCCCCCAGAGTGAGAATCCTTGCCAAGTGTGTTTATGAATATTCTCAAACATTTCAGGTAGTACTTCTTCAAAGAGGGCGTATCATTCTTTTTATGTATGCGCTTTGGGCAGTTCCACATTCTCAAAGTTGCATTTCTACTTGATGCGATCACAAGAGTTGATCAATACGTATGCAGCTGTCAATGATTTTAAAACCGCACCAACTGCAATGGATACTCATACAGAGTACGTCTCTGGTGGTGACCACACTATAACCCAAGTCCATATGAGGCAGCTGTAATATGCGCAGTGTTAGCTGATTGATTACAGGGCATTCCTAACTCCAGTGTTATGCTGCTTGCAGAAGTAACCAGACTAAACTGTACTGTATTTTACCTCTCTCCACCTGCCAGGTGTACGCCTGTGGTGAGGGTACCAATGGCCGGCTTGGCTGTGGTGGTGTGACAGACGTCAGCAGCCCTAAACTCATCTCAGAACTGAGTACCTATGTTGTGAGGAAGGTGGCAGTGAATACAGGAGGGAGGCATGCCATGGCGCTCACCGCAGATGGCAAGGTGTTCTCCTGGGGTGACGGGGAGTACGGGCAGCTGGGACATGCCGATAACAAGTATGGAGTGCTGTGTGTACATGTATGTGTGTGTGGGGTAGGTGGGTTGGCATGTGTGTGTGTGTGTTCCTCCATCCTTTCCTGTCTTCCTCCCTCTCTCCATCCCTCCCCCTTCCCTACTTCCCTCCCTCCATCCCTCCCTCCCTCCCTCCCTCCCTCCCTCCCTCCCTCCCTCCCTCCCTCCCTCCCTCCCTCCAACTCCCTCCAACTCCCTCCCTCCCTCTAACTTCCAACTCCATCCCCTCCCATCTCCTGATCTTTCTCCTCACCCAGGAGCTACAACCGTCCCAAAATGGTTGAAGCACTTCAGGGTAAACATGTGCGTGATATTGCATGTGGCAGTGGGCACAGCGCAGCCATCACCTCCAATGGGGAACTGTACACGTGGGGACAGGGGGATCACGGGAGGCTAGGACATGGTGACCTGCTCAACCAGACCAAACCAAAACAAGTACGTATGTGTGTGTGTGTGTGTGTGTGTGTGTGTGTGTGTGTGTGTGTGTGTGTGTGTGTGTGTGTGTGTGTGTGTGTGTGTGTGTGCGCGCGCGCGCGTGCGTGCGTGTGTGTGTCTGTAAATCACAGAATGTGATAGTGTTCTCTATTTTGAGAAATTATTCCATAATGGGCACATGCAGAACGTTAACATGTATCCTCAGAACATTACTGCTAAAATAAAGAATTTGCTCTTGAGAGGAATGATGAACTTTTGACTCAACCATCTTTCGGGACAGAAAGATTATGTGTTGATAGCCAACCTCTGACAACCTGACCTCTCTTGTGAACTTGTATCGTAGAGAGTATTGTACTAAGGGTGGTCTATTATCACTGTCATTATATCTCTCTGTCCACCAGGTTCGAGCACTTGAGAAGTTCCGTGTTGTGTGCATCGCTTGTGGCAGCCGTGATGCCCAGACCCTGGCGGCCACCGAGAATGGCTGTCTTTGGGCGTGGGGGGATGGAAGCTTCGGGAAGCTGGGGAAGGGGGATACCGCGGGCTCACATACCCCCATCAAGGTCAAGGAGTTCAACACAGAGGAGATAGCACAGCTCGAGTGTGGAGCACAGTTCTCAATGATGCTCACCAAGGATGGGAAGGTGTATGCCTGGTGAGTGTGTAGCCTCATTCCAATGTCATTCTGGTCTGCAATTTTGATTGCTTGTGCTAGGGCAGGAACACAGGGAAAGTCCTGCTACATTTATCATATGCCCTCCCTCTCTCCTCCTTCCCACTCTCCTCTCTCCTCAACCCCCCTCCCCTCCTTCCTCCTCTCCTCCTCCCCCGCTCCTATCCTATCCTCACTCCCCCCCCCCCCCCCCCCCCTCCCCCCCCCCCCCCCCCCCCCCCCCCCCATTCAGGGGCAAAGGCGACTACTACCGCCTGGGGACAGACAGCAATGCACACATGCGAGAGCCTCAGCTGGTAGAGAGTCTGAGCAAGAAGGTGGCCCAGATTGCTGTCGGCTCTCTCCACTGCCTCGCACTCACCGATGACGGAGAGGTGGGGCAACAATATGAATATCATTATGCGTGCTGGGTAGCCGTTCCCAGGCCGCGTGGGCTTGGGAACAAGGCTAGCATGCTTGGGGTCTGTAGTTGGTACGGATTGAAACCATCCTCTTACCTAAGCAATTTTGGTCGAATTGCACTCTGATTTACAAATACGCTTGGGGTCAATGGTGGGCATTAATTGGAATTGGAACCAACTTTCTACTTGCGTGTACATACATACAAAAAAAGTTGTGTGTGTGATTTAGTGAGTGACGGAAGTTAGACGTTAATGTGGAACCCAACTGAAGTGAGTGAAGCGAGCAAAAGCTAATTGTATTATATTGTTTGTACCAATGCACCTATATGCATATGCATCGTAATATTTCACTGGCCTACAGGTATATGCCTGGGGTGACAACGAGCACGGACAGCAAGGAAACGGTAGCACCATCTGCAACCGGAAACCACAACACATTGTCTCTCTGAAGGACCACCGCATCACCAAGATAGCTTGTGGGTCCTCTCACAGTATCGCATTCGCCACTGGTGCCCCAGCCTCCTCTGGAGAATTCAATCCCATCTCTTTCCAGACCACGCAAGACCCTCTTGGAACTCTGCTCACTTCCAACAAGCCCCCACAGGAGGTTGTCCCAGATGAGACGGATGAGGAGGACAAACGTCCCTCACTCACCAAGATCGTGCTCTCACTGTTGTCGCCTGCCAAACAGCAGGAAGCCCTAGCACACATACAGACTGCACTCCAGATCGCATATGCAAGGGATACCATTGTGAACTCACTGGGGGGCGTGGCTTTGGCCGTCCAGGAATGTGAGGAGGCTGAAAGCGAGCAGGGTGCCTCCGTGGAGATCACTGGAATCATTCCTCCCTCGCCTGCCATCTCCAGCAGCATCACAGGTGGGTGTGGTCACAGGTGGGTGTGGTCATAGTCGATTGTCATAGCTCTGAGGAGAGTTCTCTGTTGGCATGCTAACAATTACAATGAAGGTTGTCAATAAAGGGCTAGCCTCATTTCAGCCCACCAATATCCTTTTCATGTGGTAAGGAATGTAATTACTACGCAGTAATTGGCAATGGACGAACGTGATTCGCCTACCCGAAATCAAGACTGCACATACGGGAATTTTGCCAAGTGTCACCAGGCCCACTTCCGCATTCTGTGTGTGGGCCTGGGAACGAGTCTAACGTACATGTACAGTGGTATATACTTTGTATACGTCATAGCCGTGACACCCCCCCCCCCCCCCCCCCCCCCCCCCCCCCATGCACACCTGCACATGCTCACAGGACCATTTTCCTTTGGCCCTGCCAAGAGTGTTGATGAAGGTTTGGAGGTTGTGGCCCAGAAGCTACTCCCCTTCCCAGCCGGTCTGGACGACCTCGCCCACCTCCTGACGGTAGAGGATGCTCGTGTAATGGTGGACCTGCTCAAGTTGGCTGTTGCAAATCGCGTTGGAGAGAAGGGTAGAGAAACACTGGCAGCTGTCCTTACTACCATGGCCAAAGCTAACTCACAGGTCTGTGTGACATGTCAGGTACATTACGTGCTTGCACCTCCTCTTGACCACCATCTCCCCCCTCCCTCTGTCTGTCCCTCCCTCCCTCCCTCCCTCCCTCCCTCCCTCCCTCCCTCCCTCCCTCCCTCCCTCCCTCCCTCCCTCCCTCCCTCCCTCCCTCCCTCCCCTCCCTCCCTCCCTCCCTCCCTCCCTCCCTCCCTCCCTCCCTCCCTCCCTCCCTCCCTCCCTCCCCCCCCCTCCCTCCCTCCCTCCCTCCCTCCCTCCCTCCCTCCCTCCCTCCCTCCCTCCCTCCCCCCCCTCCCTCCCTCCCTCCCTCCCTCCCTCCCTCCCTCCCTCCCTCCCTCCCTTCCTTCCTCCCCTCCCTCCCTCCCTCTTGCATGCAGGTGGCAACAATGCTGATGGACCTGTGCATCAGTGAGCTTGAGGAGGTGTCACGTGAGCCACAGCTGAATGAGACTCCCCAACCAGTGGTCCAAGAGAGCCCTCATCCCTACCCCGATGACGTCACCCTTAGCAACACTGTACGCATGCCTAATGCTGAAGCTCTCGTCATCACCTTTGACTCTAGGTATGTGACCTTTGACCCTAGGTACTGTGGAATCACTGAAGCCAACTTGAGTTTGTACATATACAAGTTGCGAGAATGGCCGTTTTGAAATCACTCCTCTGTGTACATACCGTAGTCGCGTACTATTATACACAGCTCGCTTATTCACTGTTAGGCGCGGCTTCAACAACTCGTCCCAGCTGCTTGTTATTAAGCGCTGAAGTCTTCTTCCATTTTCGATCCTACGGAGTGGAAAATGCTATAATTCGAAGTAAAGTGCACTCCCTATTTGAGGAATGTCATTTGAAATTAATCTACTTCACATCCTATCCTTGCTGGTTCATTGTGTGTGGGTGGACAGGTAACAGTGCTTGCCAAGGATGATCAGCATCTCCCAGTTGAATACCAGTGGTAGAGGTTCACATCCCTTTTGTCCCCCCACTTTACAGGTGCTCCACAGAGAGGCGGCACGACGTGCTGGTCATCAAAGATAGTTCAGGGGCAGTGATAGCAGTGAGGTCCGGGCGGGACTCCGCTGACTGGGCCCAGGATATCCGAGTCGTTGGAGATGAGCTCTCGTGGACGTTTAAGAGTGACGGCTCTGTGAATGGCTGGGGGTTTCGATTCACGGTGCAGCCACTGATGCCAAAGAAGCTGCAGGGTCAGATGCTCCTTTCTGACAGGGTCCTGCAGTCCCGGCCATCAATCGATCTTGTAACGTGTCTCCTTGACTTCCAACTTGGTCGCGCTCCCCGGCAGGAGTGTATCGCTCGGCTGGGAGCCTCCTTAGCGTCCTGTGCCCAGCTGAATACCCTAGATGCCTCCCAACGGATGTGGGCTATACAGCACCTCAGGAAGCTGATCAACTCGGTCATGAGCGGCCACCTTGTCTCTGGGGCAATGGGAACATGTTGCCCACTGAAACAGGTACACAACATACCATTTCCTCACTGGTGTCACCAAGCTGCCTACTCACTAGTGTTATCAGGCGCTCACTCTTCTCCCCATCCCTTACTCATGCACCCTTCTCTCTCCTGCTCTTTACTCCTCCATCCCCCCTTCCCTCCTCCTTCCTCCTCCTCCCCATTCAGTCTGGTAGTGGCACGCTTACTTCCTTCTGCGCACTTGTGCGAAGTCTTCCTGAAGCCCTGCTCAAACAGTACAACTATGAGATTACCCACGTCACAGGAGGCTCCCAGCTGCTGCACAGCCCCTTCTTCCAGGTGCCATAGAATGCATATTTGTATGTCATCCACCCACAGATACTATGCTGTGTTGCCATGACAATGAATCAGGAGCTTATCATCATGAGCTCGTGCATGAATGTACAAAGAATCAGTGTTGATGTCTGAAAGATGGGTAATACCAGCACATGCACACACACACACGCACGCACGCACGCACGCACACACACACACACACACACACACACACACACACACACACACACACACACACACACACACACACAGTCACTGGTGGCCCTGGCATGTGACCTTCACCTGGACACTGACAATTGCTGCAGCTCAGACTCGGCAAAGTGGGCGTGGTTCACCCAGTACTGCATGGCCGCGCGCATGGCCAAGGCGGTGCAGTGCCGAGCACCCATCAACAAGGAGTGAGTGTATGAGATGACAGTACGGGCTTGTTTCTTGGAGCCGGCCTCCTCTACTTGTGGGGCGTGTGTGTTGTGTGCATCCATAGCTGTTCGTTCATGCCAGCAAATTGCTGGCATGAACGAACAGCTATGGGTCACAAAGCTGATGGTTGTGGGTTCAAATCCCCTTTGAGGCAGCAACATTTTCTGACTAACTTTTTGACTTGCCCATCCTGGTCCTAGTATTACACCACTGATCAGGGCTACATAGCAGCTGAAACGTTTGCCCGGCCAATGGTCTTAGTACCAAACGTTTCAGCTGCTATGTAGCCCTGATCAGTGGTGTAATACTAGGACCAGGATGGGCAAGTCAAATTTAGTCAGAAAATGTTGCTGCCTCGAAGGGGATTTGAACCCACAACCATCAGCTTTGTGACCAGTGCTGTACTAACTGAGCTACTGAAGCAGCACAGCAGGTCGGATTTGAAGTTACTGAATGCTCAAACCTTGGTAGCGAGGGAGCAGCAACTCGGCTCTGGGGAAAGCCCTGAATTGTGAATGCTTCACTACCAATCCAACTTGGTATTTGCATGCGTATGTTGTCAGTGCCTGCCCGTACGGGTGTGTGCAATCAGTCAGTCATGTAACATTGCAAGGACTGATAAACTGACACAGAACAGTTGTGATCATAGCTACAGATTACTGGAGAGTACGAGAGAGAGTGCGAGTGTAACCTGCCCTGGCGGAGAGGGGCTAGTGGCTAGACTGTTGTGAACATGGTTATAGGTACCAAGTGTTGAAGAAGTACACTTCTCAATTCTGGTGTGATGGTTGATTGCCATCACTGACTTTCTTGACTGATCTGTTTGTGTACCTCCCCAGCTGTCTGGTGGAGGCAAACGAGCGCGTTGATGCCCTGAAGCACCCTGACGAGCCGGTCAACAGGGACCACGAGAGCCATGAGCTGTTTAAGGAAGAACAGGATGTGCAGCTGGTGATGTGGACACAGAGGTACGTACGTGTCCCCTAATCTGACACAGTAATCCTTAAACAGCTGTCAGTATGGTGACAGCTGCTTGAGGAAGAATACATATAAACACCTCCACTGACACTGATCGACACTGATCGTGTACTCAGCAGGAAGGGCTTGTATGTTTCAGAAAGATTCTGTGAAGGTCCCTCCGCTGAGTGTGGCACACGTACACCGTTTAATTCTCCTCCTCTCTTCCCCCTCCTAGGTACCCTAAGGACTGGAATATCCCACTGGGCAACTCCTTCTCTGTCTATGGGTGGGGGCACAACCACCGTGGCCAGCTGGGCGGCGTGGAGGGCAACAAGATCAAGACACCAAAGCTTTGCGAGAGCTTCAGTGAGCTCAACCCACTGATAATTGCCGGTGGGGAGCAGACCATGTTTGCTATTCCACAGGACGGGAAGGTGTGTCTCTCTGCAGCCTTGTTCCCAGAGCACGTGGGAACGAGGCTAATCTCTCTGTCTCTGTCACTCCTTGGCATATGATTCAGAAAGCCCTTCCCCCCTCCCCCCCCCCCCCCCCCCCCCCCCCCCCACACACACACACACACACACACAGATCTATGCTGCAGGTTATGGAGCCTATGGCCGTCTTGGCATTGGCGGAACAGAAAGTGTGGTCACACCCATTATTATCTCCTCCCTGGCCACACGTGGGATTGTCATCCAGAAGCTGGCCTGTCACTCCGGTGGAAAGCACTGTCTTGCTCTGACCCCACACGGGGAAATGTACGCATGGGGCGAAGGAGACGACGGAAAACTGGGTCTGGGAAGTACCGCGTAAGTAACTTTGTCCACCTATGTATTGGTACACTGTCAATGCCCAGATCACATGATTATGAATTGCCACTTAAATGAAACGTGGTGAGTGCATGCAGTCATTTACAGCTAGTGTATATACATAATGCATGTGTGAAGATTCCGTCACCTTAATGCCCTCCCTCGATCCTCCTCCCACCACCCAGTCTTGTTTGCTTCCCTCCCTCCCCCTTCCTCTCTCCCTCCTCCCTCAGTTGCGTGTAAAACGCGGAACGTGGAATGGAATGGAACGAAACGTGGAAATGATCATGGGATGGATATGCATGTCCTCCAAAGGTGGTCGTTAATTGAGCCGAGCTTGCGTCTGCCATGCACACAATCCGTCTTCTCGTAACGTGCATAACAAATGCTGCTGACTGCATGCTCACGAGGCTTTTCAACGCTGCTGACTGCTGCTGAAGCAACTCTCCTGGAGATCACTCACAACGAGACTTTTCAACGCAAATGCCTACACATGCAAGGTCAGCAACCACTCATCACGCAGCCAGCCATCGTCGACGTCCTGAGCACGCAGAGATCAAGCAGAGTTGCAATACAAAAAGTAAAGTAGATAACATACAGTACACATGAATTATCGATTATTGGATGAGTGAAGCAGGGTTGTCACAACAAAAAAACAAGCTACGTACTAAGTACAGAACAATAATGCCGTGTGTCAACAACCCTATATCAATGAGTATGGATGATATACTGCTGCCTGAAAGCTACATAGATATCAGCAAACAACAGTTCACTGCAGGTTCAGCCCAAAAGCACTGTGCAAGTACCCGGTACTCCCGGTGAACTGACTGTAAAGATCCAAGGGGATCACAAGACTCATGGGAACGAACTTAGGATCCCCTGACTGCACACACTCCACACAGCAATGGTAGTGGGATATTGATTCCTTGTAGGGTGTTACGACAGGACCACTGCTGTTCCTGTATGGACGTTTTTCTGCTCTCGCTACGGTAAGATTGTATGGTGGGTTGGGAATCGTTCCCCCGGGACGTAGTGTGCTATGGCAACCTTGATATGAACCGGAGATAAAACGGATTGGTGTTGGGGGGTGAAACAGATGAGGTGTGGTGTCTTGGGGTTTCAGACGAGCAAGGAACTGGAGAATAGCTGTTGGACTGCCCAACAACAATCAGAGGTGGAGGGCCAGGTTGGAGCCAGGTTGGAGCCAGGTTGGAGCTGCTGCTGTGTCAGGCCTGGGGTATCACCATCAACCCCTGATCCCTTCCATTGGAATATGACCCGAGTGCATCTACCAACAAAGTCGAGAGGATTGGCAACTTTCCAGCTTCGTCATTCAATTCGTCCGCAAAATTCCAGTGCATTTTCAGCACCAGGAATGAGGCCACCTCCTTAACCCTTGCTACTGCGCTCCGTCTTCGTTGCGGTTTCCATTTGGTCTGGACAGTGCCAATCGCAAGCAATTGCTTTAGTGTTTCCCATGAGAGCTCTGATGAGCTGGGTGGCAACATCAATTTTAGGATACGAATCAGTGGGGTTTCCTGTGGGTAAAATCAGAGTTACAGAGTTTGCTTTTTTAACCATACCGTACAGCTCCATCAGGACACACTTACAGCACGAAACTCTCTCACTAGAGCAGGACAGTCCTCTTCAATTGTAGCTGCAGGTTGCCATGATGGCTTGAAACTCCCAGTCCAGCAAATTGTTGTTGTTTGCTGCTGAGAGCCTTGGAGGTTGCTGGCCCAAGGGAGTTGTTCCACTAAATGAAGAGCTTGATGGTACCATTGGGACTGAATTAGCAGGATTCAATCCTGAATCTGAGGTGTGAGGGCAAGATGCAGGCATATGGACTAAACCGGAGGTGATGAGATGATAGCATCTGGGGCTACCTTAGTCGTTGTTCTCCCTTTCTGAGAATTAGAACTTTGACCCTTCTTACATGTACGTCCTCTGTTAGCATTCCAATCATTGCCAGCTTTGTTACATTAGGTGTGGTCGCAGACGACTTGTACCACTGAAGAAATTCCTCCAGAGAGGCATTTAGGGCAGCCACAGCAACTGTGTGAGAGCTGATCTTGGCAGACACCCATTGTGGGGTGGGCATTTGTCATCACATGTGTATTGCCCATTGTAAACAAACGCATTAAATTTCACTTACCGGGAAAGGCTGACCGACGAAGTGAAAACTTGGTTTGCACTCGGTAGGCCATCTTCGTCATCACTCGCCTCGGACAGAGAAGAGATGAAGATGAAGCCATCCAGCAAAAGGAAGCGCCTAGCCGCACGAAAAGGAGAAGACAGAACCGCAGAGCAGATCCAAACGACATGAAGAACGACTCAACTCTCAAAAAAACTGTCTTGGCCTTGTGGTCAGCTCACGTGTTGCTCACGTGGAACATTGATCACGTGTTTTGCAATTCCACGTTCCATTCCACGTTCCATTCCACGTTCCATTCCATTCTACGTTCAGCATTTTACATGCAACCTCCTCCCTCCTCCCTCCATCTACCCAGCCTTCTTTGCCTCCCTCCCTCCTCCCTCCCTCCATCCAGCCTTGTTTGCCTCCCTCCCTCCTCCCTCCCCCTCCCTCTCCCTCCTCCCTTGTCCCTCCTCCCTCCCTCCCCCTCCCTCCTCCCTTGTCCCTCCTTCCTCCCTCCTTCCCACCACCAGTGTTGTTACCTGCCTCTCTCGCTCACTCTTCCTCCTTCAGCCATCAGGACACTCCTCGTCTAGTGGAGTCAATGAGGGGGAAGCGTGTGGTGGAGGTTGCTTGTGGCTCATCCCATAGCGCCTGTATCCTCGATGACGGCAGTCTGTACACCTGGGGCAAGGGGAGGTATGGCAGACTGGGCCACAATGACCACGAGACACAGACCAAACCCAAGCGGGTGAGGGAGTCGATTCTTCATGACTTTTTCCAGAGTGATAGGAATAGAGCCACTTGATGTGTGTGTGGCTTACCTTGTATCTCCATATGCATGTTAGCTCTGGTCCCACCAGCCTCGTTCACAGGCTCCTCTTCAGCTTTTTGCTGGGAACGAGGCTATATTCACACATCTCATGTCCACTGTCATATGAGCTAAACTGCTGTGATTTTATCATATGGCAATCCTCCATGATCTGTTAACCCTTCCTCTACTGTATTGTTAACCCCTCTTCCACCAGGTGATGGCCTTGCGAGCGGAGCATGTGACATGTGTGGCCCTCGGCAGCGGGGACTCCCAAACAGTGTGTGCAACAGCCAGCAAACTTGGCTTTGCCTGGGGGGACGGGGACTATGGGAAGCTCGGAAGAGGTGGGAACGAAGGCTCCAAGGTGCCTAAGAAGATAGACGGCCTGACAGGGAAAAAAGTGCTGAAGATGCTCTGTGGCTCACAGTTTGCAATGGTGCTCGTCCATCCAGGACATGTGTACACATGGTTAGTACAGTAGTCTCATTCCCAGACCCTCAATACGTCTGGGCACGAGACTAGGAGTACAGCAGACCTAGATTGCTCATGCAGTAATTTTATTAAGCCCTGAGTAATGATATACTAGTAGCTTCGCTCGCTCAGCTACTTCCCCCTCTTTCGCCTATGTGAGTAATCCGGTGCCGGATAGCTCTCTGTGCAGAGCTGCTGCTCCCCGCGCGATTGCATCGATCCATTTCAACTGCTGCTGAGCTCCCGGCTTGCATCCGCTTCAGCTGCTGCTCGCCGCTTGCGTCCGCTTCAGCTGCTGCTCTCGATTGCGTCCGCTTCAACTCTGCTCCCCGATGGCGTCCGCTTCGTCTGCTGCTCCCTGATTGCGTCCGCTTCAACTCTGCCCCCCGATGGCGGCCGCTTCGTCTGCTGCTCCCCAATTGCGTCCGCTTCAACTGCTGCTCCCCGATTGCGTCCGCTTCGGCTTCTGCTCCCTGCCAGCTGTTCTGGAAGATTCCGGCCATGTCCAGTACGTCCACTATTCTCGAACATTCCATATACGCAGAGTTCGAGGTTCAAGTATGAAGGTCGCGCGTCACTATAGTCTAGTCCCACCCCACGAACATCCTACTTCCGTTACATACAGACATGCGTTAATATATTGATTAAATACAAGTGCCTGTTGGTTGATTTTGATGCCAAATTTTCAAAGCCAAGCGCTTGCATTTTCACATACATTTTTCACACCAATTTCAGCTCCCCCCTCCTCCCCCATTCACACACACACACACACACACACACACACACACACACACACACACACACACACTCCTCCGCTCTCTCCTCTACCCCACCCTCTTCTGTCCCTCTCGCTCTCCCTCCCTCCCCCTCCACCACTCACCCACCTTCCTCCTTATTCCCTGTCTAACCTCTTACTTTTCCATTCCTCTCCTCCCACAGGGGCAAAGGGGACTACTACCGGCTGGGTCATAGTGATGACTCTCACTACCGTTCCCCAAAACGTGTGTTGGGTGCTCTCACCGACAAGAAGGTGATGGACATTTCGTGCGGCTCACTGCACTGCTTGGTGTGTACGGAGGACGGGAAGGTGTACACTTGGGGAGACAACGATGAGGGACAGATCGGAAATGACACTACAACTGCAGTGCAAGGACCCCATGTATGAAGATTTCACTCACACCTATGATAGTCACTTTACTTCCTCTCCCCTCCCTTCACCTCCTCCCGCTCCTCTCCACTGTCTTCGCCTCCCCCTCCCTTTCTCTCCCCTTCTTCCACCTCCTCTCCCCTCTCTCACCCCTCTTCCACCTCCTCTCCCCTCCCTTCACCTCCTCTCCCCTATCTTCACCTCCTCCCCTTTCTTCGCCTCCTCCCCCTTCCTCCACCTCCTCTCCCTTCTCTTCACTTCCTCTCCTCTCCCCATCTGCAGGAAGTCCAATTCCCAGATGAAGTTCATATAGACCATGTGTCCTGTGGCTCTGCCCACAGTGTAGCTTGGTCCTGCGTTAAGAGGAAGGCAGTCTGCAAACTACCGGAGAAGGTCCCAATGGAGTTCAACCACCTCCAGCCAATCCCTATCCCGGTGATGCGAAACCGGTTGATCGTGCTGCACCACCTGTCCAACCTCTTCTGCAAGTCACTCACTCTCTTCGGTTTGCAATTCAGACACTCAGATGCAGCTGCCGGCGGTCACGAGGGAGTGTTCGAGGGATTTGACAGTCTCAGATCATTGTTACTCTCGAGTGCAAAGGTATGGCGTAAGCATCACATTGTTTCACTCGTCATAGGCGTTAGGCGTAGGAATGGAGGGGGGGGGGGGGGATTGGAGTCTAGGACTACCTGTGACTACAGAGAATATCGTACACATTAATTTCTGTGTTCTTAGAGTCTACCGATTTTATTAATCTTGCAGGAATCTGCTTTCAAGCGAATCATCAAGGCCACCATGACTCAGGGCAAGCAGCATGGTCCTGTCATCGAGCTGAACAGGATCCAGTTGAAACGATCGCACGGCCGAGGAGGACTTGCCGATCCTGATGGCCTCAACTCTGTGTTTGGGCAACTGTGCTCTAAATGGGGTGTCTTGAGCCAGGAGGACCTCCTCCTGCCACACCGGGTGTGGAAGGTGAAGTTCATTGGTGAGAGTGTCGACGACTGTGGGGGAGGATATTCTGAGTCAATAGCTGAGGTGTGTGACGAGCTGCAGAGTGGGTCACTATCTCTGCTGATTCAGACACCCAATGGAAGAGATGACACTGGGGTGAACCGCGACTGCTTCATCATCAACCCGACAGCCTCGACTCACATCCACCTCAACATGTTCCGCTTCCTGGGCGCCATCATGGGGATCGCCATCCGAACAGGCTCGCCAATCAACCTCAGCCTAGCTCCTCCCATTTGGAAACAGCTGGTTGGACTGCCGCTAACTCTGTCTGATCTCTCTGAAATAGACAGCGACTACGTTCAGAGCCTGCTGTACATCCGTGACAACCCTGAGGCATTTGTTGGTATCGAGTTCACAGCGCCAAGTGCGACTGGGAGAGAGGTTCGTTTACACCCTTCATGGACTCAAGTGACCACGGAGAACTGCCAGGAGTACGTCCGATTGTCTGTGCACCTGCGTCTGCATGAATTTGACCACCAGATTACAGCCATGCGGGAAGGGATGGCCAAAGTGGTCCCAGTCCCCCTACTCTCGCTCTTCACTGGCCCCGAGCTCGAGACCATGGTGTGTGGGAGCCAGGAGATCTCCGTGAGCTTGCTGAAATCAGTGACGACATACAAGGGCATCGAGCATACGGCCCCACTGTGCAGGTGGTTCTGGGAGGTGATGGAGAGCTTTAACCTGGCTGAGCGGTCCCTGTTCCTGAGGTTCGTGTGGGGACGCACACGGCTGCCCAGGAGTGCAGCTGACTTTCGTGGAAGGGACTTTGTACTTCAGGTACAGTACACACTAGTGACAGTAGGGTCTCTATTACCCATAACAGCCACATAACAGCACTTGGTAGCAGCTGTTCACTCTATGTTCCATACTTATGTCTCACAGATTCTGGACAAGTACCACCCTCCCGACTACTACCTCCCCGAGTCCTACACCTGCTTCTTTCTGCTGAAGCTTCCACGCTACTCCTGCAAGCCAGTCCTTGAAGAGAAACTGCGTTATGCCATCACCTTCTGCAAATCTATCGACACTGACGACTATGCTAGGATCAACCTACAGGTACAGTACCTTTGGAATTGTGATACAAGTACATGAGGTTACAACTACACCATAGCTGAGTTTGTGAAATCCGAGCAACAATATGCATAAAAAATCTCTAGTAATGCCCCAGTAATCTCTAGTAATCCCCAGTAATCTGAAGTAGTTGTAGTAATCTGTGTGGTCCCTAAACACTTAAGTGTCTCTTAGGCACTCTGTATGGGCTCTAAAGTGACTCCTTTTCAATCACTCTCCACACACATACAATGTACTATACACCTGTTCCCATCCTCACACACACACACACACCTGTTTCCCTCCGATCCTCACACACACACCTGTTTCCCTCCGATCCTCACACACACACCTGTTCCCCTCCTCACGTACAGGAGGGACTGATGATGGATGAAGATGAAGACCTACAACCTTGAACCTCCCTCCTGATTCACTGTTGCACGTAAAGTGATTCGGAGAGATTACATGTACTGTATGTTTGTGAGCACGACTTGAGATCTGATCTCAGTTTACACACACTTTGATACTAACAGTGTTGTGATTTCTTTTGTGTTACACTGCATCACACATACTGCACGTACTGCACCATAATATTGTTCAGCAATACCTGTAAGTTATTGCTATATTGAGATTTTGATGTTCCGTAATGCTGCCTTGTTTTATTATCTTGTACTGAATAAAAAGGGAGCTACATACGATGTATTTTCTTGAGAAAACTCAGTAACTAATACAATATTGCATGACTGTCCAAATGTAGATTTTGAATCCAGCTGTATATAGTCTGCATGGCTCAATCTGTCCTAGTCTCGGCCCCAGACCCAATACCAGCCCCAGTGCACAGGTGAATTGCTTCCAGTGTCACACGTGGGGAGTGATGCACACTGGGGTTAGTTTGGGTCTGGGGCTGAGACTAGATCTACAATCATGTCCCCAACCCCACCCAACTACACACCCTCGCATTCATCCACGTAACATGCAGCACCCAGCTCCCTAGCTATAACCTAGCTTGTATACCCCCTATAGCTACTGCCACCTCCTATTGCCATATTCTTGCCCTGGTCCCATTTCGATCTGGCTGTGTGTGAAACAGAGGAGTGATTGTGTGATGGCTAAACCATGACATGCCATTCAATCCCTGAGGTGTCCTATGCACACTGCACTATAGGTGCTGGAGTGGAGTGGGAGTGTACGACGCCCTCTCCCTGGCCGTGCATGCAAGCTCTGCACAACACTAGGATCCCCAAGCTCACAGTAACTGGAGAGGGGGAGGAGATGGAGAGCGAGGTCTGCACTTGCAATAGGAAACAAACAAGACACTCATTGGTTGGTTTCAGACCTGATACGTCTGGCATTACAAAACACGGCAGAGAGACAACTGAGAAGGCAATTGTGACGGTGATGGGTACACATGGAGTCAGCTGTTCTGCAACAACATCAAGAATCCTCTTTTGAGTTGCTCTTATTGCGTCCAAATGGATCAGTCCATACCTTCATACCTGGAGTGGCATATGAGCGTGCAGAGTGAACTGCTGTGGAACGAGGCTAATCTGCCATGCAGCATATGCCTCCTGTCCACAGCTCGCTACATGCAATTCACATTTCTAGTTTTGGAGAAGGTAATTCAACTTGACCGAGGCCATTTGAACTTTACATTGCCAAACATTAAAGCTCACTGCTATAATTATAGAGGCCCGCGTGCCACTTTCGATTGCACGAAAGAACGCGGAGAACTCCCCGCTTTTCCGTACTGCAAGTGACGAAAAGATGGGCGGGGCCTGGGAATGAGGCTACTATAATTATACTAGACAACATAAAATGATTCGCTATGAGTATGCGATCTGAAAAACTACCTCCAGGTTGTGTCTTCTCCAGTGGAAGTTGATCTCTGATGTTCTTTTGTTGATCACCTGCAATTAAAAGAGACATTCCAGTTTGAGTGGTCATAGTCGTGTCAATGACATCAGTACCTGCTTATGTCAATCACATGTAATGTAGCTGAGATTTAACAACTGCTGGACACGATAGCCTCGTTCCCAGTCCCACGCCCAGCTTTTCGTTGCTTATACTGCACTGCAAGCAACGAAAAGCTAGGCGTGGGACTGGGAACGAGACTAAGCACACAGTGTTATGCATTACAATCAATGCCTGTATACGCATGTTCTGCACAATCTGTGCAATCTCAAGATTGCGTTGCGCATTCTCAGAATCTGGAAATTGCATGCTGGAATTGAATGCGCAACGCAAACTCAAGAATGCACAAATTCTTACATGTAGCTTGCACAGACACTCGTCAGACATTATGGTAACTTACAAGCACCAGTGGGAATGTTAGTGATCAGAGAGTCTCAGATCATGCGCACATGACATCAACCTTACGTCATCTACCCACTACCACTATATTACTACTATTACGGAATTTCTCTGGGTGCAGTTTGGGGTCGATGATGACGGGATAGGTAGCCATTGCCAGAAGGGAGATGAGACCACCCACCACTGCCACACTCTTGATGAGACCCTTTCGCTGCGCCATTGCACACTGTACTGGAGAGGCAAATGTTACAATCACAGCAGCTGCATGGTCATGTGATCACATACAGTAGCCACAGAATGTTAAAAGCAGTATTCTTTAGTAAGCTCTAGCAATCTCTTCAGTAATCTCTAGTAGTCTCTAGTAATCTCCAGTAATCTCATGGTGTAACTAACTACCTAGCTCTCACAATTAACATGCACTACTGTAGCCAAGTTGATAGGGGAACGTGGGTACTATTAGAATCACAACAGCATATCAACATATCGCAATACTGACAGTCACAATATGATATCAATTCATCCAATTAGAGTATCGATATATCGAAACACCATGATATATCAACTACAATACCTATCCGAAACAAAACTTCATCACTTGTTTGTTTGCTATAAGTAAACCTGAAGCTTTACATTCCTCACTCTGACCTGTCCTTCAGCTTACTATATGTTGATGCATCGCAATACGTCAATATATCGTAATATAATATATCGATACAGCAAAACACAATATTGTTGCAGCTCTAGCTAGGTACTATATGGAGTAATATACATGTACAGTGAATGGGTCACACACACAAATCCCAGTTGGAAGTTGCAGCTTAAGCTTGGTACGTGAGTAGCCTCGTTCCCAGGCCGCGTGGGAGGAGGCTTGGTACGTGAGCTGCATGACCATCCCCAATCATGCAGTACTGGGTAAATTTATACTACCTAGGCATTTGCAAAGCTAGTGTGCTCGGTGCTTGTTCCAAGAATGCCTTGCACGTCTGTGTGTCTGCACCATACCATGCGGACGTGTGCAGCCTAGTCTTGACGTGCCCAGCCCTTCACGCGCGCCTGCTGGTGGGTGTGGACGTCTGCCAGTGGGACTCTGGGTACGAGATTATGTGCAGCCAACATAAGGTGTAGGTTGCCATGTGATCAGAAGGATGCTAAACATGATGTACCAGGATGCAAATCACCCGACATTCTAGATGCATGTAGCTACTAGCAAGGTACAGTCCATGTCACTGACACTGGCCACCCCAACACCTAGTCTCGTTCCCAGACCCCCCTCGGAAAAATCCGAGGGGGGTCTGGGAACGAGACTAACACCATGCATGTGTACTTTCCACAATGCAAATACATACATCACTGAATGAGCATAAGCCAAACACACCACTTTCCTGCAACTTCAGCTAGCAGCTACTACTGTAGCAGGTAGTCATGCAGAAGTCCATGCAGAAATCTGAGGTGGGCGCTGTTTAGAACAAACAGGGTGCGCGTTATTTAGAATGCTTGACATGGCCTCTCGTGAACCCAAGACGTTGCCTCCTACTGCAGTACAAAGCCTTGCTGCAAGACTTTATCTGTCCGACAAAAAGAAGTGAGTAAAATGTGGTATCTATACGTACGGCTATCTTATTAATGGTGCGGTAGGAGAGGTGCTGAAATGGTGGCAAAGGAACTGGCTTGATCATACTAAACCTCAGTCCCCCCCCCTCTCCCATCAGCTTACTTTTACCAGCAGTCGCCTAACACATTAATACTTTGTGGAGCGTTAGCAAGGCAGCATAAACTACAGAGGGTACTGCCAAAACTGCATTTCGCCCACACCCCGCGTCTTGAACAACGAGCAGTATTTTATGATTTCTCACACCTCGCAATGATTACCACGTGGCATAAGATCTGCATGCAACCTGATTGGTGCTCAGCCAGCAGAACATGAATACAAACATCAGTAAACCCGTTCACCAGACCCTTCCCTCCTGTATGGAAGTGGGCTGGCCCGCGAGACTTTTCTATATAAATTCTCTGTATTTGTTTGGGGTCCAGATATGAATATTTGTTCCCATGATCAATTTCCTCAGGAAGCAGGATGCCACCTCCTACCGCTGTCAGAAGTGCCTGCAGTATGGCCACTACACATACGAGTGCAAGGGGAAAAGGAAGTATACGTATCGCCCATCGAGAACTAAAGAACTGAGCAAAAAGCCGAAGCTGGAGCTTCAGAAAGTCGTACAGAAACCAGCGGCTTCCAGTGTCTCTCGAGTGAAAGTAAATGTTCGGAAAAGAAAGAAAAGGCAAGTGCAAAGATATTACCCCCTTTATAGAAACGTGATCATGATTATCATCTATCACAGTTTTTGGCAACTTTGGTCTGACAGCACAGAATTGCCATTTTTCGCAGCTTACTATCAGTGAAGATAGAATCATTCATCTGTCACTCTGCTAAGAACTTGAGTCCATTTTGGCAATATTTTGCTTCCAAATGTTGCCCAAAATGTTGATTTTTATCGACCTCAAAAGTTGCCAAAAATGGCAGATGGACATCAGCGTACTTGAGCAGATTAGTCCTCAAGTGTGCACTCTGCAGACAGCTGCCTTGACCCTGTTCATTATTGTCATACTGGGGAAATGTGACACATTAACTGCACTGTATGTTAAACAATATTTGATGTGTTGATTCACAGGAGGAAAGCAAGCACTAGCTCCAGTTCAAGCAGTGATGATGACAGCGACTCCTCCTCTAGTGATGACTCCTCCAGTGACAGTGAAGAAAGCGACAGTGACAGCAGTTCCAGCTCAGAGAACAGCAGCGACGGGAGCGAATCAGATAGTGGGTCGTCTTCAAGTGGAAGCAGTACGGATGACTCCTCCAGCTAGCTGTCAAATTAACACTTACTAGTCTCCTCTAATTATCACCCACCAGGTCCTACTTGTCTCCTCCATTATCGCCACTTCCACCAGCTAGCTCCCTCTCACCCATTTGCTCCTCCAGCTAGCTAGCTGCTACCACCTCCCCTTGTCATTTGTCTCCTCCAGCTAAGCTACGTAGTACCACCTCCCCTTATCATTTGTCTCCTCCAGCTAAGCTACGTAGTACCACCTCTTCCTTGTCATCTTCAGCTATGCTTCCACCCTGGTTTCTATATTGTGTACATAGTCTTTGTATAAACAACCACATTTTTTGTAATGGTACGATGATGAGTGATGTAAGATCAAACATACCACCCAGAAGAGATCTATTACTGAATTATAGTCGGCTAGCCTGTAGGATCTGTGCACACCATGCAGTGTCCAAGCCACTAGGATCATACTAGCCTCGTTCCCAGGACCCAGACCTCTGCCCAGATTTTATCTCCTATCTCACAGCCATGGATTTTCTCCACGGCTGTGAGATAAGATCTGGGTGGAGGCCTGGGAACAAGGCTGGTCTAGCACATCTAGCTGCATGTTGCTAGACTGAGAATATAGGAGTGCATGAAATTCACAAATAATTTGTTTGGTTGCCAGATCACACAGAAACAGAAACACTATCACTGCAAGAATAATGATTTTGGAAGATACAGTGTGGGGTTCAGCACCGAGTGCTCCTGTGAGAGAGCAGACAGTTCTCTCAGAAACTCATCAAAAATCACAATTGCAAAGAGAGTGTCTGTGGAAACAGTCTTCCTTTTTCTCTTCTTTGCCAAAGACTTGGCTCCCCCAGAGTGAACCCTCTGTCTTGGGTTAGCGAGGGGATCCTCTGGAATATCCACACTTGCCTTAGAGCCTCTCTTCTTCAGAGGGGAAGGGAGTTCTTTGTCCTGTGTCTCCCCGAGTTCTGATGCCCTCGAGCTCTGCCTCATCAGCCGAGAGATGATCTGCTGGGCCACAGAGACCTCCAGCTGGGTGTTTCTCACGTGCGCTCTGTAGATCATCGTCTTTCTTGCCCTCCCAAGTCGTAACTCAAACCCATCCTGTGTTCTCGCATACCCATCCACTCTTGCCTTGATGGTTTGCAGTACCTACAGGTACATGGATGTATGGGGAAATCCCTTGTCATCTTTTCATATTGGAATTTCATACAGGAGTTTGTGATTGTGTGTGTGTGTGTCAGTCTGTGTGGTGTGTGTTGGGGGGGGGGGGGGGGGGGGGGGGGGGGGGGGGGACACTGCACAAACCATACACCTGGCATCTGGGACCCGCCTATAATACAACTGTTTTGGTTGTAACCAGAACTGACCCCCTGAAGCTACGACGAACTTACACTAAGCAGGTTGGGTACCCCCGGTCTGAGTACCAGCTGGTGGTTGAGCAGCAGGGAGCGGAGGAGGGGGTGGGGGTAGTGTGCCAGACGACTGATCAACCTCGTCAGGACGACGTTCACAACCGGAGGCAGCTGCAACATTTCCGAAAGTTTCTCCAACAGTACTTTAAGCAGCAGCCCTGTTCTATCTTCAAACCTACTCTTTGACTCGTCAGAAGTTCTCCTGCCTAATCTCGGTGAAATCCTGCCTGACACACTTCCCACACGCAAGAGACTGTCCTGGGATGGAGTAGCATCATCTCTGGAGACAGTCTTCCCGTCTTCCACCACACCTCCAGGCTTCAAATGATTGTGGACCTTCAGACTAGTAGCCCTAGATAGTTTAGTGTGAGACAGCGTGACAGCCCTTGAACGAAATCTCCCAAGATTTTCAAATTCATCTTCATTTTCACTTGTCACATGGACACGAACATGTACATCCTCCATCTCCAAAGCCTTGCTAGCTTGCTTCGGTTCACCATTCAAGTTCTCCATCAAATTCTCCTTTGAAACTTCA
>OZ007506.1:2290925-2524422 GCA_963931865.1 Axinella damicornis | reverse complement strand
AGGCGAGTTGTCGACCTGCCGGAGATACACGGGAGTCTCCAGGCCGCCCTCTGCGGTGAGTGTGAGGCCAGGTGCGTGGAGGTATGGAGGACGAGCGGTGTCAACAGAGAATGGCAGCAGATACCGTGTGGCCGTAAAGGCGTCAAGAACCTCGTCAAACCACACATGGATCTCGGCATGTACGGCGGACATGGTGTCAGTTCTGGGCACAAAGGCTGTAGCAGTGGTCGCCACGGCCGGCCCCACACCGTCAACGGCCGACGATCCAGGATACGCAACGCTGTTGCCGCCAAAGTCCTCAAGTGAGCCGTCTCCCGTTGACACGTATGACAGGGCCGGCGTTGCGCCGGGACCAGAGTTTGTGGCGTGCGTTATGGTTATGGTGGTGTCATCCGTTCCAGGCTTTATGGCAACAGAGCTCACGGCCCTGTCGGTGCCGTCAGTCACTGTCCACTTGTTCAGGCGGTCTGCTGTGTCTGAGTCCCTAAATCGCACGGGCTCGCTAAATGTCACGTCTATGGTGGTGCGCGATGTGGTGAGCGCAGACGCAAAGGTCGGAGTCGCGCCATCTGTGGCGATCGTCGTGTGCGCAGGCAGTGCGGTGTCGCTCGCACTCAGGCGGTTCGCGTCTGTGGAGGGCATATACGATACTGCCGGTGTGGCGCCCGTGGTTCCAAGATCACGGTGGATTAGCGTGATGGTCGTGGTCCCCTGCTCCAGGGTGGCAGTAGACTGCTCAGAGGAGCCATGCCTGATCAGGCCTGCCGGAGAGCCGTCCACTGTCCACTCTTCAACAGACGTCGTCCCGCCCACTGCAGGACTGAACGTGACGGCCGTGCTCGCAGAAGTGGACGTCCTAGCCGTGAACGGCGCCGTGACTGCAGCATATGTTGAGGCTATTGGAGAGGCCGGTGCCGCATAGTGGACGCCATTGGCGTCGGTGACTGACGTGGCCACTGTCACCTCGTGGGACACAGCAGCGGCATCAGAGGCGAGGCTGAGCAGCACGGTTTGTGAGCCACGCGAGTGCGTCACGGCGTTTGATGCCGCAAGGAGGTTTGTCTCGCTTTCGGCCACGGTTACAGAGAAGGCGCCGGGAACAATGGTGGTGAATGCCAGCGGCTCGCTAAACGTGAGGAGGAGGGCTCGCGGGCCAACAAACGTGGCGTCGCTGACCACCGGCGCAATCGCATCAGACGCAGGAATTCCAAGCGACTGGGGCAGCTCTTGTGCTCCAGAAAAGAGTCCGTTTGTTCCGCCCATGCCAAGAGATGGAATATAGTCGATCGCCAGCGGAGAGCCGCGCGATGCCAGTGTGGCCGCGTCTGGCGCGGCGGCATGGGTACACACACACACACACACACACACTAGAGCCTGCAACCACCTCCCACTTCTCTCTCTCACGTACTCTAGGTGATACCTGGAAGAGAGCTGGTCCCAGGACTTGCTGCAGAAAACCTTCCCTCACCAGTGACAGGACTGTGTCGCACACCTCTTTGGGAGCCATCTACGAGAGCAAAAGATGATATGTGATTGGATTAGAATTTCCGACCCTATGCGGAAGGTTGTGGATACCAATTTGGCCAATTCCAAGCAAAAGTAAAAACAGTTGCCTTTTCCAAAGCTCAGAGTGCAGTAGGACTGCCACTGCCCTGTGGCAACACTGACATCTACACAGTCCACTCTGCAGTCTGGGTAAGGTTCAATTCGTGTGCAAGTACACTTCTCCCAAACCTAACCTCTTTTTCAACATCCTGGGAACGAGGCTAGGTCGTACCTGGAGTACAGAGTTGCAGAAGGAGAGGGCCTGGGTGAATCTCCTCAGCTCGGGCACCGCAGCATCAATCACAGGCAGGGGGGACTGCCACTCATCTACAGTGATGTCCCGGGAGGTGGGAAGCTCAGAGTAGAGTGCACTCAGACCTGTGGCTAGCACCTGGTGTGTGTGTGTGTGTGTGTGTGTGTGGGGGGGGGGGGGGGTATACAAAATGTAGGTGTGTGCATAAGAGGCACTACCAGTCAACACACTGCCACCTCTTTGGAGCCTAAATATGGTATTCCCCCACACACATAACTTCATTACAGCATTGTTGTGTGTCTACAGCAGTATAGTAAGGTCCCACCAGTGCCACCATAGATAATAGAACTACGTAGTTCTATTATCTATGGTGGCACACAGTGATACAGCATGCCATAGTAATGATATGGTGAGCACTAAGGGACATTGATCTTTGCCTCCCATGAGGAGTTACTATATTTCTACCAACCTTGTGTAACTCAACCACATAGAGCGATCATCGGCCCCACCATTCTCTACAACATCCTAAACTGTGATCACACTAATATACGTCTCACCTGGCAGAAGTTGCAGTCGACAGTGATAAACTTGCTGAGGTTAGAGGCAGGCAGCTGGGCAGCAAGGGAGAGGCAGAGGAGGAGGGCGTCCCGGGCTCTGTTCCCCATCTCGCTCGTTTCGTGCATGTACGGAATCAGCTGTGTGAAGATGAGAAACTTGGACTGCAGGTGTACCCTCGAGTCGATGAAGAAGAGGTCCAGGAGGGACTGGTTCTCCTGCATCAGGATGCAGATCTGGTGAAGCAACGGCACCAGCGCATTGGCTATCTCCTGCTCCCTGATACCCTCGCAGGCTCTCAGGAGGCGGCTCAGCGGACGGAGGATTTGCTGGTGGATCAGGATAGGCTGTGCAGAGCGGGCAAACACCTCTGTAAAGAACTTGAGGAGCATGACACGGACCTCTTTACCGTACACCCTCTGCCGGGTGCTGAAGAGGTAGACATTCTCAACTACGTTTTCGCTCAGGAGGAACTCCAAACAATCACCAGTCCTACCGCTGGTTTCCGGTCTTTCTTTAATGACAAACTTCTCAATTGCTTTCAAGTGCTCTTTGAGCTCCTCCAAAACAAATGGGTCGGACATGCTTGATTTCATGATCTCGGCCATTGCGTTCCAGTGATACTCCACCTGCTCCTCGGGGGGCCGTTCATGAAGTGGAACGTCCACTATTTCTCTCACTCCCTCTTCTTCACCATCTTCTTCATCCTCAAGACCGTCAAAAGGATTCAGACCCCCATCTGCCATAGCTACTGATAGCTGGAGAGGAAGTCACATATCTACCGTAGGACAAGCTTTGGTTTTGAAAGCAAATTGCAATTGAATAATGTATTGCATAACCACAATGTGTATTGCGCTCCCACTTCCCTTGCTGGATAATGGAGCTGGAATTGGGAATGACCTGCCATCCTAGTCTCGGCCCCAGACCCCAGACTACTGCCATGCTTGAGCTTCACTTTTACCTCTTCCAGCATGGGGTGCTATGGTACAAGGGGTGATCATGTCAGTAAGTTTTAGATCCACGACTGGGATCACAGTTGTGACCCTGATGCTGCCCGTGACTGCATAACCATGCTGCTAAACTGCTTACTTTTTTGTAGTATACAGAGTATAGCATGGTACGCCACACCTCCATCCATTGTAGAATTATGGGAATGTGACCCCGGTTGTGGCTCTAAGTATAATTTGGAGTGGCCACCCTGCCTTTGTCCCTTATAACAGCACTCTACCTCTACAGATTTCTGCAGTTACAAGGCGTTTCCTCCCTCATGTTTGCACGCTTGTGTGCACACACAGAATGTGGCGGCATGTGCAAAGCCTCTGTTAGATCTCGCTACCAATCAAAAATCTGTAACATGGTCCATCAAAACCAGTGTTCTCAACCTTGTACATGAATTTGCAGTAGATACTCTAGATCACTGTATATGGTTGAGTTGCAGGTTTCAAACGTATTATGATACTGACAAGATGGGTAGTAGGTCACTGACTAGGCTGATTTTTAATGCTGTCCTTGACATACATACCCTTACCCCGGCCCTGGCCCTGCGTGTGGATCTGTCACTCCCAAGTTGGCAAACGAACTCTTGCGATTGTGACGTAATGGTGGTCATGTGACGGGCGCATGACTCCAGTTCCAGTGATTTGTCATTATGGCTTCGTTGGACATACGGTTGAAGAAGGCTAGCAAGGTGTACAAAGAGGGAGAGGTGGTGAAAGGGACCGTGGTGGTAAACAGCAAAGGAGAACTAGGCCACAATGGCGTCACGCTCACCATGGAAGGAATTGTGACGCTGCAGTTGAGTGCAAAGAGTGTGGGTGTCTTTGAGGCATTTTACAACTCCCTCAAGCCAATTCAGCTAGTGAGCTATAGCATAGACATCGCGAAGCCGGGGAAATTCCCCAACGGGGCCACCGAAATACCGTTTGAAATGCCTCTGAGATCCAAAGCAGGCAAGAAGCTGTATGAGACGTACCATGGAGTTTTTGTGAACGTCATGTACACCCTTCGAGCAGACATGAAGAGGTCACTTCTAAGCAAAGATCTGCAGAAGACATCTGAGTTCATCGTCGAGTGGTCCAGTACAGAGAAGATCGAGGACAAATCCGTGGACTTCGTAATTACACCCCAGTCTCTTGAAAACGTTAAAGACCGTATTAACATTCCTGAGTTCCGTGTGACTGGGAAAATTGACACTGTGAACTGCAGCATAACTAAACCTTTCTCAGGAGAGGTTACCGTTGAGCGATCAGCAGCTACGATACGTTCAATTGAGCTACAGTTGGTCAGAGTCGAAACCTGTGGGTGTGCAGAAGGCTATGCTCGTGACCCCACTGAGATCCAGAATATCCAGATTGCGGAAGGAGACGTGTGTAGGGGTGTTGCCCTGCCCATTTATATGGTGTTTCCGAGACTGTTCACCTGTCCCACACTCTCTACAAGCAATTTCAAAGTGGAATTCGAAGTGAACATTGTCATCGTCTTTCAGGACGACCATCTAGTGACAGAAAATTTCCCCATCAAACTCACTAGAGTGTAATGTGTTTAACATCTGTACTGTACAAGCTAGATTGCCACAAAAGTGTTGTCTCCTAATAATTATTTAAACGCTATAGGCATGTGCAGTGCATGCTTTTATTTGTGTGCACTAGGTGTTCTGGGAAAGCTATCACCGATAACCGTGAACTGAAATGGTACAGCAATTACAATAATTATTAATTTTGTTGGGGCCTCATAACGATATGTTCGATGTAACAATATTGGCTGAGAGAGCTAACTGAAATGCAGTGTTTATGACAGGCCTCTCACCGTGATGTTTGAACACATGTAGCTAGCGGAAGTATGAGCACCAAGGAGGAAGTGAGATGAGGTTGTGACGAGGGTGGTACCACCGCAGTCCTGAGCAGCATCTGGTTTCATAATGCATGCAGTGAAGCATTCACAAATCAGTAGCTAGTATATAAATAGCTCTTGTGGATATGATCAGGCCTAGCTACATGATCGCCTGCTATGAGCACCTGTAAATAAACGGCACTTGTACTAGCTGAGAGCTAGAGCTGCTGCATCATTAACAGCCCTCCCGCCAAGGGTGACAAGCAGGTTGATTGTGGTGAGATTGCCGTTTGATTGTACATGTGTGTTGTACATGTATATGGCCCATGTTGGTATAGCCTCATTCACAGGCCATTCCGTTTTAGCCACGTTTGTGACCTTTGGGAATGAGGCTACCATATTGGCACGAACTGTCCAATAGCATCATCACTAGCATGTAGTAGCTACCATAATGTAATTGAGTAGTTGCTAATGGTAAAGTGGCACTGTGGTGCATAACTGTGCAGTCACACCCTCAGACTTATGTTTCACTTGGTTAGCTACAAATAATGGCTGCATTAGCTAGCAGATGCCTGTGTAATGAGAATACATAACGAACATACAGCAACAGCATTCCAAAAGTACGGTCACTCCCACAGAATTATGTTGTTGGGTCAAATGAACCCAATAATGGTTACATTAGGTAACAAAGGTGTAGATCTGGCTGCATAACTGACCGGTTGAGTACATCACAAAAAAATTAGGGTTGTTTTATCGCAGCTACATGTTCAGTTAATGTATAGTGCCGTCAATGTAATTGCATGGTTCATATATACATTTACCAAGAAACGTTTTGTCTCTGTTAACGTTATTCATATACATGTAGCTGTTCCGTGCTACACTGCAAAAACACAGCCAAAGATATTTCAGTGCAGCTGTCATTATCGGTTACAAGAAACTAGCAGGATCGCCCACGCACTGTAGTAGAACTATGGCATTTTGCTACAAGTTTGCCAGTCTGTGTGGTACTTACTTTAACAACCATGGGTGTGGTTCCTTCAGCAACTGGGCCGGCGTTTGTCCGAAATGGTGAATCTGCTCCTCCAAACCCTGGAACACATGCCAAACCATATCTTCAATTCACGGTGTGATTATTAACTAAAACTTCTTCTGACATCATCTAATAGAATGTGCTAGACATCAAGTCCATGGAACTACGGGATTTAGGAGGCCTAGGGCCCTGGACTGTAGTGCTCCAAACACAGTGAGGATGCTACTAAGAGTCTAACCAATTTAGGGCACAGCAATGGTAACTGCACTAGTGACTAGCATAGTAATTACCCCAATAGTGTATATGTAATATACATTCCTGGAGGATTACAGCCACACACAGTGCATCATACATTGCCTGCATGCATGTGTCTGCCTGTCTGTCTCTGCGTAATGGAAGCGGGAGGGGAGGTTAGGGGGCAGGACAGAGTGATGCACGTCCTTGACGTACTCACTGTAATTTCAGATGGGTAAACAGTTAATTGTAAGTCACATACCGTTGACCGTATATAGCCTGGTCAAAACAACCCTTAATTCTCTTTACAGTGACGTGCATTGCCGGTCAAAGTGTATAACAAAAACTGTGAGGACACCAACTGTTATAGCTTCACACTAAAATTGACTTAAAAGATATGTTTCTCTTTTAACGGTCTATATATTATATACAGCCCGTGTTTGTATAATAAGAAAGCATGACATGACTACAAACACAGTTTGCAATTGTGCTGAAGACATTTAGTGGATGAACTTGATGCAAAATTGTCTACATAGTAGGTATATGCAAAGCACTTGATAATGATGCAGTGTAATGAGTAGCCAACATTTTTGCATGCACAACCTTCTTAGAACAAACTTTAATCTAACTCAAGCACAGTCATGCAAACGGTGTCAACGTCATTTTCGGCAATTGTCTGTGATCGAATCTTCAACAGTGATTTTTGCGATCTTGCTGACCAGATTTTTGGCACGAAAAGAAGCACTTTGCAAAGTATAGCGACAGGCAAGTATTGGAGAACCTCAAATGTGTAGGCTGCTTCTATGATACCAACTTGAGCGAATGTTGTTGAATACGAGAAGCAAATAGTCAGAGCAGCTATAGAGAAGAAGATGAACATATTTACCTCCTTGGTATCCTTGAAATTTTCATCCTTGATTTTTCGGGTCAATATGGCAAAAACGGCTACAAGGGACACGATGGATGCAAGATATACATAGAGGACAGATATCCAAACGTAATAGTAGTTGCTGCCACAGAACAAAATAACGTGGTAGAGTGGTGGGTAAGCGACTGGCACAAATTGGACTATCTGAATTGTTGTTAGTGGATCCAGTGTAGTCCAGAGGACAAGTATAATGGCGGCGACTGAGACGATAAGGAGTACCACGATGAAAAGAGACCAATCCGTCCAAAATTTTCCTGTCTTGTGGAATATACGAAAGAAAATTCTGTACACTTTAAGTAGACGCACAAAGAGTGTTCCATATATTAACAGCATCCCGACAGCATCAAACCAGAGCAGTGCTTGACACAGCTCACCAAAATTGTCGATGTACTCTCGCATAGCAAGTATTGTAACGGCCCCATAGAGCAGGTAGCATCCTGCCAAAATAAGAAGGCTGAGGTATGGACTGGTTGCTTTGATTGCAGGCTTGTTCCATTCATACAGAAATAAGAATAGGATGATGGTAGTTACCACAACCAACAGCCCTACAACTATTAGGGTTACAATTGGCATAGCTGGATGGAGCTTCAGACGAATTGTTTCAAAGTCATCTTTGGGAATCATTGTTTCTGGGGGTAGGTGAGGAGTGAGATTTTGGGAGTGTTGATTGTAACACCCAATTCGAACAGCAGTGCCATTCTTCACCTGGAAGATGTTCACTTCAGTGTCAGATTCGCGGTTCTCATTGAAGTGGACTTGTCCAGTAGCACCTGAAAAATTGACCATTTTCAAATTACTTTCAATAACTGATGTTAAGTTTCTGTTACCAAGTCCGTAGTGTTGGAGATCTTCGGAAGTAAAATTCTGTAGTGATTGATTGAGAGCTAGTGTAAATGCCCATATAGAGTCATGAAGTGCATTGGCATATACATCTTGGTTCGTTATGTTAGCTCCCAAACGTTGTTGGTATTGATCTCGATACTCATTGTACGTCTGTCCCGATACTAGTGTTGAATTTAGGTCTGTCCTGTACTGCAATAGGATGGAATTTTCCAGTAAATCGAGCATTGTAACATTTTCACACCGATTGGTACCTGATAGGAAGTCATCCAATCTAAGGTTTTGAAATATCCATACATAGGTGGGCCAGATGGTACCTTGTTTGTATGCTTCACACAAAAGTCCACACGCCTCATCCACTGTTATAGAAACATAGATGATCTTCGCTGCACTTGATATTGTGCTGGAGAATGCAGGCACAACTGATCTGGGCGTTACAGTCTCTTGGGAAATGAGTTCAAGTTCTGGATTTCGGTTAACTTTGGCGATGAAGTCACCAGCTGTTCCAGTGTGGTCAATCAGGGTGGAGTCACTGATGATACTGATTCTTCTCCACTGAAATGCATCCATCAGGGCCAGGACAGCATTGTTTTGAACTGCTGATGAAGAAATGACCCGATATAATCGTGGATAGGCCTGTGCATTATTTGCAAACACAGGTGGTGCTACACCAGCAGAGATCTGCAGGAGATCAATGCCCGTATGCCCTACAATTGGAGAGATTGCTTGCATCACTGTAGCACAAGTCATTCCAAACAGTCCCACCACGTTGAAAGGTCTAGCAGATGTATATTCCATGAACCGTATGTATGGTTCTGTGGATAGTGTTTCATCACACATTTCTGTCTCCGCTGCAATCAATTCCAGTCTGTAGCCGGGCAGGAGATCGTCTCTTGCGTTGATCTTGTCCACTGCAAGTCCTGCAGCCGGTAAGAGCAAGCCGGCAGCATCTCCCGGAGGAACGAGAGTCAGCAGTTGCAACACAGCAGCATTCTCTTCAAGTCCATCCGATATCGGACTCCGACCACCAGCAGTGCTAACAAGCAGAAAGAGCGCAAAACAATTTATTGCAATTTCCATGGTTGTGCCATAGATAATAAACTATGGTTGTGCCAATCCGCGGTAAATGCAGCAACTAGTACTCATGCATGTTAGTCTAACAAGCTAGCCCTTCGCTTTCTCCAGCGC
The DNA here is from genome assembly GCA_963931865.1 of Axinella damicornis. Lineage (NCBI taxonomy): Eukaryota > Metazoa > Porifera > Demospongiae > Axinellida > Axinellidae > Axinella > Axinella damicornis. Next base: position 2,515,020 of record OZ007506.1, on the reverse strand, counting down.
TCGATCGCTTTCAGTATCCGTGCTGGGGAAAATTGGAGGGGCTAGCCCGCTAGACTATTCATGCATAATATTACTTTTGAAGTGGATATATTGGTCCGGCAGAAGTAGGGCAATGGGTTACCTGAAGTATGTATTTCCTGCCGGACCAATATCCTTGCCTCGTTCCGGTAATTCGGATTCCCAGGCCGTCCCCGGCTCCGTTTTGAGCCGCACATAATTATATGACCTTTCAGCGGCGCGCGGAGACGGCTCTATATAGCATTTTTCAGCACCACCCACAGGCCATTGCCAATTATTGTACTGTCATTACTTTTTTTTGTATCCCATCCTCTTGCCAAGTTGTACCATTACCTGATGTCCTCACACAACTTTGCACTCAGAAAGCAAAATCAGGACTGCAAATGATCTCAGCAGCTCAATGGGAGGGTTGGTTCCTGAGTCACCACCTCATTGTGGCTAGTTGTGTTAGTAAAGCTACAATACCACAAATCACAGTGAACATCTAGAGAACTAGAGATATTCATTCCAGTGGATGAAAGTGAGGAGCACAATACAAAATGTAACTGACAGTCAGCAATGCCATCAAGGTGTGTACAAAGACAGAGGAAAGAAAGAACATAACAGACACTGTTGTATGAACTAGTGCTTATGGGCGAGCTTGGCTCAGCTCTTGTCAAAATAGCTTTATTTCTTCAGTGTGCGAACTTTGCTGGTGGATGCTGTTAAGGTTGCTTCATGAAGTTTCCAGGCATTGGCTTTAATAACTGGTGTTACCACTCCATCTTAGCAAATAACTGTAACAAACTACACTCAGGTTTCCAAGGAGGACTATAGTGAAACAAGGGTGTAAGGGGGATATGCAGCAGTCAAGTGGTGTACGCAATCCACGGCTCAACTGCCTGCAGAATTTGTGGGGCATGGTGAAAACCCGGACCAGACCGACCGGAAGTGTTAATTAGTGTTTCAACCCGGACCAGACCGACCGGAAGTGTTAATTAGTGTTTCAACCCGGACCAGACCGACCGGAAGTGTTAATTAGTGTTTCCATGTGTAGAGAAAAAGGTTGCCGAAATGCACAGTAATACTATGGATTGTGAAGTAGCCATCGCCTTGTGCAGGAAGTCAGAGAGAACAGTTTAGTTTGGCTGGGTTGCACAGTAGTCACAGAGTTAGCGAGGTAGCCGCGCGGGTCCAATTCTGCCAGCAGCAATGACCCCGAATTTAAGGATGACTTGAAGGAAGCAATCAGGTATTTGTTGGCGTTTCACGGTGCTAGGGAAGTCAGTCCTGTTCAAAGCAGATAAATAATGCCAAGAGTTCATAACAATAAGAGTGTGCAACTGCCTTATGGTATCCACTACCCCTATCTCAGCAGTATGAAGTGGCAAACAGTATGGTCAACATGTACATAGGCTGTGTAAACTCTGTGGTACCATACTGCCCAGATGGTGGTAATTGATTAGCCTTGTTCCCAGTCCCACGCCCAGCTTTTCTTTGCTGCTTAGTACGGTAAAGCGGGGAGGGCCTGGTACATTTCCTCACGTGAGTGACGTCAAGGGTAGAAAGGGGTAGAAAGACCGGAAGTTTAACGTGGGCGTAGTGGGTCTCAGAACAGCAAGAAGAGTGAAGGTACCAGGTAACACACCACACGTATCTAGCTAGCGGGGGGCGACTGTCATACTCACCGAGCGTTGAACGTGTAGATGGCTGAATAACACGCAAAACGTAGCGTCATCGTTCTGAAAATTTTGCCATTTTTTGATTACGTCATGCTCACGTGAGGAAATGTACCAGGCCCTCCCCGCTTTACCGTACTAAGCAGCGATGAAAAGCTGGGTGTGGGACTGGGAACGAGGCTAGTAATTGATACCATATGGCAGTTGCACACTCTTATTGTTATGAACTCTTGATAATGCAAATCAATCCGGGAAGAGCGTGGGACACATACTACATGTATGCTATTAGTTGCCTGTTTGTAAAAGGATACTGTTTCTTAGTTTTCTCTTCTTGTGAATCCCTCTTAAGCTGGGATGGACCCTGCATACAAAAATGCAATCACAATTGAGAAGTAATTACAGATGGCAATAGACACTCATTCCACAAATACTTGGTGAGCCTCCAAAGAGCAACCAAACCGCTGATGCTAATCTTGAACAAACAATAAATAATGAACAGCTTGGGGAGGAGGGAGACTATTTTACCTTCTTAGCGGTTGTTGTAGGGGGGACCTCCACTCCCGTTTTGCTACCTTCTTTCTTGCTCACTTTCACCAATCGTTTCTTTTCCTGCAAAGTCAGAAAACAGACGTAGATAAGATAATACATTGGAACAGCTGGACTTAGATTCACATACGTACACTACAGATACATAGCACTGATTCAAAGCCAAAACTGAGGAAAAGCCGTACTTTGACATGAGGGTTAAGTGAACTAATACAAGCCCTTGATGTGGGAGTGCAAAGGGTTAATCTAACCTTTGCAGCTTCAGTTTCCTTTGCCAGTGCTGGTTCATCAGGCGACTCCTTCCTTCTTTTAGACTCGGAGATCTCATCAGAAGAACGGTCCTGCAGGAGCATATGCAGATGTATCAAAATACCATTCCTGTAAACATAGTCATAGCAATGTAATGTAAGTACGATACGGCTGCATGGGTACAAAAAGCACTCACTCTCTTTCTGGTTTTGTCTTTCTTCTCAGAGGACGTTTGATCCATCTCTGGGTCAGAGTCCGCCTGCGAGTCTTCCAACTTTGGCTGGAAGAGAAGGGGGAGGTGGGAGGAGGTTATTATTATACATACCAACCACAAGCACAAGATGTCTCCGGAGTGGGTACAAACTTCATACAGTAGACCTACCTTTTCATTTTCATCAAGCTTCCTCCTCTTTGCATCTGCATGGAGAGTTGTGGATAACCTTCTCACACGTGGCTCTAGCAGCTTACGGTCACAGACGTACAAGCAACAAACCACAACAAGAATGCAGGAGTCACCTATATACATCCCACACCCACACTTGCACACACCTCTCTCTGCAGCCGGATCTGGCGATGCTGCTTCTCCACTATGCTGCCTCCTCTGCCCTGCTCTGGCTGGAGACGATGACCCACCTCTCCCCATGGGACCATTGTGGATCACAGGACTCTTGCCTGCCTTGGCTGCTGCTAAGGAAGAGACCTCCAGCTCAGATGGGCTCCCATCTTTTAGCGGAGGATCACTCTGCTCCTTACCAGCTGCTGCCTTCTCTTTCTTTTCCTCTGAGCTGGCCCTCTCCTTTGACTTGTCTTTCATGTCTATCTTACCACCTCGCTCCTTCTCCCTCTCTTTGTCCTTCTGAGAGGAAGCTCCCTTATTGTTGGCGTCCCGTCCTGACCCTGATAACTGCTCTCTGCTGTTGTTGGAATCAGAAGGTGACCCAGAACCGGACTTGGTTTTCGACACCATTTTCGAAGTAGTAGACTCCTCTGCAATGGGATGCCTGGACTTGGAGGACTTTCCTTGCTTCTCCTCTCTGCTAGCCTCCAGTGAGCCCTCCTTCTCCCCTTGGAGTTTGGAGGAGGTTGTTGTTTTGCCCTCACTCTCCGACTGCTGCGCCTTCACCCTCTCCTCGCGGTTGTGGAAATCAGACTCTGGCACAAGGTTCTGCTTGTGTGTCTTCAGCATGCCAGCATAGCTACAGAAACAAGCACAAAAATGTGACGTTCCCAGTGAAATCAACCATTGTCCATGTCTGCTCAAAATAATATCACCACTCAGTATTCACATGGTGAGGTAAGGGTTAAATTGAAGGTTAGGAATATTCCAGCTCTGGAAGCACAAACCCACCCGATGGCAAGGGTGTAGAGGTCCGCCCTCTTCTCCTTCTCCTCCTCCATTATCTTTTCAATTCTCTTCTCCAGAGCAATGGACAGGTGGTACACCTTTGGATAGTAGGGAAGCACCTTTGTGAGAACAATCAGTCCATTGCGCACCTGTGGGGGAGGAAGTGGGGGCGAGAGAGGAGGGGCGAGAGAAAGGAGGGGGAGAGAAAGTGGAGGGGGGGGGGGGGGGGGGGGGGGGAGGACGGGAGAAAAGGAGGGGGGGGGGGGGGGGGGGGGGGGGGGGATTGAGAGATAGTGAGAGGATTACAGGAAGTAGCAACATCTAGCAGAGGAGAGAGAAGGTCGTTGTTTGCGAACTCATGTACCTGCATGTAGTCTTTGGATTCGAGCAGTACCACTAGGGACTTGGTGAGTTTGAAGTGCCATTTGAATGTAATGTGGCGGTAGTTCTCGTAATCGAGGTACTGCTTCTCGTTCCCAGACCCTGAGCTCCGCATCATGGAGATAAAACCTGGTGTCCCAGCACACTCCTGGAGAGACCGGGGAATACAATTCAAATGAGTATGGCTTCGTACTTGACCAGCTACCCTCTCAGATGCATCACAGGACTCTTCCGTTTTTGACTGTGCACCATGCGTACTGTTGAGAGTTGGTCAGAGATAGTCTCCTCACCTGAGAATATGTAGTCCTACTAGAGTGCTACGAATGGTCTCCTCACCTGAGAATATGCAGACGCAGTCCCACTAGCGTGCTACGAATGGTCTCCTCACCTGAGAATATGCAGTGCCACGAATGGTCTCCTCACCTGAGAATATGCAGTCCTACTAGCGTGCCATGAATGCTCTCCTCATCTGAGAATACGCAGTCCTACTAGCAAGTTACGAATGGTCTCCTCACCTGAGAATATGTAGTCCTACTAGCGTGCTACAAAGGATCTCCTCACCCGAGAATAAGTAGTCCCACTAGCATGCCACTTGCTGATGATCTCCAACAGTGCTCCCAGGAATCTCCCTGCAGGAGGATCACATAAGAGTGAGGTCAAGAATGATCATGACTGTGCTGATACTGGGTTCATGCCGAGACCTATTGGCACAAGAGAGAGTTATGATTGGTGACATACCGTATCTTCTGACTTCATTTTCGGTGCAAAATGCTACTGTGTAAGAAATATCTGAGAAAACCTATGTGGTGCATGTATACGTGTGTGTTTGCATGTGTGTGTGTGTGTGTGTGTGTGTGTGTGTGTGTGAGTGTGTGTGTGTGTGTGTATGTGTGTGTGAGTGTGTGTGTGTGTGTGTGTGCATGTACGTTGTGTGCATGTATGTGCGGGTGTGTTTGCATGTGTGTGTGTGTGTGTGTGTGTGTGTGTGTGTGTGTGTGTGTGTGCATGTGCGTGTGTGTGCGTGTGTGTGCATGTGCGTGTGTGTGCGTGTATGTGTGGGTGTGTTTGCATGTGTGTGTGTGTGTGTGTGTGTGTGTGTTGTGTGTGTGTGTGTTGTGTGTGTGTGTGTGTTGTGTGTGTGTGTTGTGTGTGTGTGTTGTGTGTGTGTGTTGTGTGTGTGTGTGTTGTGTGTGTGTGTTGTGTGTGTGTGTGCATGAGTATGTGAACATGCCTTTTATGTCTTTTATATATTCCTCAACGTAATACTGTCACGATCTAAAAAGAGTACTTCTTACCCTATCAAAGAAGAGGAGGGTGGAGAAGTTAGGAGCTTGCAGTAAATGGAGCATGTAGACAAACTTGGCAGAGAAAATGGCGTCTGAAGCGGTGAAACGGCAGCGGGGGAACACACACAGCTGCAGGATCTGGGTAATGGTGCGGTTCTTTGTCACTCCTGGAATGATAAAAGTGGGGGAAGGGTGCAGGAGGGAGAGGAGAGAGAAAGTGTACGGGTGAAAGAAGGCAACGAGGGATGTAGAGGGGGGAGGGAGGGGAGGAAGGAGAGAGGGAGGGAAGGAAGGAGGGAGGGAGGGAAGGAGAAAGAGGGAAGGAAGGAGGGAGGGAAAGAGAGAGAGAGGGAAGGAGAAGAGAGAGAGGAGCAAGCAGTTCATTTGGTATGCATTTCAGAATTCTTGAACAGAAGTACATGCACATAATATTATAGTGCATGCATATAAACATAGACTCAGTCATACATCCACCGGTGGATCGTCACACCAGTAACAATACTGGGTCAGCAACACGGACCAAAGGTGAACTCATCACTGTCTACGTGCTACACAGAATATTACACAGGCCAGCAACAAGTTCACAAACAGCATGCACCACTAGCTGGGCTCACTTGCGCTGAACCACGTATCCTTCTCCTGGCGTAGTCTGGCCATGACGAGGCGGTGGTTGTCCTCCTGTCTCTGCCTCTCTTCCTGGAGCTTCTCTATCAGTGCCACACTTCTCTCCTGCTCCTTCTTCCTCTTGCTGGAAGGCTGGGTAGGAGGGAGGGAGGGGGGAGGGGAGGGGAGGGGAGGGGAGGGGGGGGGGAAGGGAGGAAGAGGGAGGAGGTGAAGGAGGGAGGGGGAGGAAGAGAAGCGAGGGGGAGGAGGGAGGAGAGAGGTGAAGGAGGAAGGGGAGGAGGAGGAAGGGAAAGAGAAAGAAGGGGAGGGTGTAGAGGAGGGAGGAGGAGGGAGGGAGGAGGAGGGAGGGAGGAGGAGGTGGAGAAGGGAGGAGGAGGTGGAGGAGGAAATGTTGGAGAATGGGGAGGAATGAAAGGAGAAAAAGGAAGGAAATATGATAGGGGAAGGAGCGGTATGCAGGACAAACGGGGAGGAAAAGGGAGTGGGAAAGTAAAGGAATTCGAGGATTTCATTTCAGTAAGCAGTGTTTGCAAGATTCCCCTTCCCTCTGTGCTCACAAGGTCATCCTCTGAAGCCTGCATGGCTTGTTTTGCCTTGTTCACCTCCTCCTCATAGCGAGAGACTGGAACGTAGAGATCATAGAGCGAGAGAGACCAGAACGTTGCATACAGCTTGCAGCTCATGTCCTCCCACACCTTGGGAGGGTGGAGGGGCTTCGCTGCTTCAACCACCGGCTCCATGACATGTTGGCAGGCAAGCAGATAATTTCCCTGGAGAGGAGGGAGACATGATATGGTGCACCTCAGTATACTGTCTGTGATCAGACACAATGCACTGCGGCATTGGAAGCAGCTCAGACTTTGTGTCCGCTATTCGGTGCACTTGTGGATGTTTATTTGGTGATGCCACTGACATCCACTTAGTTACATCATTATTTTAATGCTCCACATCTTCCTGAAAACACAAGCTCAGGAGAAAATGGGACAGGCCTGTTGATGAGGCTAGTACTATACTAATGGTATACTAGTGGTATACTAGCAGTATACTAGAGGTACACAAGCGGTACAGTACTAGTATAGTTGGGGCGAGCGCAGCGAGCACCGTACTAGTGAGGTCAATGCCAACTGTTTGTTTGTATATATGTCATCAACCGACCGCCCCTGGCACGGCCCCGGGGGTCGATACGTATAGCGCCTTCGCAGAATCTTGCTAGACACATCTTAAAAATGGATGAACAGAATAGCCAGGAGAGAGAGGAAAGGCTTCGAAGAAGGCGAGAAGTTGAGAGACAGCGTAGGGCTCGAGAAACAGCTGAACAACGTGAGATACGACTGGCAAGGCGGAGAGAAAAGTATAGAGCATGTCGATTAGCACGTACGTTTTGTGTATGAAGTAGCTACTGAGCTCTACAGCTAGATAAGATAATAGCTTTACTGTTTTGTACGAAGTAACTCTACAGCTAGATAAGATAATAGCTTTACAGGTTTGCAGTCAAAGATTCTGACATCAACATGAAAGACGTTGAAAGAATGGCTCGATTCAAGTGAGTGTCTCTGTATGCAAAAGTCATAAGGGTAGAGGAAGCAGCTGTTGTTTCTGATGGGCTCAAAGTACAAAATATCATCATCGCAGATGCTAATAGAGCTATCAAGATGGCACTCTGGGAGAATGACATTGGGCGCCTTTCCAAAGGGAAGTCGTACCACCTTGTGAATGTAGTCGTCAACAGTTTCCAAGGGGAAAAGTTTCTACAATTTCCCAAAGGTGGAGCAGAAGCACACGAAGTAGAAGATATAGGCACTGTAGCAGAGGACGATGTTCCAAGTTTAGAAGACGAAGTATACGATTCAGAGGTAGCAGGCGTCCTGGCATTAGATTGCTATGTTGCTTGTCTCGGCTGCAAGAGCAAAGTTGACAAGAAGAGTGATGTGCTCGGTACATGCTCAAGTTGTGGCATGGTGCAGAAGCTTCTCAAATGCTCAGCTCAGAAGAGAGCCAGATTGGTACTCACACTTCCGGGAGGTGGATATGCCAATGTGAGTGTTTTCGGCAAGCACTTGGAAGAGATTTCAGGGAGCGAGGAAGTCACCGAACACAATCTGCTTGCCGCAAAGCCGTTTTCCTTTACATATGCAAACAATATGTGACAGGATTTGCAATAAGGGACCTATTTGACAGATTTGTTGTTCTGAGAAAATCAAGTTTAAAGAATTCACTTCTATTATTTTGAATAGAATGCAGTTACTAAAACCTGTGGTCTATGGATCACTTGCTGGACCTTCTATGGTTTCACTACTATGGTTTCACCACGATATGGTTTCACTAAGTGCACAAAGCCATAGGTAATTTACCGCTTGAGTGGATTCATTGATGATTATGTAATTTGATATGGCTAAGGCAGGCTCACGCGCCGCTTTCTGGACCGCATACGTGACCTTTGAACCACGCGAGGATACACGTGGCGTGCAGTGCAGTCGATCGTACCTAGTACCTCGTTGGTGCACCTCTGTAGAGAGATGGTGGAAGAAGCAGAGGACTTTTTAGCTGTTGCTAATCCAGCACTACTGCGCTGCTTTGAAGATGCTGAGAGGACTTTCTCCCTGGATAAGGATGACTTAGACTGCAGCCAACTAGCCACCAATGCGTACACTCACGATAGTGACAGCGGTGAAGAGAGCGGCGAAGAATCTTATGGAGAGACCGTACACCTACTTTCACGTTCGATAAGAACGGAAGATGCAGCTGAGGACAGCACAGTTGAAAGTTTCTTTTCAGAGACCTGCCACTGTACGCTTGGATATGACAATGCTCCCTGTTCTCAAGCACTCCCAAGAAGGTATGCAGTTGAGTACAGAGATCAATGTCTAGAACTTTCTAAGACTGAACGGGATATAGTTGTTCTAGGCCAGCTAGACAGCACTTGTCCTAAACCAAGCCTTCCGAAGTCCACTCAGCGAAACTCATCTGCTGTGCTGCCAGCAACCTCTGAGCTGCAGTCTGAGCCTCAGTCTACTGCAACAACATCAGGCAAACGCCAGCGATTGTGTTCTGTATGTCACTGTCCAGGTCACAACAAGCGCTCGTGTGCAAAGAAAGTAAACACTTAATTGTTGTGCTTACTTTGCTTACTTTGTACACTCTATTGGATTGGATTGTGTATGTACTGTTTTGTGAAGCTTGTTTCTCATCACCCAATGTTCACAATGATTTAGTTTTTGGTAACAATAAAGAGCATCAGTAGGGGTACTTGTTAGGCTGCCTAACTCAATTTTCATAAAATTGGCAAAAAGGTCCCTTTTTGCAAATCCTGTCACATATTGTCAACTGTGTGCACCAAAACGATGAGAAGAATGCTCAACCGTGAACACATTTGTTTGAACTACTATGGTATTGTTCTCGGGTTTGGGAGCATGCTCCCTGCTATTTACCACCGTTTATCACTTTACATGATTCAATTTTGCACTCTCTCCTCTATGCATATATTCCACATGCTAGCTATCTCTATAGCTATAGTTTGATATGACTCAATCTGACCTTGAAGACTTCACAGATTGTCAACTCTTACTAAGAGCAAAAACAAAGTAGCTCTACAGCTACCAGTGATTTGCGCAACAAATACAACTTGCACACGCACGCCCCAAACATGCCCTGCATGCTCCTAGTAGTACTAAGTAATATACTGCAGAGTATCTGGCATGTATAATACTTGAGTGTGGGCTCAGGGACGTCAACCAGCCTTGTTCCTCGTCACTGTGAGGTCAGCAACACGGACCAAAGGGTAACTTCATCACTACCCGGGAGAGGTATCTCACATGTACACACCACGTCCCTGACCTCTTGTCGGATAGCCTTTGACTTCTTGTCCTGCTTGTCCGACTCAGACTTACTGCTCTTCTCCAACTCAGAAAACTTGGTCTGAAAAGGACATGGAGTAAGTATCCGTCATAGCATGGTGGTAGAACAATGAGATTTAGACGGCATTTCAATTTCAAACAAGTAGAACTGAGCTACTAGTTAAGGACGAACTTAGACCATCTATGGTACAATTCACGTTTCTGACACCAGTCGCACCAAAATGTCCTCAAGTGCTCAAGTGAGTATACTGATTTGGTATCGTGATCAAATGTCACCTTCACCTGGGCAACCCAAGTCACACACTCAAATAATGGAGACTCCAGTTCTACTGATGCAGAATGACTTGTTATAGTGTTCCCCTATGTGGGAGGTGCACGTACTAGAGGAAATTTCAGTAGTTTCAGGCCCAGGAGCAAAGCAAATCTAGTACATTTGCTACTACTATGAAGTGAGAGTTCACATGCAGAGAATATGGTGCAACTGATACAGCAAGGAAGCAGAGAGCTGGTAATGTTCTAATTACTCCCCACTTTCTAATTAGTGCCCACTTACACTGATGGAGCTGCTGATGAGTGGGCGGAGCATGAAGAAGGCAACATCTGCAGGGATGTGATACTCTTGTCCCAGCTCGTTTAGCCTTGGGACACGTTGGCTGTACTCTGAGGAGGTGAGGTGGGTGGAGAGGAACCCCCCGAACTGCACCAGAGTGTCCAGACACTGGGGGGGGAGGGGGGAGGGAGGGAGGGGGGAGGGAGGGAAGGGGAGAGGGGAGGGAAGGAGGGAGGGAGGGAGGGAGGGAGGAGGGGGGAGGGAGGGGGAGGGGGCCAGATGGGAAAGAGAAGGAAGAATTTGGGAACAAGGCCAGGCCACTTCTCTTCCTATTAGGCTAACCAGGTGACTGACAACTTTTCCTGCAAGGACAAAGAGTAGGGTGGACTCACATTGTCATAGAGCGTCCCAACCAGCTTGAGGTGGCGGTTGGCCCCCTCTCGGAAGATTATGCAGTCTCTCTGCTGGGCCATGAGCAAACAGAGGGGAACACTGAGGTTGGCGTCCACCAGAGCCTCTCGCAACCGCTGCGAGGACTTTTTCGTGTTCCGCACCTGGGAGAAGTACCCACCCTGCAAAACAGCAGAGGGAAGAACTATGTATACATATATGTGCAAGCAGAAGAACAGCAACCAGCCAGAGACAGCATCACAGCAACAGCAAGGAGAAGGTATCTCAGATACATGAATGTTGTTTCACGAGTGAATCAAACGAAAGATGGTATGATTACAAGTCATCCCTGATACCTCCCTCCTCAAGTGCATACACATCTGTATACACACACATAGTGGGAGATGACCACACATACACACGCACACACCCACACATACCCACCTCTGCCTTTAGCAACTCCCCTCCAGCTAATGCCTCCAGCTGTGAGGAAGTCACCTCCACAGAAATATCAATTCCAGCCATTTTCTGAACCACCTCCTTCAATACCAACAAGTCAAAGCTGGAACGGGAAAGGGGGAGAGGGAAGAAACACCAGTACACTAATGGTACACTGCAGAGTATCTGGTAAGCATGCTGGAGTGTGGGCTCAGGGACGTCAACCAGCCTTGTTCCTCGTCACTGTGAGGTCAGCAACACGGACCAAAGGGTAACTTCATCACCGCCCAGGAGAGGTACACTGTACCTCGCGTGCATGCACCACTTGTAACTCCACTACAGTGCACTGGTGATATTCAGCCAATACTCCTAGTAGGCTTTAGTCCTAGGCCTTCTCCAACTCAAACCTTTGCCGAGTTTGCTGTTACCTCTTTCCGGCCTTGAGTTGGTTGGTGATGTACTGGAGCAGTCCGGTCAGTTCAATCGGGTACTTCTTGAACACGTTGGCACAGAAACTGGCCAGACCTACAATGGAAGATTCAAACACACAGCTGACGCTAAACCATACTGCATTACCAGGTGAGCATATGACACACAGGGAAGATTCAAACACACAGATGATGCTAAACCATACACTACCAGGTGAGAAAACACACATCCTAAACCTCCTATATATAATCTCCCTTCCAGTAACAGACCGCTACACCAGTGTTCCTGCTAGGCCTATGCATTGCACCTTTGAGCTTCTAATGTGCTCCATGTGGTCTGGCTATCTTGCCACCAGACTAGGCGGTGCTTGTTGATTGATGCTTTGTGACAAAACTATGTCAAGACCCACTCTGCCATAGCTATCACAAGCATGGGGAGGGGAGGCATGAATTATGAATTTCGTGTCCCCTTCAGTCTGCAAATCCAGGGTGAGACCACTGTGCTACACTGCAGCAGACGAGGGACGTGCATTAGTCCCCTGCTCCACCAACCTCCCCGCACATACAGCTCTATCTCTCCCCACACAGGAAAAAAAATTCCACTTTCCATTTATGGGTATGTACAGATTCCCATTACGTAGAGCTTCCAGTACGTGGGAATTGCAAGTAAAACCCGTTATTGGGTTAAAAACCACAATGGGAAATAAACACAACCCACTGTATGAAAGCGGAAATTTTATTATGTGACGTGTAAGACCCATGATGGGAAGTGAGTAGTTTAAAGGTGGGATTCCACAGCCCCACAATGTGAAATTCTGTACTCTGAAACCCAGCATGGAAACTGTGATACCTGTTCATGGGAATCTGGTACTCCCTCAATGGGATTCCACAAACCCATTATGGAATTCGAAACCCATCATGTAAATTGTGATACCCAGTCATGGGAAGTTGGTGTTTCCTGAATGGGAATTTTATGGTTCCAAACCCAGCATGGAAACTGTGATACCAGTTCATGGAAATTGGGAAGTTCACAAACCCATTATGGAATTCCAAACCCATCATGTAAATTGTGATACCCACGTCATGGGAACTTTGTGTTTCCAGAATGGGATTCACAATGGGCTCCAAACCCAGATTCGAACACTCTACATAAAAAAAAATCTGGCAGGTCTTCCTGCTCGTATCAACTTGCTGGACATGTCCTAGCCATGTCTGGCCAGGGTCCCAACTGACAAGGACCATTTCCTTGTTTTCGGGGTAGAATGGGACAAGTACTCGGCAGCAGATATTGGTACCTGTGGACGGAGGTGGTCCACAACTGCAAATATTGAGGAGCTTTGGGTATTCAGACATAGAATGATGATGCAGATGAGAATGCGTAGCAGTTTTGCAGCAGGAATGATCATCTGCTGTGCCGACGGTAGTACAAGCTGATTCCCACTGTAAGAATACTTGATCACTGAGCTTGTACGGATTGATTACAACCATTAGAAAGGTCTCGTACGTTCTGAATGGCATCAGCAAATATGCTGGTGATGCAACCAACCAATGGGAGCTCGTCTGCGCCAGCATCACAAATAACATGTTCACCAGTTCTATAAGACATGCCACTGTAGCTGTGAGTTGGCATCAGCAGGCTTCGAAACTGTGAAACTACTTCTGTAGGAGTGCTTGTGCTGCTTGCCAAGTATGCGGCCAATGGGAATCAGACTGCAATACACCACGACCCCGGTTGTGAAGCTGCTCTCCAAACTTCAGGATGCGCAGAAAATCCTGCTGCGATGCATCCAAGTCGTCCCTCAGTTGCAGTGCTCCAACAACAGCCCACATTACATCTGTCATCATGGTTGCAGGCTGCGGCCTGGTAGCTAGTATAGGCTCTGACTGGCTGTTCAGCAGCCGGCTTGATGCTTCAGGCTCATTGCTCGACCATGAGTCGTTGTTTACTGCATCTGCGTCTTCGAATTCTTGGGCAGAGCTGCTGTCACAATCAGACTGCTCAGTATTGCTTACAGTGCTTTGTAAATGTGTTGAACTGGAAGTTTTTTCAATGCCTGAATTCCGCTGATCGAGACGCAGCCTTACCGAGACATCTTTCACATGGACAGTGCGTATGCTTGTGGGAGAGAGCGGGACAGCTGCAGTAGGGGACATCAGAATGCTCCCACACACTAAGTCTCTGGTCCTTTCTCGCTAGCACTGCCATCGTCGCGTCTACATCAGCATCTGGTCCGTCAGTGATGGCGCCGGTGCACGTGCGAGTATGCGCACCGTCTGGGGGAGCGTGCTAGTGCTTGCCAGGGAAGCCATAAAAGTGTGCATGCGCTGTTGCAAGCGCGCCTGCAGTTCCAGCTGCGCGTGAACTTGGAAGCTAGCGGTGGCGTTCGATCGAGAAATACTATGACTGCCAATTTGTCCCAGTGGACCGTGGATGAAGTCCACGACGTCGTCATGGAGGAATTTGGCCCGATTGTAGCCCGCATTTTTGAAGGTAAGCAACCTAAAAATTGATAACACAATAGCTAGCTACATAGCTAGCTGCATGCAGAAGTCCTTTTTGCCCTCCACGTACATTCATTGAGTTTCCACCCCACATAGATCTAGAGCCGCCTTCTGCACATGCACGGCAATTATAGTAATCTATCTGTGCTTTTTTTATCTGCAGGAGAAGAAGTTGACGGAGAAACCATGATAATGCTGGCTCAGGAGGGCACCATGCAGCAGATGGTAAAATGTGGTTTGAAAACCATCAAAGACCAAATGAAGTTGAAGAAGGTTGTGAGGCATGCAGCTGCTTCCTCCTCCTCCGGCCACAAGCTCAAATGCAACACCAGTACCGGTCGGTACCAGCTCAGGCAGCTGCAGTAGCTCCAGTACAGCAGCTTGCACTGCAAGACAGGAAGCTCACTTTGCAAGAGTCTGCCTCGCGCTCTCCCGAGGAGAAACAAACATACCTAATCAGGTATATATTGTAGTCTCGTTTTGTACATATGTATCTATACACCTCCTTGTGGTGTGACTACTTATATGATAATTATACGTTCTGGCATGTTTATTAAATGGCCTATGGTCTGAACAGCAAGAACTATATGGCAGTGTGACATCTTTGCTCTCATGCATAAAGGAGAAACCGTGTGCTGGCGGTGGTAAAGAAAGAGTGGCCGGGCAATGCTGCACCAGTTGTCCGGGGCAACAAGGAAAACATGGTGTGCTTGGACAAGCTGGTGGAGGCATTAACCGACTGTCACTACAAGCCAGCTACGATTAGTGGTGTGATGGCCCCAGAGCTATAAAGCAGCATTGTCTTGATGCCCTCAATGAAAGGAGACGAAGGTTGAACTCAGGACACGACTACTGTCACTACAAGCCAGCTACGATTAGTGGTGTGATGGCCCCAGAGCTATAAAGCAGCATTGTCTTGATGCCCTCAATGAAAGGAGACGAAGGTTGAACTCAGGACACGACTACTGTCACTACAAGTCAGCTACGATTAGTGGTGTGATGGCCCCAGAGCTATAAAGCAGCATTGTCTTGATGCCCTCAATGAAAGGAGACGAAGGTTGAACTCAGGACACGACTACTGTCACTACAAGCCAGCTATGATTAGTGGTGTGATGGCCCCAGAGCTATAAAGCAGCATTGTCTTGATGCCCTCAACGAAAGGAGACGAAGGTTGAACTCAGGACACGACTACTGTCACTACAAGTCAGCTACGATTAGTGGTGTGATGGCCCCAGAGCTATAAAGCAGCATTGTCTTGATGCCCTCAATGAAAGGAGACGAAGGTTGAACTCAGGACACGACTACTGTCACTACAAGCCAGCTACGATTAGTGGTGTGATGGCCCCAGAGCTATAAAGCAGCATTGTCTTGATGCCCTCAATGAAAGGAGACGAAGGTTGAACTCAGGACACGACTACACAAAGGTAGAGTGTCTGTATGTAACTAGAGATAATATTCTACGAAAAATTAAAAGGGATTTAGTGATGGCCTATCACATTCGGAATTATTCCACCTCCTGAAAAATTAAGAAACAAGGAGAAATGCCATTAACCAGGCTCAGTCCCATCCCATTGAAAAACGTAGAATTTAGGGATGGGATGGGACTACAAGGCTATCACCAGTCAACAGACTACAGGCTATCACCAGTCAACAAAGCAAAGCTGCGACAGTCTCTCTTGATGGATGTGGACCTTCTACTTGGCACTAGCTAAGCAGGCTTTGACTCTTCATCAGATCAGACAGCTTGCAGACAAGAGGTCATGGCGAGTACTACGGCAAAAGCGTAGTTGTTGTGTGCGTAAATTAGCTCCAGAAGTGCTTTACTTGGTATGTTATCCTGGCGCAGTCTTGTATGAGAAAGAAAGAAGAAAGAAGATGACGAAATTGGACTTTTCACCGCGACTTGTTCATCGACTCCCGCGTACTCTAAAGTATGTTTGCGAGTGTGTTTGTGTACTGCTAGGCAGTAACGTTCTGTCTGCATGCTTGGTTTGGGGATTTGTAGCTTCTTTGGCCGTTATCCTGCTAGTGCATCAGTATGGTCCAATCAAAATTTCCTTGGCCATCCCTAAATAGAGAACCCTACAGCATTCTCTGATAGTTCCATACCCAGAGTTTGCAGTGCATTACAGGGTTTAGTGCACAAGGACTAATGGTCAATAGCGAGATAATGCACAAGCTGAAGGAGAGTGCATTATATCCACCTGAGACCGTTAACTGTTTTGTCCGAGTGTACTAAACCCCGTAATGCACTTCAAACTGCTATCTAATTCACACTGTGGTATAAGTGGGTTTGGAAAAATTCCCATAACTCAAATACGGGAATTTAGTGTTGGGAAATGACTGAAACCCATTACTGGACTGCAAATTACAGGATGGGAATTTAAAGCGAGAAAGGAGAAATACACATTATTAAGGTGGCAGATACCCCTTTACGTTAGGTTACCTTTAAACGTCGGGGGCCCCCGACGTTTAAAGGTAACCTAACGTAAAGGGGACGTTGCTCCACTTTCACATGTACGGGGAATCTTGGATGGGTAAACACATGTTCCCATTCTAAATCCCACAAACGGGAAAGTGTAATTATTCCCTGTGAGTGGTGACACCCGTCTCATGACCACTACCTTGTAGCCAGTGAGAGATGTTCGTGTCCTCGTGCTTCAGTCTCTCCTTCTGAGGGTTGCCGAGGGCTTCAATGATACAGTCTAATTGGTCGTCAAGGGAGATCACATAACAAACACAGCTGGCTCCAAATACTACTGGGGTGAGTGTGAGTGAGATCCACACTAATGGTATTCTACAGGAGATTGCTTAGTTCATAACGTAATGTTGTAGCTGTAGTACTGTACATGCATATGACAAACTTGACAACAAGCAACCGATTTCTGCGGCAAGAATAAAAATTGATGAGGGGAGTAAATAGAGACAACTGAAGAAAGGGCCAGATCAGAGTACTGGGAAGGAGAGAGTCAATTTTTTTCTTTACGAAATTTCCCCAGATGGGCAGGAAGCTTATTTGAAGCCTCTCCTGGGAAGGGAAACCAGAAAACCTGGAGAAAACCCCTTCCTAGGTGCAACTGGTGGGACTCTAACCTGTGGTCTCTCACACAACAGTCCAGAGCTTTAACCACTTGGCCACACAGGGGGTAATTTCTGTTACGGAGAACCCACAATGTTGGGTTTGCTAATGCTTATGCAGCTCACTCTCGCCATGCGATATGTACTGCATGTACTCATGTCCATATATGTACAGAGTGAGCTTGCGTAACCGATCAGAGGATACAGGCCAGGACGTCATAGGCAAGAGGGGTGAGGTACTTCAGCGAATCCACAACAGGGATTATGAAATTGTCGTACCTCTGAATTTGAGACAGAACCTGCCAGATTGGAGGTAAAGAGGTCAAATGCAAGCAGGGTTTCTTTTAGGGGGGAGGGGGGCATTCGCCCCCCCTTGAATCTTTACTGCCCCCCCTTGAATGATACCCAAGAAGTATTATGTATGCAAAGCTATTCATTCATGCCTCCCCCCCCTTACCTCTCCGCGCTACGATTCCGCCCCCCCTCGAACGATTTTCTAAAAGAAACACTGGTAAGTGTTGCATTTGCAAAGGGAGCTGCGTAACTAGGTAGTGATAGTCTTGGGCTGATGAGTACAAAGCACTAACACACATGCATGCATGTACACATGCAAATGCTGTCCAAATACGGAAACTAGAGTTCAAGCAAGCATCATAAATCCAGGATAGCAATTGCCCACCACTGATAGATATGCTGTACATATACTCACATAGTCAAAAATGATCCCGGGATTACTGTGGCTAAGCTTTCCAATGAGTCGTCCAGATGGTTTCACATTGTCCTTCGTAAGACGCCTGCAGGAGGAATACAGAAAAAGGTAGCCTTGTTTTCAGGTTTCTGGGTACCTGGTGCACTTCATCATGTGTGTGGTGTTGGGGAGTGCTTGGCTAGTTGCCCTGGCTAGCTACAATAGGGTGGTTGGTTACTTGACTTCTCCTTACTGTTCTGCACTCCTGGCTCAAAGATTGATATATTCTCGGGGACCCGAAAGGAGGGAAGAGCATGGTATACTTTATGATGTGAGCAATGACAGTGCTGACAACATACAGGCCAAACAAACAAACAAACAAACAAACACACACACACACAAACACACACACACACACACACACGGCTTGCTCACTTCATTATGTATCTGCCTCGGCTGATGGTCTGTGTGCGAGCTTCAATCAGCTCGGGGTGCTTCTCATACGTGTCGTTCTTCCAGTGACCATACAACTGGTACCTGGGGGTAGGGGGGTGGACAGTAACACATACACACATGCATGATTCATAGCAACACACTTGCACAACGCACACCCACACACGTGCACACACTCACACACCCACACATGTGTACACACTCACACACACCTGGTTTCATAGGGTAGATATTTGACCATGGACCACACCTCCTCTGCCATGCCACAGTTACACTGCAGCAGGGAGAGGGATGGGAGAATCACCTCGTCCAGGACCGAGATGAAACCACGATACAGTGTGTTCTAGGAGGCAGGACAGTGGGAGAGGATAGTCGGGAGAATGGATGGTGGAAGAAGAGGGAGATGGGGAAGGAGAGGGAGAAGGGGAGGGAGAGGGAGAAGGGGAGGGAGAGGGAGCAGGGGAGGATGATGGAGGAAGAGGGAGACAGGGAAGGGGAGGGGGAGATCTAGATGAGGAATGGATTAAAGTAACCTATACAAGGGTATACCATTATGATGACTTGACAAATCAGAAGCAAATATATAAGGCATCATCAAGCTACAAGGGGAGTTACACAGCACTCGCCTCCATCCAAGTATACTAAACTACATGTACATGTACATGTACAGCTAGCAACAATTCTCTTCTATCAAGCTCAAGTTCATCTACAACAGCTCACACTCACATCCTATGCCTCCTACCCTTTCCTCAGTGGACATCCCTCCGTCCAGCGAGCTTCCTCCCTTCTCTTTGAGGAAGACCCGGCCCATCCGTAGCACCTTGGCAAGGAGAAGGGGATCTGAGTGCACTTGGGGACCCAGCTGGAGGAGCATCTCCACCACATGGTTGGGAGAGAGCTGCGCAAACGTGGAACACTGATGGAGGTTCTCCTGGGCGTCAGGAAGGAGGGAGGTGAGGGAGACCCCCTTGGCTGCCCGAGGGCAACAGCTGCAACCACAATCCAAGAGGAGCAATATAGTATTGTTGCAGGCGCATTGACACGTGTTAAATGTTAATGAAATTCAGTCCCTACGTACATGTATTTATATTACACTCCTGGTATAGGAAAAATTGTGCCGCGTAAATAAATAATTAATTAATTAATGAATGTAAATAATAAACGTTTGACTACTTCGGAATGGCCTACAAAGATTCTGACTACACCGTCGTGATCGCTATGATGCAGTGACACAACCACAAAATAATTGTGCTGAAACTCACCTTGGTGGCGGAGATACAAGCGCTTTTGTCGTGCCGTCGGCCATCATTGCTCGATCGCTCTCTTCGACGTTGGTAGCCAGTACAGTCGTACGAAGCCCCCACAAAGATTCTGGCCACACGGCCGTGATCACTGTCGTTCACTGACGCTTACATGCCGAAACTCACCGTGTTGGCTAAGTTGTGAGTGCTGTAATAATGTCGGTTCTTCCTTTTGGTCGTCATTGCTCGCGATCGACTGAGCGTGGTTGCCACGTGGCATGTGCGTTAATTGGAACGAATTGCAATACCGTTCGCGCTACGGCGAGGGGTTGAAACGCGGCTACTATTCGGTATCTCTAAGTCATTTCTGATCTTCCATATATATATATAGCTATCATGGTACTCATGTGATAATTGGAACGAACTGCCACGCTTAGCCTGTGCTACCGTTTAACCACGGCTACCAGGAGTGCGGTTGCCCCTCGATAATTATATGCTTATTTATAACGTACACTTATTTATAATGCAAATGTATTTAGAATGTAGCTTATTTGAAAGCTTATATTTTTTCAATGTAATGCTAATTATTCACAACGTAAGAACATAACGTTATTCACACACGTATTTTTGAAACTGACTGCTCGCCATACTCTAGCCTCGTATCCACCTAGTACTAACGCAGACTAAGGCCTCGTAAAACTCGCCAGCATGCCATGATGCACCTCAATGTCAGGTGGACGTCTGGATGAATGGCATATACCTGGAAACCACCGCAAGATAGTGAGCGTGCTATTAATGCTAGAGCCATTACTACATGCACACCAGTGCTAGACCCATTACATAATAGTGCTCTCAAACAGACCTCCTGTACAGAGGCTCTATGGAGAGGTGAACCATCTGACACAGAGCTGTGGCGATGTAGGAGGCCCAGATGGGAAGGAAAGGGGGGAGCAGGGCCATGACCCGGGAGGCCACCGGCCAGTCCCCCATCTCCAAGAGGGCGTGACATAGTCCCAGCTTTTGGTTGGAGTCCTGGGAGAGAATACGTTGACGATACTCCTGAAGTGTGTTGCGAGTGAGTGTGTGCACGTACAGTAGGAAATAGTTATGTGAAAACAGACTGCAATTTAAATAGCATGCACAAGACATTCCCATTCAAGTACATGTAGCTACCTGACAGTGACATACATACATAGCATACTTAACTTCGGATCTATACACCTCCGCACTTTACCACATGCGACAAAGTGGCTTACAGATGTGTGACACACAAGCGTAGCTTACAGATACACACTGTGGCTCATAACTACTGATAGGGGCAATCCAGCTAATGAAACACACATCTACATGTAAACCAAACCTTCATTTCCTGCTGCGCTTCTGCCTCCCGATCCTTCTCCTCCTCCGTTTTCTCCTGAGCACAAACAGCAGTGGCAACATATATACAGCTAACTACACACATACATAAACATGTTACAGCTGCACATGATTTCCAAGCCATTACCACCGCCAGTATTTGATCGCTTGCAGTATGCAAATACGGCAGTAACATGCACACATACAGTATGTATGTTACAGCTCACTATGTTACAGCTGCCTCATATGGACTTGGGTTATAGTGCGGTCACCACCAGAGACGTACTCTGTATGAGTACAGCAGTTGGTCCGGGTTTATAATCATTGACAGCTTACAAATCTCAGCACAAGTCGAACATGTCAAGAGCTCCGAAGAGTTGGTCTCTCACACACACCACCCACCCACACCCCAACACATCCACATCCACATCCACACACACACACACACACACACACACACACACACACACACACACACACACACACACACACACTATTATTAACAAGTCACAAGCTGACTAATAGCTCACAGTGAGGGATATGACATTGGCCTTCTTGGCCTTGACCTTGGCATCCTCCATCACTGACTCGTAAAACTCCTTCAGCTTGCTGTCACTCACACTTAGCTTGAATGAGAAATGAAAGTGTGAAGAAAGGGGAAAAGGAGAGGGTGAGGAGTGTGGAGAGAAGGGGCCCAGGGGGAGGGGGGGGGAGGGGGGAAGGGGGAGGGGGGGAGGTGGAGGGGAAGGGGGAGGAGGAGGAGGGGAGGGGGAGGAGGATGAGGAGGGGGAGGGGAGGGAGAGGGGGAGAGGGAGGAGGGGAAATGGAGGAGGAGGAGGGGAGGGGGAGAGGGAGGAGGAGGGGGAAGGAAGATGAGGAAGAGGAGGAGAAGCGGAGGAGGAGGAGAGGAGGGGGAAGGAGGACGAGGGGGAAGGAGGACGAGGAGGGGGAGGGGGAGGAGGATCATCAAGAGCCACCAGCACAAAGTCAGAGGGGAGGCTGCCAGAGCATCATTCACATACTAAAGGATGCATTGGAAGCAGTTCTCCTTACATGTGGGTAGATGTCTTGAAGTTGGACCAAGTCTGCATGAAGTAGCTGAGCTGCTAGCTTATAGAGGGAGGAAGGTGTGGCGGGAGCCTTTGCAAGTTCTACATCCTAATAGTGTGTGTGTGTGTGTGTGGGGATAGATAGAAGGATTACCTCCCAATCAACTACTCCAGATCTTGTCCAGCTTAGTAAGGTCTGGTGTGATCAACGTCACAAGGTTTTAGTACGGCGAACTTGACGATTGAAATCAATACAGAAACCGTTGTGAGGATGAGTGGATGTCACCTCAAAATGCATGCAGTGTTACATGCATGTGGCTTCTTTTATTGAGAGGTGGTTGTATCCAATAGCAATTAGATCTTGGACAATGAAAACAAAACACGCCCCACTGGCTAAACCCACTGAAACTGAGGCATTACATGTACTGAAACCAAAAGATCATGAAACATCCAGTGAAAGTAGTTATGCCAGCTGGCAAGTTGCAACCCATGCTGTGCCTGAACAGCTCGCAGATTTGCTCCAAACAGTTTCTTCTTTGTCCCGGTGCCAAAGCATTGAGACATAGTGCTGGGTACGAACACGTATGCACATGACCGTCAATAAATTGGCACATGCACAAAATTAAATGAATATTATTACTGAATAATAAACATCTGCATATACAACCACAAGCTGCTTAAGAATGGCGATGAGGAAGGCAACCGAAAGTTTTGAACTGCGAGAGCGCAGACTACAAGCTGCTCAAGAAAGGGGATGGCTAAGAAGGTAACAAGAGAGTCTGGAACAGAGAGAACCACAGCCACAAGCTGTCCGAGAAAGGGGACGGCCACTCAGAAGTCAGAACTTCAGGCAAGATTGATCCAGAGAATCCAGGACAGAGAGAGCAAGCTGGCCGAGAAAGGAGAAGTTAAGTAGGAAACGAGAAATCTAGGCAACGTGTTGATGCTCAGTCTTCAACTGACAAGTTTCTAATGTGCATTGTGTGCTCCTGCATGCTGTTTTCAATATGAGGTCATACTAAGGAAACCGTTGAGTTTTTGAAACAAATTTGACTTGTTAGAGCACAGAGGGTTGGTGTGCTGAATACACGTACATGTATGGACTCAATCAGGTTCCAGACACAGCATTTACTATTGTGTGACATAGACGTCTTCACATACTCTCTCTACTGTTAGAGCATGTGGACGAACCATGGGGAGGAATCTGAGAACAAGACTGATCATGTGACTATCACATAATGGCTGGTCATGTGACCATCATAATGGCTGGTAATATGACCATCACATAATGGGCTGGTCATGTGATCATCACACAATGGCTAGTCATGTGACCATTACATACATGTGACCACTGCATAATCACCTGGTAGCACTGAAACTTAAATCCAAGTATGTTGACGAAGGTGGAGACCTCACAGGGGTAGCGCCGCAGGAGGGGGACGAAGAATTCTTGCTCATCCAGGTGGCACTCAAATGCCTCCAGAATCACGTCAAGAACACGATTTGGGTCCAGGTTGAAGCGACCTACAGAGAGGTGTACATGCAGCCACAGATAAAACGTGTGTGCACAACACTAGTGATTGTGAATCATGTTGGGGGCAAGCGTGAACAAGCTCATGTCCATCAGAAGTCCATGGATGTACATTAAAATTACACATGCAGTATGTGAAGCTTAATGCCATACGTACAAACATACCATACGCCTCAACACATTACATCAGTATGGGGCTTGCTCACGCTCGCCCCAACAAGTAAACTCTATCTACACATAATTATTATGCGGCAGCCCCGGGCAGAAAATGAAGTGTTAATCATTAGGGCTTTGTCAACTACGATTGTTGTAAGCAGGCATAGCTACGTACATCTGCTGGTGTATTACCCTCAGCATTAGCGATGGACCCTTCTCTACATGCTGAACCACGATCTTCGCTTGGTGTGCATGACAGTCGCCCCCCGCTAGCCAGATACGCGTGGTAAGTTACCTGGCACCTTAGCTCTTCTTACTGTTCTGAGCCCCAGATCGCCCACGTTCAATTAAGTCCTTTCTACCACCTTTCTACCCTCGACGTCTCCACGTGAGGAAACATACCAGGCCCTTCGCGTTCTTTCAAGCAACCGAAAGCGGTGCACGGGCCTGGGAACGAGGCTAACTAGGGTGAGCTTGAAAGACTAAGTACTGCATGCAAGGAACTCAGCATGTGTGCACCACATGAACAAGTGCCAGCTGGTGAGGAGGAGAGACCTGGTCTGGGAACGAGACCAAGAACCAAGCAACACTACATGGAGACAATCCATCAAGTCAAGATCAAGCTCATGCTGGTCAGGAGTGTTCATGGACTCTGGCTAACCACAAGAATCTGTGGTATCCATATCTCTTTGAAGACATGCCGGCCATGAATTACTCTTTGTTGGAGGAGGAGGGAGCCTTTTGGATTGTATGTCAATGCTCAGTATCCCAAACAGATGTCTACTATTACTCAAAAGCGCACGTTGTATCACAATATTTCTTGGGCATGGCTTCAACCCTTATATTGCAAACACCCTCTATTAAGGCACATGACTGAGAGTAATATTCACATGTGGTTATTAATGATGTGTGGGGTCTGGAGGAATCAGCATTTCTGATAGTACATATGCTGTATATAACATCCGTTGTCAAGTCATGCACAAAACACCCTTCCCAGCACAATTGCAAGTGCACACACCGATAAGAGACTCAATGTTCTCCAGCATGGCAGGTACGGCTACATCCAGCCTCCGCTCGTGCCCCAGCTCAGCCATCAACTTGGAGTAGCCCTCGTTCTCCTCACGGAACAGGTTGAACTTCTGCTGCTTGTAACTAAACACACATACACATGGATGGTGTAA
Source organism: Axinella damicornis (assembly GCA_963931865.1). NCBI lineage: Eukaryota > Metazoa > Porifera > Demospongiae > Axinellida > Axinellidae > Axinella > Axinella damicornis. The sequence goes on along the minus strand of OZ007506.1, from coordinate 2,490,018 downwards.
TACACACACGGACATGCACATATACACACATTCATTGACATCTAGAGGTTAACCAATAACTGCTACGTATATAGGGAAACTGTACACATTCCTCCTTGCAATACCAAACACATACATTCATGTGGTCCACGTTTCCACGACTCTCCCCACCACAATAAACAAGTGTTTCGAGGGGCAACCACACTCCTGGCAGCTGTTGTAACCCCAATTGTGACTTGCCGTAGCACAAGCTAGCAATGTAGTTAGTTCCATTTAATGAACATGCCACGTGGCAACCACTCTCATTTGATCGCTTGCAATGGCGGCCAAAGGGAAGACAAGAAATTATTACAGTGTTCACAACTTTGCCAGCAAGGCGAGTTTCGGCATGTAAGTGTCAGTGAAAGACAGCGATCACTGCCGTGTGGTCAGAATGTTTGTGGGCCCTTCGTAAGAGCTGTACTGGCAGCGAAAGTCAAAGTGTGTTCGAGCAATGACAGCCGACAGCGAGAAAAGTGTACTTGTACATTGTAACTCCACCTCAAAAGTGAGATTCGATCAGCATCAAAACTGTACAGTTGGGACACTACATGATAGCGATCACGCAGACCATCCCTAAGGTAGTCAAAGGTTACATTTCGCAGCACAGTATATCCCCTACCAGGAGTGCAACTTGACCCGTTAATGATCCACACCCCTGATCCACACCCCCTACACATGCAACCAAACAACTCACAACAGCTTGGTCTTAGTTTTCACGTATTTCTGGTTGAAATTTGTCTTGGACTGTATCAGGCCCACCGTCTCCAGCGCATCCATGTCCAGTCTCTCCTTCAGTAGAGACTCTCCCAACAGATCCTGAAGGAAGTTGTCAAGTGACCATCACACGCACAGGGCTATGACCAAGTGATGTCAGTGGTCACTCCAATAAGCACCATACTTAGAGCTGCGACCCTGTACACGGCGGATGTAGGCATGGGTTTAGCTTACCGTATTACTCCACATAATAGTCATGCAGTCACGGTGGATTTTGCTATGGCCACAGGGTCACCGGCAGTTCAGCAGGCAGTTTTTGCACGGCCACAGGCTATGACCCCGTGTGAACCAGGTGAGACCTGCTGGTACTACATAAGTTATGCCAACTTTTTGCTCGGAATCATTCGCGGCAATAAACTACTGTGTACATGTATGTGTACTCCTAGTCGAATATCAAGATATTGTCATGGTCAATACTGCCCACCTCCAGTACTAGATCATGAAAGTCCCTGACTAAATGACAGAGATAAATTTGTGTCTAGACACAAACAGACACGCACGTAAAACGCAGATGCAAGGCACACGCAGACATGGTTCGCACATGCAAAAGCACGCGGACGCTAGCGGATACACGTAGATGCAAACAGACGTCAACAGACGTTGTTAGACGAACACAGAGCAAAGTATGTCCAGTGTGTGGGCGGACGCAACCTCAAGACGTGTCCACATGTTAGACATTTGTTCAAGGACTTTCGGGATGTACTAGAATGTACACACAACAGGCAGGACAACTGGACGTGCACATCATGCACTGTATACCCTGCATGCTGAGGTGAGTGCCTTGAAAGCAACCCGCTGGTCCTTGTCTTCATTGCATGTGACCTCTGCATCTGGAAGTTGCCATGGCGACCGGTAGAGAAGGAGATGGGATCACATTAGCTCCTCCGCAAGATGAAGTCATCATGCAACAATCTCCTAGTGGCCTCTAAAGCCCAGCAGACAGGTGTGACAAATACGTAGGTAGGTAGCTAGTAGCAAACAACTGGAGAGTACGCTTCACTTCAATACCCAGGATGGTAAGGATGTCAGCTAGCAGTGACGGAAAGCTCTCTTCAATTTCCTGAAGGGGAGAGAAGGCAGCCATTGAATGATTCGTGCTCAGACTCTGGGAGGCTGGAATGTGTACTTTACCTCATTGACCAATCAAAACACACTTTCAGCTTCATGATGCCACTGTAATGAGTTTGGGCAACCCGTACATGATGAAAGGGTGGTCTCCCCAAAAATGAGCTCAAATGAAGGCTCAGTGGAGACACAGCCATGTACATGTACTCTGGTCTATATAGTAGCTCCACCCAGCTGGGCTGGGCAGGCGGAGAGGGGCTAGCAGCTAGTGAGCCTATATCCACCATCTCCCTTTCTGCTCACACAGAACTTAACTCTCAACCAGAAGTGACATCATGGAGTTGAAAAGTCTCATGACAGGTGTCTGCAATCACTGGTGGTTGGTTAAAGGGTTACTCAATGTACTAACCAGGTGTGAGACGAGTTCTCCAAAGAAGCCTGCCACCTCCTCGCTCTCCAGGTCCCCAGCAACAGCATGATTCACCACATCATACAGAAGACTGCGAAACTCTATTAGAGAAACAGAAGTCAATGCTCTGAATACGACAAGTGGGTGTGACTTATAATTAACGTAGTAACTACACATAATGGAAACTTTCAGTGCTGCCAGCAACTAGACAAATCGGTGTGCTGTACCATGTTAACCCGAGGGAGCAACGAACAGGTTGATAGTGATTGTGCACATGGTATTAATTATACCCATGCAGAATTGCATTGCAACTCAAATGTGTACGTATAGGCATGTGCCCACACCCTTTCTTCCTGGCAAAGGGTCTGGTTCCGAGCCTAATTGGACATCATGCATCAATGTATCTCACAAGTTGCCTACACATCGCCTACTTACCTAGACTGTCCTCTAACAAGTCATCCGGAGCAGCCTGCGTGAAAGCTTTCTGGAGCAAGTCAAGCCTGTATGGTTATAGGATAATTTACTCTGTTCATAATTCGAATATTACCACACAATACTCAATTACTGACACTACTTACGCCTCGTCTTTCCCCTTGGAGCTCCAGTTTTTCAGAACCTTCTCTGGCAGGCTGCTGCACGCCGCCATTTTCAGACAGTCACAAAACTACAACACGTGGGGATTTAGGAATTTGATCACGTGCAAATATGAAACTGGAATTAATTATTAGCTAGCGGGCCAGCCCCTGCAACATAGCGGGAAGGTTCAAGATACGAAAACTCCTGTCCAACGTATGAAAATACATGCGAATAATAAACATGCGCTAAAAAGATACACACAGTATTAATGAATGGGTAGGCCATATGTAGACATATATAGACTAGACGTGCAAGTAACATAACTATTTTACAAGAAATAAAAGTGAGGCATTTTCGAATCAGCAACATCCTCCCCCCCCTCCACTATTCTGTTCACTTGAAGTCTTCTGTGTAAGTGTGACGGTGTTGGGTTGCTTGCCTCCACTGGTAGCTCCGCCGTGTGACTTTAGCTTCCTGTCGACATGTGACTCACGAAGTGTCTTTGCCAGTTGCAAGAAGAGCTCGTCAATGTTGTTAGAGTTCTTAGCAGAGGTCTCCAGGAATGGCATGTCGTTTTCCCTTGCAAACTGTCTCCCCAGCTCCGGAGTGATTTCTCTGTCTGTGCGGTCACTCTTATTGCCTGTAAGATGCAGCAGGGGAATTTGAAATGTAAAATCTGACTACACCCTTCGTGTAAAGGTAAAATCACTCTTGGAAGCATACCACAGTGTATCATGTATTGCAGCAATTCACAAAACACTCCAGTTAGAGAGGTAAGCAAGTATTAGCTTCCACCAGCTGTATGTATTATAAAATGGGTGTGTCCAACATCGGTGAAAAACGTGCAGTCAGAATGCACATGAAGCGGAGAGGGAGAGAGCCTGAGACGAGGCTATGTACAGGGTTAACAAAAGTGAAGCTCCAGCTAAAACCACCCCATTAGTAATTCATAGCCTTGGCTGTGTATCAGCAATACCTATGAGTATCCGGGTGACGCTGTTGCCTGCATATCTCTCCACTTCTGAGAGCCACTCCGGTAGGTTTCTGAAGGTTGTTGCAGATCCAATGTCGTACACTAGGACAATGGCATCTGCGCTGCGGTAGTAACTCTGTGTGATCGTTCTGAACCTCTCCTGTCCTGCTGTGTCCCATATTTGAAGCTATGGATAGAGTGATGAGTACGCCTGTTGTGAGCAACAGCACACTCATAGGCCAGCCTCGTTCCCAGGCCCATGGAAGAAATAATGAAGGGCCTGGTTACACCTCGTCATATTTCCTGAGTCAGCATATTATTATTATTGAAACAGTTACTGTATTCAAATACATGTGGTAGGTTTGTCTCATTCCCAGACTCCAAATGTGATGTGTGTTCGGGGTCTGGGAACAAGACTAGTGGTAGGTAGCTGTATATGTTGGTGATGGCTTTATCAAGTGACTTTAAGTTGATTTCCACTGCGTTTGAACATTGCGTATTGCGTGGATTTTTACGGAAACTGTGTTCTGCAAATATGACACTCACGCAAAGTACCTGCATGGTTTTCAAACACTTGCTCCACCCACAGAAAGTTCTTGCCGCACTTGGTCACGCATACAATACGCTATACGCAATGTTTAAACGCAAAACGGAAATCGACTGTAGGTAATGATGAACATATTCAGCTACCCATAATCAACACTGCTGACTCAGCACATATGGGATGCTGACAAGGTGACAAGGCCCTTTTCTGATTTTTCATGCAGGACTGGGGGGTACCTGTGAAAGCCGGAACGCGGAACGCAACGCGGAACGGAAGTAAAATTCGGGCTGCGCGCTTTCATCATTATTCACTGGACTGGACTCACCCAAAAATGTGTAAGATGCCTTTTCAATGTAGGACAGAAGCTAAGCATACTTATTTATTCACTAAACTTGCTTGCATAGCCTGCTTTCGTGTCTTCCCTCGAGTCGGTAGAGGTCAAAGTTCACGTGCATATTTAATGAGCTTCAATGAAAAGATTAGAAGAGCATTTATTTACCGCAAACATCGAACTCCAGCCTTTTGCTGAAGCATAGAGAACAGAAAATAATATTCCACTATCATCCACGACTGACTGAAGCGCATTTTGCTGGAGCTCATTAAATATGCACATGACCTTTGACCTCTACCGACTCGAGGGAAGACACGAAAGCAGGCTATGCAAGCAACTTTAGGGAATAAATAAGTATGCTTAGCTTCTGTCCTACACTGAAAAAGGCATCTTACAGATTTTTGGGTGAGTCCAGTCCAGTCCAGTGAATAAAGACGCCCTGCGCGTACGGTGGTGATAGCGCGCGGTCCACAATTTACTTCCGTTCCGCGTTCCGCGTTTCACAGGTACCCGGACTGGGTGCGAGGCAAGCTGGTCTGGTTGCAATGGCTGGTAGCACACAAGCACATTCTGGTCATGTGCAGCTTGAAACAGCCACTTCTGTTTGCAACTAGCTAGAATTAAAGATCAGCAACCCATCACTGCTGTTGCTTGGAAGCCTTTCTCTCGAAATCTCATAAATCACTTTCATGTTTCACACCATGCCATACCATACCAGAGACTATCACGTGTACATGAGTATGTATACGTATAGTCTTGGTATCAGACTCCCGTACCAAAGGGGGAGGGGGAGAGCCCAGTATAGTTGCATACAGAAAGCCATTATGGGCTACAGCTTCCCAGTATAGTTGCATACAGAAAGCCATTATGGGCTACAGCTTGCACTGAGTGCCAATTAAAGGTGATACAGAGGCTCTCAAGGGGGTGCTAGATGAATAATTGAGTTACTATCACTTCTGTCAGCCATCTGTGAAGTGCCACAACACAAGTACAAAGCAATCAACCAATCAGATTCATGCCACCAAAATTCTGGGGGGGGGGGGGGGGGGCTGTACCAGACTCCCCTTCCCCTTTGTGTTGGGAGTCTGGTTCCGAGACTAGAGACTAGAGTGTATGTGTACGGGAGTCAGTAACCAGCCATAAGTTAATCTGATAGCAGATGGTCAGATGGGACAGAAAGGTGAAGAGAGCAATAGCTAGAGTTGGAACATTGGCCCACAGGTTAGGGTTGGAAGATTGGCCCACACCAAGAACACTTTTGGCATACACTATTAGCAGGAATGGGTGGACCCTGCCATTACTGCTGTGAATATAGTGTCCTTGACACTGGTGCATCACCAAGCGTGGCCTCCACTCTGCCATTAGCCAAACCAAGAGCGTATGACAACATCATCGTCATACTGTTATACTATGGCAGGGAAGGAAATTTCTGATGCTTATTTTTTTGCAATAAAAACATTGCCTTTCTGGGTTTCAAAGTAAACTGCAACGCAAAACAGGTGTATCAATGTGTATGGAGGATAAAAGACACCACTGTCTCTGCTTCCTCTAACGGATGGTGAGAACTTTCTAACCCCTCCTCATCCCTCATGTATCTTGTAAATGCTTTAGAGCAGTCCACTGCACTCTTTGTAAAGAAATGTGTTCAAACCACTTTGATCCCTAACCCAGCACCACCCTATAGAAGTGGTTCTAGCCGGAATACTGGTATACATAATGGAATCCAAAAGCTATCGCTTCATGTGCTCGCAAGCTGACGATGTGTATCCATCATTTATTGACTATGCACCTTAGGCTTCCGTTCCTGGGTATGCCAGATAGCCTTGTTCCCACCCCCCCCCCCCCCCCCCACGGGCTAGGGAGAGCCTGAGAACGAGGCTAGGTTGGTGCCTAGAAATAAGTCGTCTCTGCTCTAATTAATGCCTACCTTAACTGCACTGCTTCCGATCTGTAGTGTCTTGATGCAGAAATCCACTCCAATGGTCGGGATACCAGCAGATGTGAAAATGCCATCGGTGTACCGTCTGACAATGCTGGTCTTGCCGACACCAGCATCTCCTATGAGCACAATTTTAAAGAGATAGTCGTATTCTGTTTCCATCTGGAGTCTGTGGCTGTGCAGTCAAGGTTTGCGCGTCTCCAATCAGGAACGTGTGAAAGATGGGCAGTCTTTGCTTTGCAATTCAAAGTGAAATGCCCAGTAATCTTTGCACACACAGTACGTATACACACCACTTATTCGATGAGTAGCTGTGAAGGAAAGTGAAGTAAATAGCTATCATCAAGGTGCATAAAAGATTTAACACCTCGTCCTCTACTGGGATAGGGACTTGGGCATTCAATACATGTCTGCCATAGATGAGTTACACAGGGTCAATAGTGTATAACACTTGCATGCAAGCACCATAAAATCCAGGATTTCACTACTACAGCCACACCCAAATTGGCCTCACCTTATCCTGACCTCTATAAAGTAATCAACCTTCTGGAAAGTACGTTTCAATTTAATCTCAAATCCTTCAACACAAACTTCGCTCTCTCACATCAAGGATCACCAACTTATATCTGCCACTTCATCATGATACGATTTCGCAAAAGCAGAGTTCAGAGCGTCATATTGATCGTGTAATAGTGGAAAAGTGACGTTGCAAATCTGTCACGTGACAACCACGCGGATGTTCAAATCGAGTAAAATGGTTGCCACTTCTCTCTCGTGGATAGGCTGATTCACTTTTTCTCCACTCTCTTTCTGCCCCTCTGGGGATCCAGACACCGGCGGGGTAACCGTAATACCGCGGAGAGGGCGGAATGGCGTCGTCAGACGACCCCAAGGTGGCAGCGGTATTGCGGGATTTCGAGCAGGCGCTCGAAGACCTCACCTTCAACTCCAAGCCGCTCATCAACGACCTTACCATGGCTGCTGGGAAGTACAAGCCCATCGCCCACAGAATAGTGGAGAAGATAGGGGCGCGTCTTATGGAGGTAGCTAGCTAGTTGTGCCTTCAAACTTTCTTTATATAGATTGTTTAGCACTCCTGTTCTGTTCATGATTTTGCTTTCTGATGTTGTAACCATTTTCTGTGTTGTATGTTCTACCTTTTCTGCTATTCTGGGGGGAAATAAGCAACTTGTCGACCTTGATGGAAGGGAGTTTTGCTTGCTCGAAGAAAATGGTGACTAGTACTGTATTTCTCCCCGAAGTGGAAAAGTGCTGAATCAACTTTGGCTGTGAAGTGCCTCATGAATGTTGCAAAGTACCGTGACTTGATGTGGATGCAACCAGGGCTAAAGGTGTACGATTTTCTTTTTTTTTTTTCTTCCCAGGCTCCTCCCAACCACATTCTCCCTTCGCTTTATCTTATGGATTCAATGATGAAGAATCTAGGAGGAGACTATTTGGAGCTTTTCGGCAAAGGCATTGTTGCTTGGTTTTGCCGATCATTTGAGAAATTGGTAGGTCTGAACAATCCTGTTAGTAACTGCAGATAATAGTCCTAATTGTGGACCCAATGTGTCTTAACTAATAACTTCCTGGACTGATTTCACTGTTGCCATGGTGATGGACACTAACTTGTACCATGTGGACAGGTCCTAAAATATGACTAGAATTGCCATCATTGTCAGGTGATACAGTAATAATCTACCTGTCCACTGTCACAGATATAGTCTTCCACTGCCAGAAGCCATCACCTACACAGACAATACTCACTTTCCGTAAATAATATGGCTGTCTGATTGTCTGATCATGCACACTACCCTGGTAGTGTAGTATCGTTGATCACTCCCTTTATGTTGCTGTACTATGCTAGTTCCATTGTATGAGCATCTGCGTTACCATATAGTGCCCTCAGGTTGCAACACTGCAGTCTGATGAGCTGAAGGAGGGAGGTTGGTTGACGGGAGGGGGTTGTAGTCCTGATCGGACGTTTCTATAATGACCCGGGTCGGCACGTAAATAAAGCACCGCAAAATTAGAGCATCTATGGTATGTAGGTGGTTGGGGGTTCTCCATGGATTCAACCATTTGATCTTCCTTTCCTCCACCGCATGTACACACACCCAGACCGACCCCAAAAGCCGTGTCTCCCTGTACAAACTGAGACAGACATGGAACCGGTATATCCCAACGAGGAAGCTGGCAGCCATTGACAAGCATGTGCATGCCCTGGACCCTGCCTGGCCTGTCACTGCCACCGACACCTCCCTGGCAAGCCCGAGCATTTTCCTCAACCCGAAATTTCTAGGGGTAAGAGTTAAGTAATTCATGCCAGTCCAGAAGGGAGGGGAAAGGAGCACGCAGTGTCCGCCACTGGAGAGTATTTGACGAAAAGTAGCTAGGCTACCGTATAGTGCCAAATTTTTGAAGCATGACCCTGCCAAGTAACTCATGCTGATGCCCCCTTGGCCACTTATGTAAACTTATTTGCAGGCAGATCAGGGCAGCAAGGAGAACACAGTTGAGAAGGCTGGCCCAGTACAAGGCACGAAAGTGAAAAGAATGGAAGACCAGGCTGCAGGAACAGCTCTTTCAAATTCTACTCCGAAAAGAGTTTCACCTCCCAAGGTAGGAATGTCAGAACAAGGTCAATAAGTGCAACTATAATATGTCCGAATATATAGGCTTTAACGTAATCACTCTCCATTCCCCAGTCCCCCTCAAAGCCGGCATCCGTGGAAGGGGGTGCGGTGACAGTGGTGGTGACAGAGGAGGGCCTCTCAGTGCAGGAGAGGAGGAGGCAGCTGCTGGAGAGGAAGAGGCAGGAGAAGAGAGAGCAGCAGGCAGCCATGGGCCTGAGCACGACCACCACTGCTGCTAGGAAGGAGGATGTGAGTGAATCCGTTTTGTTTTAGCAGCTGCGCTGTGTGGAGTGTGTTATTCTTTCTTGTGCTTCGATTCTATACGTCGAGCTTGTGCTTCCTTCTTCCCATTGTTATCACACACACACATACACGCACACACACACATACACGCACACACACAGACCCGTAACTCCCATCTCTCCAAGAAGTCCTTGAGAAGAACCCTCACTCCTCCTGCTAGCAGAAGCATCAGTCCGAGACCCCAAAGCAACAAAGCCAGGAGCGTCAGCCCCACTCTCAAACAAACTTCTCGAGGTGCTAGCCCCCCACTTTGTGTTGGAGTGGAGGAGGTGGTGGTAGTGACAGGTGTGGAGGGTGTGAAGAGTGCCGGAGTGAATCACGTGGATGCGAAGGGAGGAGTGGCAGCCCTTGCCGGCACGAAGCATCAACTACAGCCTAACAGTGTACAGAAAGTAAGCTTTTATTGGCTATCCTGATGTAACTATATTTACAGCTGTAGCTGTTTGAGGCGAGCCAGTCTAGCCACTAGCCCCTCCATGAACATACAAAAAGCTAGATACTGAATTGGACACAGCAACTACATGTAAGAGGTCATGACCAGTGAATATCCTGTTTACAGCTGTCAGTGCATGTATCTATTGCAACTAGGGGAGTTAGAAGTGACCCTCCCCTTGTAGATTCAGATGTTTGATGTCCACCACATACAGTGTATGTACATTATTGGGGCGAGCCTGAGCGAGCCCCACATAGACGAGTGTGCTGTGAATTTTCCATATATTTATTTATTTCTTTACAAGGGGCAACCGCACTCCTGGTAGCCGCGGTTAAACGGTAGCACGAGCTAATTGTGACAGTTCGTTCCAATTATCACACATCAGTGAGTACCATGATAGCTATAGCGCTATATAATGAAGATTTAGAGTGCTCTCAAGTACACATTCATAAAGCAGCCGCTTTGCAACTTGCCGTCGCGCAATCGCAATACGTTCCAATTAACGCACCTGCCACGTGGCAACCACGCTCAGTCGATCGCGAGCAATGGCAACCAATACAGCACTCACAACTTAGACAGCACGGTGAGTTTCGGCATGTAAGCGTCAGTGAACGATCAGTGATCACGGCCGTGTGGTCAGAATCTTCGTGTGCCTTTCCTAAGAATGGTACTGCCACCGGAAGTCGATGGAGCACTCGAGCAATGACTAACGGCGAGACAAAAGTGCTCATATCTCCACCACCAAGGTGAGTTCCAGCACATAATCATCAGTTCGTCCAAACCCCCTCGAACCCCTCCTCCCTACGGGCCTGTTTAGTCAGAACCGTTGTAGCTATATAGGGCATTCATAAATAGCCACCGCACTACTAGTACTGGTGATTGGACCAGGTGCATCTCGCCGGCAGGGCAAGCTCACCGTTCAGAATGGTACTCTGGTATTACTCTCACCCCGAGCAGACTCTGATTGCATCCACCAGCTCGTACTTACAGCTCCAAGGTTGCCGGTCGGGCATAGGCTGGATCGTCTCAATTTAATAGTGCACACGTGGCTGTCTCATTCCCAGCGGATCCGGAAGGAAAAAAAAAATCCACCCACACAAGGAGGCCAAAAGTTAGGAGGGTCATAACTCCACCACAAAGGAGAGTTTCAGCATAAATATTGTATGCTTGGGTCAGTCAAAAATTAGAATGATGATGGTGTAGTCAGAATCTCTCCATGTCCTCCACTGAGCCCAGGAGGTTTTTATTTTTTGGGCATAATTTTCTCTATACCAGGAGTGTAATATCTATCGTACGTCGTGCCGTAAATCACTTCCTGCTCGTATTTTGCGTGTCATTGTGTCATGCGTTAATTCAAACCACAAGCGAACTCACCATTCAACATCCGAAACGACTGAGACACGAACTGAACGGTCTACCTCAACAAGGATGGAGACTATAGCGCGCGGTGAGGGGCTAAAGCATTTCATGAAGACGGGGAGAGTGCTTCAAGCGATCTCATGTCCTGCATGCAGAGCACATCATGGTGTGTAGCATAGCTAGCTAGCTAGCTAGCTAGCATGCATGCAGGCTTTTTACTGCATGCATAGCTATAAACCATCACGGTGTGTTAGACTGCTGCTTCGGCTATTGCCAGAGGATGGGAACTTGACTGGCCTGCGCTCGGTAACACGTAACCCACTGACTGTGACCAGTCATGACAGATCTGGCATCAGCAGAGAACGAGAAAGTCGCCCTCCGGTGGTGACAACAAAGACAGAGAGCTCTCCTGGACCTACCTAGCTACCAGACTGCTTCGGCTAACCTGATTCGCAGTTGCTGTGAAGTGCACGGGTGTATTTTTAGTGTCATAACTTCTGGTGTGATCTGTGTCCTTAAGTTGTGCTATGCTCTCCGTCACATTCTGATGACATGCACTGACAGTCATGCACATGCATCTGCTCCATGTAGGAACACATGCGCATGCAACTGCTCCATGTAGGAACACATGCGCATGCAACTGCTCCATACACATTCGACAACTGTACTCGCTCAGGCTCGCCCCACAATGTTCTGCATTCGTCTAGTATACAATGTATGATAGGGTCGTGTCTCATCATGCACCTGCCTAGGAGACTCCTGTAGAGAAACGTCCACGGATTGAGGAACGTCCACGGGTCGAGGAACCAGGGAAGAAGCGGGTGGAGGAGGATACACTGGTTGGTGCCACTGTGTGTATGTGTGTCTACATACCCATAATGCATGTACAATATTGCATGCAATTACTAATAGCTCATGCAGTCTGTCTGTCTGTCTGTCTGCGTGCCTTATGGCGGGTGCTGCCATAATACGATTGTATCTGAGAGATTGTAGTAACCCCATTCCCAGATTTCATGTTGTGTTGCTGCCTGAGATGTATGGCCATGTGCAACTCAAAACAGCAGCTGGTGTTAGTGGTCTATATAATGCCCATCATATATATGCATGGAATGATCTCATCCCTTACCAGGATGCTACCCTTGAATCCATCAAAAGTACCCATCTGCAACTGGATGACGTTCCTCCTGAGTTGCTACCCAAGCACCATGAGTTCATTTTGAAGCGGGTACGTGTGTGTGGGTGTGTGTGTGTGTGTGTGTGTATGTGCGCGTGCACACATGCAGCATGTGTGCATGTGTGTGTGCGTGCATGTGTGGGTATGTGTGCTGCGGCACCCAAGGAACCTATCACTGATTTGTTTCTGTTTGATTCAGGTGGAGAAGCAGCTTAAGTCTGGAAGCCTCACGGAGGTGCAGCACGGCGTACTGGTGGAGCAACTGGAGCGATTGTACAAGCTACAGCGCCAGAAGGATGCTGGGAATACCCCAGAGCAGAAACAGCAGGAGGAGGAAGCTCGGACTGATAGCAGTGACCAAACTCGTAGCCAATCTGTATTTAATTCTAAGCCTAGCATTAGTCATTCTGTAACCAGCAGTGGCGGGTCCACTGCCGCCATCACTGGCACCGGTACGACCATTGCCAGACCCCATCCTCAAAGCACTTTTGGCAAACCTGATGTCACTGTACACCATGGCTTGGGTCTTGGACCCCCTCCCCCCATTCACCATCGTCGCCACCACCACCACTTCCATCCTCCCCCTCCTCACCCCCACCCAGTGCATGATAGGTACCCTCGTAGACCCAGAGGAGGTCGGAGGTCTCACTTTAGGGGGCGTAGCCCCCCATCAAGAGGCCCAGAGAGGCATTTCAACAGACCCCCTCTCTTTGAGAGGCACAGACCTCCTCCCTGGGAATCCATGGACATAGACCGCTCTGGCCCGCGTGAGTTTGTGTCTTTTTGGTTTCTTGATCATGACGTTTAGATGATTGTTACCTGACATACACATGTAGTACTGTTGCTTCAGTATCTGTGAAGAGTTGCCAGAATTCTACATAATGCACTGATATCCTTCAATCTACATGTACTTGTTTCCTGGCTGCACTCACTCCCTCCCTCCTCCCTCCCTCCTCTCTCTCTCCCTCCCTCCCTCCCTCCCTCTCTCCCACCCTCCCTCCCACCTCCCTCTATCACTCCAGCACCACCCCCTCCTAATGCTGGTGGACCTCCCATCCAGCTACCTGTAACAAGTCTCTTCAACAAGTTGGTAGACTTTGGTATCATAGCGGAGGGCCAGGAAGGGCCCACTGGCAATCTGCAGCAGCCCCCGCCCTCCTCCCAGACAAAGCACCCAGAATCAAACGGACCTCCTGAGCATTCCTATGTTCCTCTTAACATCCCCAACCTCAGCTTAACCGTTGCCACTCTGAAGCAGTAAGTTCAGAGGGTGCGATTGTCACGCATGTACATACACACGTATACAAGTGCCACATGCACACACACACACACAGACGCTATACCACACTGATCTCCCTGCTGCACGCTGGTGAGCAGTGTGCGTCTTGTGGGCTCAGGTTCACCAGCAGGTCGGGGGCAGAGTACCGCGAACACCTGGACTGGCACTACCGAATGAACAGGAAAGAGAGTGGGGGGAAGGCCAAGAGTTCCAGGAACTGGTTTATGCACCCAGATGTGAGTGTGTGTTGGTGGGTGTGTGAGTGTGTGTGTGTGTGTGTGTGTGTGAGAGAGAGAGAGAGTGTGTGTGTGAGTGAGTGGGTATGTGGGCATATGAGTTTGTGTGTGTGTTTGTGTGTGTGTGTGTGTGTGTGTGGGGGGGGGGGGGGTTGTGTCTGTGTGTGAGAGAGCTGTACATTATCTGTGAGTATGTATGTTGGAAACTTGGCATTGGGTAGGATGTGTGTGGAGAGGGGTGTGAGTTTGGGTGGCTATGCTTGTGAGGGGGGATGTATGACCAGAGTATATGGGCCGCATCACACGTACATATGTTCACTTGCTCACATGGGACAGACACACACACCACACACACACACACACGCACACCACACACACACACACGCACACCACACACACACACACACACACACACACACACACACACACACACACACACACACACACACACACATGCATGCACACACACATGCACACACGCACACACACACACATACCACACACACACATGAGACACGTGGGGCACACACACACACACAGAAGTACACGCATATACCACAAATTGATGTGTGTACTGTATGTGTGGTTTTCTTGCCCTCCTGTAGGACTGGTTGACCTACGAGGAAGTGGCAGCTGAAGGAGAGGAGAAAGGTTGGTTTCATATCCTCTACCTAAAGCATGCTAGCTAGAGCAGTGAAGCTGTCAAGAAAAGGGTGGACTTTGAACTTGCATAGTGGAGGCATGGAACATGCTCTCAGCATCTTTACTTCAGCACTTGTATATACCTGCAATGCGAAAATCACGTCACTAGCATAGCTTCAGAAAATGACTGTTTGGACTATGTATAGCAGCATAGTAATTGTCTGGATTATTTAATGCAACATGCATGAACTAGCTTCGCTCGCTCAGCTACTTCCCCCTCGTTCGCCTGCATGAGTAATCCGGCTCTGGACAGCTCTCTGTGCAGAGCTGCTGCCCCCGATTACGTCCGCTTCAGCTGCTGCTCCCGACGAGATTGCCGCTCGATCTGCTTCAATTGCTGCTCTCTTTTGCATCTACTACAGCTGCTGCTCGCCACTTGCGTCTGCTTTCAGCTGCTGCTCTCGATTGCGTCCGTTTCAACTGCTTCCCGATTGCGTCCGCTTTGGCTGCTGCTCCCTGCCAGCTGTTCCGGCCATGTCCACTATTCTAGAACATTCTATGCAGAGTTCGACGTTCAGTAAATCGTAGTACGAAGGTCGCACGTCACTATAGTCTAATCCAGTCCCACGAACATCCCACTTCCGTCACACACAGACAGACACACACACACAAACACATGGTTAAATCCTAATAATATATTATATTGATAGATACCAGGCCCCCTTCCCTCCTCCCATGTGGCCTTGGAAAGAGGCTATTTAACTGCTACATGACAGTATTAAAGCTGAAGGTGTTGATGTCCTTCAATAGTGTTACCTGTTTTGTACATTGCACTTCTTGGTTATGTACATGTAGTTCTGGGCACTTTATCGGTTTCATGAGTATTTGGCTTCATCTTTAAAAAAAGCAACAGTTCACAGATTGCTTGGCAGTGGTGCTATATCACATCCACCCATGCAGGGTGCCGTATACAAGGTATTGTCACACCTGCTGCGCCTTTCAACTTGTATGGTACAATGTAGCCTGCGCCAATCCTGAATGGCGGTTGTTGACTCCACTTGTGTAATGACTTGCGTATTGTCTTCTCCCTATTGCTCTTCCTTGCAGTATATTGCCCCTTAAATCCCCCCCCCCCCCCCCCCCCCCCCCCCCCCCCCCCCCACTCATACCGCCTTCCTTGTACTCATACTGCCCTCCCCATAATGTCCTTCCTCATACTCATCCCCTGGTCTATTGAGGTAGACCATTTTCTCTTGCTCAGGCCGGCCTATGCCCCGCCCCCAACTTTCTGAGCGAGAGAAAATTGGTCTAGCTCGCTATACTGTGTTTCCTCCTGTTGCCCTCCTTACCTATTGCCACCGCCTCTTGCCCTTTCTCCCTGTTGCTTATTTTCTTCCTTTCCACCTGTTGCCTTCCACCAGTTGCTTTCTCCCTATTGCCTTCCCCCCCCCCCCCCCCCCCCCCCCCCCCATTGCCTTCCCCCTGTTGCCTCTCCCCCCCCCATTGCCTTCCCCCTGTTGCCTTCCCCCTGTTGCCTCCCCCCCCCCCATTGCCTTCCCCCTGTTGCCTCCCCCCCCCCCCCCCCCCCCCCCCCCCCTCCCTCTGTTGCCTTCCCTCCATTGCCTTCCCCCTGTTGCCTCCCCCTCCCTCTGTTGCCTTCCCCCTGTTGCCTCCCCCTCCCTCTGTTGCCTTCCCCCTGTTGCCTTCCCCGTACTGCCTGCGTTGTTGCCCTGTTATTCTCCAGGACTGCAACACGCAGTTGAAGGTTGTGTGTACCTTCCTATGAACATTCCATTAGTGTGATCTGCCCCGGTAGTCACATTGGCACTCACATTGGCACGGCAACAAACGATGCGTGAAGGCTCTTTGTCTGAGTGTGCAGTCGAGTGTTGTGAGAGTGTGTGTAGACCTGTGTTTCATGTCGCTCTAATTGCAAGCCTTGCTTCTCATCAAACAGACACCTGCAGCTGTTGATTATTGTTTGTTAGTCTCTGAGAGGGTCTGGACACAGACTGTTATGTTTGTGTGCATGTACAAGTGTATTAATGAACTTTTGAATGAGTTGCATTTGTTTCCCGTGTACAGTCCGTGTCCATTCTTTTGTGTAGAGGGAGGTGTGTGGCCTATGGAGGGGGTTGTATGCAAAGCAGTGTCCCTATGACGTCTTTTTGCTTGGGGTGGGTTGTATGCAAAGCACAGTGTCCCTATTAAATCTAGGTGCTCCTGAGGTGGTTTTTGTTGATTTGTGTACAAAGCAAAACAACAAAAGAGCGCTGAGATTATTAAAAGATGCATAGGTACACTGCTTTACATGTAAACCCTCCCCCCTCTCTGTTAATTCACTCAGTGCACCTTAACTAATTTCCAGTGGTCGTATTCGTGTCCTACCTCCTCTGGTGTGACCCTCGGTACATACATCATATTATTACGTTGACGGGAATGGCCCTAAACTAGCCTCGTTCCCAGTCCCAGATGTACCAGGCCCTTCCCGCTTTACCGTACTGCAAGCGACGAAAAGCTGGGCGTGGGACTGGGAACGAGGCTAGCCCTAAACCATGTGTACTGTGCCGTGACCACACTAGCACTCCTCAACTGATCTTGTTGACCCATTGGTTTATGTATCATATCATAGAAGTGGCCCTAACCATGTGTACAGTGCGATGATGACACTAGCACTCCTCAACTGATCTTGTTTGGTGAGGACTGACGCTATACCCAAATTACTGAGCACTGCACTCTGACCCTTGATCAAGGGATGGTTGGGCACTCCTACATGTAGCAGGAAGGGGGTGAGGGGGAGCTGCGCCGCTCTTCCGCATCCGTCAACGCAAGCCAAAGAACAGAAAAAATGGGGTAGGCCTGGGAACGAGGCTAGGGGTGGAGGGTGACTATGATGTTAGGTTTGGAGAGCAGAGGGGTGGGAGGGTGACTATGATGTTAGGTTTGGAGAGCAGAGGGGTGGAGGGGGACTATGAGGTTAGGTTTGGAGAGCAGAGGGGTGGAGGTTGACTATGATGTTAGATTTGGAGAGCAGAGGGGTGGATGGTGACTATGATGTTAGGTTTGGAAAGCAGAGGGGTGGAGGGTGACTATGATGTTAGGTTTGGAGAGCAGAGGGGTGAAAGATGAACGGGAGGAACTCCAGGAGGTCCACACTTGATGCCCAGCAATAAGAATTCAATATCAAGAGAAGGTACAGGTGGCATTTAATCCCGTCACAGCTCAGGAGTGTTGTGTCTGCGCTACATGCATCAGCGGGCGGTCAGTTTTGTTTCCATCTCCAGTTACTGATCACTTACAGGGTGGCCATGATGACTCCATTAGCCTGTTGGGCCAGCACTTATATAGCATCACTTATGCTACACTCACTCCATGAAAACTAGCAACATTGTCCATGAAAATGAATCGTGTTATGGGAACTTCAGAGTACCTTGAAACATACTGGGAGATATATGAGCTTTATGTGGTTTTTTGAAATGGTATTGTTTTTCATACATGAGTTAGTGAACTCTGCATACATGACTGCCAATGTATGGAAAATCCAGTGAAATTTAAGCTATATAATTTCAGTGAAAATGCAGACTTTCTGGGTTGACCTCTGTCCTCTAAGAATACACACTGTTATGGATAATTTACTAGGCTACAGTTGAACCCTAAATGCTGTTTAGAAAAATAAAATTAGCAGCTTTTAGAGACGAATGAGGTCCTAGGTATGTAGCTGCATCCGGAGTTTCTTTGTTGTTATCCTGTGTGCGCATGTGCGGCAGGGGTAGAGTGATTGCCTTGTCTGTCAGTCTGTCTGTAAAAATCAGTAGTTTGAGAGGTGAAGGCCTTCTTAAAGGTATATTTTAGAATATAAGCACCAGAATTGAGAAAATATTAGCGTCTACATAACTCACAGACCAGAGATCCACTCAAGAGGCTGAGAAAACATGGATGAAAGTCAATTGTTTCCCCCCAAAACTGACAGGAATGGGGGTACAAAATTGGCCAGATCCAAGCACTTAATGCATTCCAATGACACGTCAAAGGATAATAGGCCAGGAAAGGGGGGAGGAGCACCCCTCTACCCCCCCTTTGTGGGAAACAGGTTTTTGCTCTCTGTCCAAATTATTGAGCAAAACCACACCTCGATTTGAATGTTGTTTACAGTAGGCCAAATGCATGTTCATATTCATAAACCACATAGTCCACGCATCAAACATTGTTGCAAACAGGCGATCCCCTGCAAACAGTGGTGATGGGGAGAGTGCAGCCTGTGGGCACAATCTTACAGGCAGCCGTACAATACACGTAGTCAGTGTCCCTGGTGGCAGCAGGATGAGGAATTCCTAGTAACAGCTAGCTTTACACTATGAACCAAATTGTTGGTAAGAGTTCAACTTGCAAGAGGAACTGATAAGAAAGAGAGGACCTGGAGTGTGGGTAGCCTTGTTCTGGGTGCTCAGTAATTGCCTGGGAACAAGGCTAGAGTGTGGACTTCTCTTTCTTTTGAAGTGAGGGCCAAAGTCTGTGTAGTGTACATACCTCCATGGCCCCCACTCTTCAGTGATGAGATGGAGATCAGGGCCATGAGGGTACAGGTGCTAATAGACTCGTGTGTGGTAGTGGATGTTTCAGTCTCAGAAGCAATTAGGGAGCAGTCAGTTCATGCAGACAAAATGGTAGCAAAGAAAACACTCTTTTCCTATCTTATTAAAGCATGTTGTTATAGCAACACCATAAAGCAGTAGCTGACTGAATTACTCTTCCAAGACAAATGATACTTGTTGTGGTCCCGTTTCATATCAATTTCATGGTATGTCCCAACAAACTGCGTGGGATTTTGGGAAATTCTTTGAACGTGCGACTGGAAAATTTCATTTCGTGTCTTTCACCTGGTAGCTTAGCCTCATTCCCAAGCCCCGTACGGGGCCTGGGAACGGGGCTGCTGGTAGCTACAGTGACTCTTGATTCAGTTATCCCCAAATCTGAGGAGGGAAGCCATGATATGACCGCATCAAAGAACTTCATGTACTACATCAAAGGAAATTAGTCCAGGAAGTTGGGTGCACCTTTTGCCCTCAACGGGATAAAGTACTGGGATAAAGTACTGGGATAAAGTACCGGGATAAAGTACCACACACAAACTGGAAGTGGAAGCTGCTCTGTTTGAAATTATGACTACACAGTTCACTTCGGTCTAATGAATGGTCCATTGCAGGCCTCTGATTGGTTCAATCTTAGCTGTAGGATGATAACTCTTCTCTCCCTCCCCTTCCCCCCTCCTCTACTCTCATCCTCACTCTCCTCTTCCTCTCCCAGAGTTGACAATCGCAGTAGAACCGGATGAAGCAGCGGAGCAGAGCGAAGTAAAGGAGGAGGAACCATCCAGCTGTGAAGTGCTTCCTGGAGAGGGAAATGAGGTATTGAATATAGACGGTGTTGCACTGGTTAGTTGTGACGGGTTTGCAGTATAACTGCAGAAAAACCATTCTTTCAATCATTCCTGCTTTTGATTGCAGCCCATGGTTTGCATATTAGTGTGGCCACCTTGATTCGGTCGCCTAACCCCAAACCTTAAAATTCCGGATGTCAGGAATGGTGCATAGCGTTGCACCTGGGCTTTCCATTCCCGAATTGTCTGCAGCTCTGAGGAATTGGGGCTACCAAAATTAATGTCAACAAAAACAGCAAAAATGGTGTCGTCTGTCCACGCAATGAGTATGGCCAGCGATTGAGACTGCGAATACCGCACGACAACGACGAGCTCCCTAGAGGCTTCAGGTGAGAGGAAGGAGTATCATGGGGAGGTGACACCGTGACGGACAGCAGCAGAAGCGTGAGCAATGCAACAGAGACTTCGCTATACTCGGGACCTTGAGAGTGTACAGCTGTTCATGTATACAGCCATCTGTGATACTGAGCACATGTCAGTATACTGCATGTGTATGTGCGTGACACCTTATGCGTGTCTGCTTCAGCCTGTCAACTCATGATATGACTGTACATTGTGTGTAGTATAAGTCGTGTGCTTGCAATGATTGGTATGTCTCGCTCAGGCTCACCCCACAATGTCCTGCGTTCCCACTAGTATAGTGATCAGGATAGTACTGTCCCTAGTTGTCCATGCTCTTGTCTACTGACTGGAGATCTCTGACAAGCTTCACCAGTCTAGCTGCTTGCCCCTCTCCGCCCAGCAGGTCACGTGCACGTGTGACAAAGCTACATACGGAAGGTGGAGAGGGTCTAGCAAGCATTACACAAGATCATGTTTCTCTGGGATGCCAATTACATGTACCTGTGAACCGGTGAAGTGCCAGCTGGAGTTGAGGACAAGTTCTGTACCCTTGGAGACATCCAGGTGGACACGTTTACCTCCAGTTTAGCCTTTTAGATGCTCTCTGCCAGACTGATCACAGATACGGCTCAGTTTACAACAACCATTGAGACAATCGCTTCAGTGAGATCTGATTGGTCTTTGGTCTAGTGCAATGTTTGCTAGACCCTCTCCACCGTCCGCACGTGGCAAAGCCGCACACACGCGTGACTGCCCTGGCAGAGAAAAGCTAGCGGGTAGACTAAAGTTCTACCTGCATATGCGTATGGTGGTCAATGGTATGTAAATCCATCATAACAGCAACTAGTCTCTTTTGTTTTTGGTCCCCACACCTTGCTACTGTTGCCCAAACTGCAGGGTTGTAATTGTTTGACTGGCACACTGTTCTCCTTTTCATGAGTGCGTGTGTCTCTACTCTTAAGGATGGACAGTAATTGCATGCACCATTCCACCTGTGTAAACATGTAGATGTAATTGACGCCAAAGTTTAGTTTTTGATGCAACATCATTGTGAGATTGATGCGAGATTGATATAATATTGATGCAAGATTGATACAAAATTGATCAAGTTTGATACAAGTTGAGATATAAGATTGATACAAGATTGATACAAAATTGATTGACTTTGATACAAGTTGAGATATATACAAGATTGATACAACTTGAGACACATGTTGATGTGAGTTTGCTCTTTGTTTACCTATTGTTTGTTCTGATTTGTAGGTGTGTGATATTTGTCAAGAACCATTTGAGCAGTTTTGGGAGGAAGATCTTGAAGAATGGCACTTCAAGGATGCTATCAGAGCAGGGGACAGCAAGGTTAGTGTGAAGGGAGGTAGGGTATGATGACTGGGGGGTGGAGAAATCAGCTGTCCGTACAGCACTTGTTGGAGTGACCAAGTGTCAACCATGATTCTACCTCACTTTCTCTCACTCTTATCCCCTTTTTCCTCTACTACCTCCCTCTCTCCTCCCCCTCCCCACTCTATCCACACCTATATGAAGCTCCATGAAAGGGTCTGGGAGGTTTGTATGATACCATCTTCAGGTTGCATGGCACTTTTTAGAGTGGCCATCCGCTATCTCACTTCATACAATTATTGCTGGCTTCTCATTTGGAGTTGTTGTCTTTATTTGGAAATCTGACTGTGTACAAACCAACAGCTGTGTCCTTTGAATGAAGACTTCCTCTTTACTCACTTCCCATTACACACACACATGCACCCACTTACAAGCTTAATGTAATCAGTATTCGTAGTTCTTAAATCTTGGTAGGAACTGAATAATGTATGAATGACTTCCTCCTATTGAATGGAATCCTCCCGTGTTCCTCTCCTTTCTCCCCAGCTATACACACATTCTGTTACAATCTGTCTGTCTGTCTTCCCCTCCCCCCCCCCCCCCCCACACACACACACTCACAGCTATACACACATTCTGTTATCATGTCTGTCTGTCTTTCTCTCCCCCCCCCCCCCCCCCCCCCCCACACACACACACACACACACGCACACAGCTGTACCACACGTTCTGTTACCATCTGTCTGTCTGTCTTTCTCCCCCCCCCCCCCCCCCCCCCCCACACACACACACACACACAGCTGTACCACACGTTCTGTTACCCTCTGTCTTCCTTCCCCCCCCCCCACAGCTGTACCACACATTCTGTTACCAGGATGCTAAAGAGGTAGGTTGAACTCCTTGAAGCACAGTGATAGAGGGCCCCTCTAGTGAGCGGGCTGTTTGTACTCACTCTGGGTCAGAGGGTGTCTTGTGGTGGTGTGGTGGTTGGTCCGCAGGGGTCACATGGCTCAACTGCAGGCCGTAATTTCCATCATTGCTGGTATACTTACAGTGAATAATTACGTACACATGTGACTGAATAGGGACCGCTTCCCGTGTTTTTTATTTAAAAAAAAAATTTTTTTGACGATTTTTAAAACTCATTCTCCACAATTAACTGTACCAACCTTCAAACCCGTGCCAGATGTCTGGAACTCCCTCCATTCCTGAGTTATGTGACTTGGTAGCATTGCCATGTTCCTAAAAGTCTTGCCTGGAACTCCCTCACGGCACTTCATTTCTGTGCCATTGCTATGGTAACACTTCCCTAAACCACTCTATGTTTAATTAGATTGCACGTACTATTGCACAGAAATGTGTGTCTGAAACGTGTGCATTTCAAAAATGCAGGAAGTTGCAAATCTAGTCGCATGGCTGTATAAAGTGTAATCGGATGGCCAGAAATGGTACAATATACGTGAGGCACGGCTGAAATGCTAGCTGCCTGAATATTCCGTAGCTAAAATTGTTGAAAGGATACCCAAATTTAAGAACGCTCAAAATAGTTTATACAGTGGAACCTGTCTATAGTGGTCACTGTTTAAGGCAGTCACCTCTCTATTTGGGCGAGCGTGAGCGAGCCCCAAACTAGTCGTAGTCTCATGCGCGGCGCTATATGGCACTATACAACGTATATGTATGTACCGTTGTCGATCTGTCTCCCATATCATAAATCCGGTGCGTGCAATACAACGTACGAAACATTGCATTCATTTCCGGACGTCGTATCGTAAATCTCCGCCGTGTGCAAGAGTCTGGCACCGAGACTATGGCAACGACAGATTGATCGTGCATAACCTACCTACCTCTGTACTTCCCCAGTGGCGACAGCAAAGACGAACACCGCTGGTGGACCTACCTATTCATTGACCTCAGAGCTGTAGCTACGTGTATGTGTCCTGCAGGTCTAGAGCACATGGTGTGCTGGACCAGTGTGCAGCATGCATAGCTATAGGTTTTGTGTTTAATACCTGCCATGTCGCTGCTAGACTGCTTCAGCTAGCCTCACTCTGTGTTGTGCATATGCGACAGTGTACTTTTGGTGTGATATTCTGTGACCTGAGCTGTTCTCATGTAGTCACATTCTGATGACAGTCTTATACGTACAACTGTTCCACATGCTAATTTCGTGCGCATACAATCGCTCACGCTCGCCCCACAATGTCACACATTCCACTAGTATAGTCATGCTGCTGGTCCCATTTGTGCTAACCCAGTACTTGTATAATATTATGGTGGCCAAAAACTGCTGTTGTCTCTGACTATAGTGCATCCATATAGCTAGCAGTCTCGTTCCCAGACCCTGATAGCAGGTGCTCCTTAGCGGCTAGCTATACAGTGAAACCATAGTAGGTAGTTGCCGAGTGGGAAGCGAGGCAACTAATTGTGCAGTGTGGAGGTCGAATCTGGGCTAGTGCGACTATAAATCTTGTCCTGTAACGCATTGGAATGCAATTATTGTGGCCCCGCACATAAATTGTGCGTTGGACCCCTGCACTTGCTCGTATATAACCCGCACGCACACCATGTGATCTCACTTGTCACTGCTGTACAAAATGGATGAAGATGAGTCGGTTTCTGACAGGAGATGATGTTTGACAAGGCAAAGAGTGCAGCGACATTGAGGGAGAACTGATGAGGCGAGGAGGGAGACTGTCAGAGCGGCTGACCGCAAGAGACTTGGCAGGCAGAATGAGTTGACGTTCGCCGTTCACAGAAACTCGCCATCACTCGTGATTATGTTCTGCAACTGCCAAATTGTATCAGCGAGGCATCTCTGCGTGGTCAACCACGTACGCACTACATTGTAGCAATTCATAGTTCCAGGTATCTGGAGTGGGAAGTTGCTCCAAAAGATTCACAGTCCACAGGATATGAGACAATGAATGACTGGCTCCATGGCTTGACTAATCCATAGCCTCATTCCAATTCCCCGAAGACTGCATGGGAATGAGACTAGGCATCAAGCTGAGTTGTAGCATATCAAGATTTAGGTCGGAAATCACAAGCCTTGGTAGCATGGATGACCGACTACTTGAAGGTACTATATTCCTGCTGAAAGGAAGACAGCTCCTAGTAGGAAGTCTAACAGAGCTTGAGCACTCTTCTACACTCGTAGTACTATGTAATATATGACTTGCAGGACCCACCCTATGGGAGGGATCTGGCGTGCAGCAAATGTAAAGGTAGTCTCATGCCCAGACCACACCCCCTCACATTTCTCCCTGCGAGGGGTTGTGGTCTGGGCACGAGACTAGTGTAAAGGCAGTGGTCAATGAAGATGGCTGCATACCATGAGGTTGCGAGTGGAACAATAGCTTTATCAGTGTTAAACGGTGAACTGAGATGAACTCCACCAGGCTGGTATACACAGCAGTGTCCACAGCGTTTTGTGATGATCACTGAGATAGCAAATTTCAGCACACAGGGAAGCACCGCACTGGTATAGATTTTCTTATTCATGGCTTGTAATTGTTATAGTCTGGACAAACCCTACATGCCATTTGTATGCAAAATTTATGGGGTTCCACCTAAAGTTCCAAGTCCCCAAACATACGATAGGCCAATTGCACAGGAGCGCATAATCACATGCGCCATTATGTGCTCCTGCTTTTACGAATGTGCATATGTACATCTGGCAAGTCCTACTCTTCCACCTTGATCAACCCACTAGAAAATCAGCATCATTAATTTTTACTGTTATGGATGGCGGATCAAAATTCTGGAATATTGGTCTGAGTGTAGATATGGTCTGAGGACGTCGACGGTTCTGTGTAGTAAAATAATTCAGGTACATGAATGATGTTGTAATTCACACTAAAATTACAGTGACTGAACGATGCACTGGCTAACACATGAACAAACTAAGCAGTTACTAACCCCGCTTGCGCATGTGCGTACAAGTATTTGTTGAACATACTGGACAAATCGTTCAGGGATGGCCCATTTCCCCCCAAGAAAATCAATTTTCCACTAATAAACTGGGTTTGGTCTGAAAGCCTCAAAAGTATGTCAGAAGGTTTAGTTTTGACAATAATTAACACAAAGTGTGTAACATAATAATATTATGTTACACACTTTGTGCATTGTGTTAATTGTCTCATTGAGGCTGCATGCAATTGCGATAATCACACAAAAAAATTCTTGGTAATAAATGTCATGTTTGGCTTGAACTCAGCATGCATGCAATGCTACACCTTTTAATCTTCTGTTGACTTGCGAAGTACTTGTCTTTCTTGTACACGTAAAAGGTTTTGAAATACTTGTCTTCCTTCTTGTATTACATAAAAAAAACCCTCTCTCTTTGTTTCACAGTCTGGCGCATTGAATAGCAGTGGCACTCAGCTACCTAGCCCGGATGAAGACCACAAACCTCCAGACTAGCTATTTATTACTCGCCTCCTTTTGTGTACTTTTGTCTATAAATGATGTAATGTTGTGCACCTTGTATATATCTGTACTGTCACATTCAAATTCAGGTGCTATAATTATGTATACTGAATATCTAGGGTAGAAGTAGCTGTGCAGTTTAAATTTTGCACATGCACTGTATACAGCTATAGCTGCAAGCTGTAATGTTATTCATGACATTGTTTTTTCAAGAATGGTTATTTCCTGTTTATGTGTGACGTCAGAACATCGCGTATCGCGTCCATTAGTTACAGGGGCTACCTCTTCCTGAGCTGGGGTACGCGGCGTATGTACAAAGTCGGTGCAAGTCTAGCGTCTTACAACTGTCGTATCCGTAAGGTGGATAACAGCAGATGAGAAGCGTTCTGATCGATGGGTGGTTTAGTTGTCCAGCGGTGATAGAGGTCGTCCTGCCCGCCAGGCATTTTGAGTGAAGAGTGAAGAATTTTAACGTCAGACTTGGACTCCTTCCCCTGTTGGCTGGCTGCCCACGCTCTGTATAGCCGCTGATGAGACGCTGCACGCCTTGACAGTGTACGGAAGACAACCATGGAATCATCTCGAAAGAGGTGAGCCAAAAATCGGCGCCATGTCGGTTCAAATATACACCATGAATAGTTTTGATCTGACAGCACAGTCAGTGATCGATATAGTACGTAACATAGCAAGCCCAATGATAGGGATGTTTGTGCGTGACTACAACATAGTAATGTGAGACCAGACCCACAAACCTGTGCTTGTCAGCTGTGCATATGTCTGCCCACACTGATTTGTGTGTTTAATATCATTGGAAGTTGAGTATGACTACATAGTACAGTACAGTACAGTTGAATAGCAGTTTTTGATGAGTAGTTACAAGGTTCAGTGTTACGGACAACGCATTGGGCCACTCTGTCTTGTATGGATGGTACGAATCTAACCATCTGTAAAATAACGCTTGTATGGTACATGGTATGATGGCTAAACACAGACTAGCTTGCTTCCAGGTCTACCAATTTCTTGGGTGATCTTTTTGAAATGATACAAGGAATCCTTTTCGACCTGTTCTTCATAGTCTGTTTCGAGTGGAACTTGTTGTCCGACACTGCTACAATTGTGATTACAACTCCATGTATTAAAACAGAAGCTAAGGATGACCGGCACTGCAAATGGTCTGGTAGACCATAAGATTACAAATGGCTGAAGGGAGGGAGGGTATCAGGCAAGGTAGTACCTCTAAGTGGCCCAGCTGTGGTGGATTGTCCATTTGGAATGGCAACAGTGAAATTTCAAGTGCAAGTGTGTGCAACTATGGACGCTAGTGCTTAGTGTGCATTACGTATTGTCAGTATACGACTGTGTGTGTGGTGTCGCATCATGTTAGCTATCATGTGAGAGCGTCATGTGGACTATCATGTGAGCGTCATTGGGCTATTTGTGTTTGTGTGGCATGTATGAACCTGCCTGTCACACCATTTCTGCATATTTTGCTGCGTTTGTGTTAGCAACCATTCCTTATTTGGTCGTGTGAACCTAGTATCCATAGCAACACAGTTTGGTGTCTAAGTAACTAGAGAGATAGGGTGTTTGTTCACTTCGAAAACTATAACCCAAATATACTTTTGGGGGTAATGGTTTCCACATTCTGAGAGGATGGTGAAACGGGAGTCCCCAAAGCATTCTGGAACTGCTAAACTCCTTTTTAGTTCCAATATACATTCCTCATTCCCAAGGTACCAAGAATGTAGATTTTGATGATGTCGCAGTGGTGAATGATGGGCATTTAAAGGAATCGAACTCTCCAGTTCATTATTATACGTTTTTATTATAACGATGTGATACCTGAAGTGTTGTGTGAATGTAACTTGTTAAGAACAATAGCTAGGATTCACTGCGTAGTTGAATGTTAGTAAGTCCCCTCTTGTTGTTATCAGGTGGTATTATAGGAGCAGCACTCCTGATTAAGTTTTCAGAACTCTGCACCCCAGGTAATTGTTGTCCAGACTTATCCCTATGATTTCGATCTAGTCTATTTCTGAGAAACAGGGGTTCAAGTTATGTTATGAATACAATTACCGGCTGGCTTATGTTATGAATACAATTACTGACGGCTTTGATGTGGCAAACTGGAGGCAATCGAATTCTGCATTTTGAACCAAGAGCACCTGGTAGGAATTCGTATGGATTCTGTCATCTGAGAAATTTTGTCCAAGGATACCTAGACAGGCACAAGGCACAACAGACCCTAGTGGTGTATTTAGCAATCACATAAACGTGAGACTCAGAGTTGCATGAGTACCGATTTGGAATGCTGTTCCAGATCAGAGTCTTGTAGACACTACAACAGACGCTCACTTCTTAGAGCTGACAAGTTGTGGTACATGCATCTTCACTTACCTTTTGTGTGCAGTTGTAGTTCTCGTTCCTGCCTGAAAAGTAACTGAATGTGTTGCTCAGTCTACTGGTACGAAGATTGGAGTGATTCAGCTTGGAGCCATGACTGTCCTCACAACTGGATGTTTAGGGCCTACGTACGTGTACACACCTCAAGCACACTGGTTAACCTTTCTACTTACCACTCGGACAACCTTCTAAAGAGTGCAGGGATAATTTTAGGGCTGAAGCCAATTACAAGATCTTCTGACTGTTGTTCTCCCGTAATCTCTTCAGTACCGGTATAGAGGCAGTGACAGTGCCCTTGTTTCCTATAGCCGGTGTTTGTGTGCACCTTGCTGTGAGTTGACAGGTTTCATTTCATGGAGGGTGTTGTAACCACTTCCTAGAAACCCTGAATGGCAGGCATTTACATGGCAGTGACACATCAGGCCTATTCCTAGCTCTTGGGAGCAAGGTGCTCTCCACTCTCCCTCTACCCTCTCCCATGCTCCGTCAACCCTCCCTCCATCCCTTTACCCTCCCCCCACCCTCCCTCCACTCTCTTACCCTCCCCCACCTTCCCTCCATGCTTCCTCTATCCATTCTCCATCTTCCCTCAACACTCCCTCCTCTCTCCTCCCACCCTCGCTCCATTTCTCTCCACTCTAAGTGTACAATGTGATAGTGTGCGATAATGTATGATGATAATGGGCATTTACAACTCCAAGGATTCAGGAGTACATGGAAGTGGCTCTAGGCTTCACCACACTGGTTCTTTTGTTCAAAGGTGCCAAACCTTGTTGAGCACCCAGGAACCATTCATTGATGACCACTGGGCATGTAGCTGTGAGTAAGAAATTGAGTTGATGAGGAACTGAGCAACTTCATCTGGTGTCATGCCGTAGCTGAAGTGGTCTCTCGGCCCTGTCAAGGCCTTGAACCCAGCCTGTCCTGTGTGAGGAATGAAACAGGAAAGCCTTGTAGGCTTGACATCTGTCCCTCCGAACCACATGATAATGACTAGCAGATTACTAGAGAATACTGGAGATTACTGAATTAGGAAAGACCAAATGGGCTTTTGACACTGCATGGCACATTGTCAGTGGCAACCTGCATATCAATGGAGGGTATCCACCCTAACCGGTGCATTTTCATTCAAACGAGAATTGCAATTGTCTTTTACATCCCCCCCCCCCCCCCTCCCCTAAGATGTGTTTAATACATACCTGTAGCTACATTTGTATCTATACCGACCAGCAGTGTTTCTTACTGTCTGAAATGATGTACCCATGACCCTGTCTAGTCTTTCGCTCAGCATTCTTCTATCCCAATAAAGCCCCCTCCATCTACTCACAAATAACATAGCTGTTGTTGGCCAAGTTTCAGCCCCTCAGAGGACTGCATTAGGCATCTGGACAGGAAGAGAAAACCCATTATTGTTTGGTCTGTTTCCTGTATGGCTTGGGCTAAGGAACATTCTTATCACTATTACTACCACCTTTGTTGTGCTGCTTACTGCTGCTATGTGCTGCGTACTGCTTATGCTGTGAGCACCAAAAAGAAGAGAGGTGCCCCCCAAAAATGAACCCCATTTAGATGATGGCCTACTGTGGTCAGCAGCGTCACAGACAGCCGGATACCTGGCCTAAGTCTAAATATGGGGCATTAGTCTGCAAGAAATACCTGGATTGCCCTCAACCTCTCAGTATACCGTGTTTTGCAGGGATCTTGCATAAAATTAAAAAAACAGTACCAATCGCAACCAACGTCATGGGTGTGGTCTCACCTCATCAAAGAGCTGGAGCAATGCGGTGAGCACGTCCGGGTGGGCCTTGTCCACCTCATCAAACAGCACTACAGCCATGGGACACTCTCTTAGCCGTGAGGTCACTTGACCCCCCTGGTCATACCCCACATAGCCTGGAGGTGCACCACTCAGCTTGGCCACTGGCAGACAGGGGACACCTTGATCACCACCACATCAGTTTTGGATTGGGGCAGCAGGTCAATACGCTCTTGTACATGTGCCTCATGTTTTTCCTGACACTCCGACATGTCCAGTGTTCCGATTTGGATGTAACTGTTCCCAATGTTTTGTTAGACTGTGCAGTCTTCTAAAGTCCACCGCATATAGTGGAAGTGAAATTGTGAGTTTATTTGTTTGAATTGTAGTATGGTTGCTGTGTTTTTGTAAAACTTATAGTATTGGTCAGCAACATGATACAGAGTGCACAGTGAACTGGGGGGGGGGGGGGGGGGGGGGGGGGAGTGACCACGTGCTGCTAGGAGGGTGTCGCTGACAGATTGTTGTGTTGAACTTGGTCACATTCCCAGGTGCACGTGCAAATATTTTTTTGCAAGATCCCTCAAAATGTGGGACCAAGTCAGAATACAAATTAGTCTCCTGTTCATCAAATTGTGGTCACTTTGTGTTAGCTAATGTGACCTTATTAGACTAGGTAGCAGATCAGCTGTGGTTATAACTACTAATAACTAGCCCTTCAAGTCCTTGTGCTTCCTGTCTTGATGACAAAATTAATGCTGCCATCTTATTGGCCAAAACTTTGATCTCTAGAAGTGTAACCTCATGCAGCAATATCCCTCCTGTCTGTATTGTGTGACAACTGAAAGCTTGAGTTGGCAGAATCCCTACATTCTCCATCCTTGTGGTGATTGCATTAGGAGGATTGTTGTGGGCTAATAAGTTGAATTAGGATGTTTATACTGCTCACACCCTCCCTGATTTGTAATGTAGGTGCTAACGCTGAATGCCAAGTGTAAATAATCCTGCCAAGTGCAAGGAATATTGTCCGACTTGCGGGTTGCATTCCTCAAGTCCTTGTTTCTTACATGTGCATACTGTTTGGGATAATGTGTGGTCTTGTGGCAGTATCTCGAACGTTGGACTGCAACCGTTTGTTTATTCTGGAGATGTGCATCTGTGGAATTTTGTCCGGAGAATGCGGCTGGAAGAGGAGGAACTCCACCCACGTCAGGGGGAGAACGATGTATTTTGTGAAATTGGGGATTCGCGCTGATGTTCTGAGTGACCAACGTTCAGGGGGTGCTATCTCCTCAAAATAGTTTGATGAAGAAAACCGGGTTTGCTGCCCCCTCCCCGTCAATTTGCTAAACGAACCACTGTGAGGAGATGCTTGTGTACTGTGCCGATCCAATGGGACATTAAGCTGTTGGTCCCAGAGAGGATGTGTGGCCATGGCCATTGGTTCAGCAGACCGATTTGACAGCTCTCTTGTGAGTACTATACTAGAGTGATGACATGCCACCTGTTATTGTCAGATGTTTGTTTATGATAGGAACTTAGTTGTCTGTGTGGATTGAGAGAGGGGAGAGTTCTTGTTGCAGCCAAACATCCTTTGTACTTGTGTTGTGGGAGAGGTACCTAGCTGTCCCTGGTGTGAACTGGGAGAGGGAAGGGAGAGTGCTAGTTCAAACCAAATTTCCTGTTTACTTGTGTTGTGGGAGTTCAAAGGGGGTGGGAGGGGGTGGCTGTATGGAGTACAGAATGCAAGCAGTCATAATCTTCTCCAGCTTAATTGAATTACAGGCCCACTTCAAATGGGGTTCTCAAGTTCGCTGGACAGCTGTTTGGCTGTGATGATGATATTATAGCAGGGCTTATGTTTCTCATCAAGTGGGACTGTGAACACAGAAGCCTTTCAACCACAAGAACAGTTACACTTGGTGATGTTGGGGAAGTTGATCTTTGTCGAGGACCCCCCCCCCCCCCCCCCCCCCCCATTATCAAAATCCCTGCTTTCCCACAATCAGAGGGCCATAATTATTTAGCACCCAGACAGGAAGTTGAGGTTCTTAAATTGCTCATTAATAATCTGTGGCCTTAGTCTACAACCAGCACTGGTACTAGTGGAATGCAGGACTTTGTGGGGCGAGCCTGAGCAGGTACACGCACGTGCAGAACATAGAGCAGCATGTCATCAGAATGTGAATGAGCAATGAGCATAGTAGGCCACAGAAAGTATAACACTAAACATACATTCACTTGTGCACATCACAGCAGTGGGTCAGGTTAGCGTTAGCTGAAGCAGTCTATAGCGGGTATGTCACCCACGGCCGCCGAGGTCCGCGAGCAGTCTCTGTCTTGTTGCTCTAGCCAATGAATAGGTAGGCCCACCAGTGGTCTCCATCTTTGTTGGCGCCATCGTCCATTGAGCAGGTAGACTGCTCACGGTTATGGTTCATTGAATTTGACACGTGCAAGTGAAATCCACTGATTTATAATATTCGGTAAGTGGTCTGTCCAAGCAAACAAGCAACATACAGACACGCGTGGGCAATGAACTCACGTTAGTGTGGGACTCGCTCATGTGTGTTTGCAAGACTAATACCGTAGTCGCTCGATACTATTAGGTGAATGCACCTATATATCTCCACAGGAAGGAAATATGCACCTACTACTCAGTAGGATCAAAAATGGCCGCGTTTGATTAAGAGTAGCTGAGATGATAGTCGAACCTGAACCTAACAGCGAATATGCACCTATAAGTGAGCAGCTGCACCTAATAATGTGCGACTGTGGTATGTAGCGATTGAGCCTCCAGCTCCTGAGTTGGAATCTGCCTCTATTGCCATGCTGTACCATGTGTACACAATTAAATCTCAGACCAAAAATCACTGGACTACATGTATATTGTCTCTGGACCCCTTGGAACATCACTAGTGGCTATACTGCATCCAGTTGGTCAATTATTGGTCTACTAACAGCACTGATGTGACCTGCCGTTACAAGATCAATGCCAGCTGTACTATTCGTGTGTCTGAAACACCGAGGTGAGGTCTGGGGATATAAAGTCATGAAACCAAAAGCAGCTTCCCTTCCCCGTGACTTTGAACCTTCCTCCTCCTCTGTACTGTCTGCCATCTGATTGGCTCACCACCTCAGCAGTGGGTGTGCAGTGTTTCTGGTATGTGGACGTGGGAGGCTTTGTGAACTAATACTTTGAACTTTGCCACGGAAACGGATTGTTTTGGCTGCCTGACAAGGTGTAGGTTAACTAGAGCTGTCCACTGTGTGTGTAGCATGTATGGGTCTGCTGGTATTCTGGTAGAGAGCGAGAGTCTCCAGTGCTCAACTCAGGCTCTGTCCTGGGTTCGAATCCCCCTAAAGCCCTTGGTTTATCTGTTGAAGGGTGGTTCGCCTTAAAATGGAGTATGCCCTTTGCCCTTCAAGGAACCACCATTGGTACAAGTGAGGCACATGGCGGACATTACTCTCCCATCATTAGGTGTCTGATGGGTCCGTACAAGCCATTTTTGAACAGCTGGGACGATGGTTTGTGCTGGGTCTATTAGTCACATGACGTCAGATCTGTCCCGCACCGGCTTTTCATTGCCTAGTAATAGTCCAATTAGATGAGAGCTTTGAAGCCACATGCGCTGTGGTACGGTTGTTGGCCAGAATATGTATACTGCTTCTCGAGTTCAATTTACATATCAAGTGATTAAGTACTTGCGTACCTACTGTACCTACCAATGTTAATGCTGTCTCTCCCTCTCTGACACACACACACACACGCATATGCACACGCATACACGTGCACATGCACGCACACACACACACACACATGCACGCACACACACACACACACATGCACACACACACAACCAACCACACACTCACACACTCATACATGCACACACACACACACACACACACACACACACACACACACACACACACACACACACACACACACACACACAGGGAAAGAGAAAAAGCAAGCCAGAGAAGGCGTATGCAAGTGAAGTCAGTAAGTGGCGTATCATGTTACTATGAAACCGCTGCTAATCACCAAACCATCCCCCAACCAATTACCTAATCACTTGTAAGCCCATAATGCTATTTGCATACAGCTACTCACTTCCTAGAATAGTGTAGGAAGCTGAAATGTCTCTATTTGTAACCATGGTTACATATCACACTTCCCTGTGTTACACTGTGTTGAGCAATGTGCGCATACCACTTCCCTGACTCAACAATGATGGGAATTTAATCTCAATGAATGATGCAATTGTATGGGGAAGTTCCAGCTATTCCCAAATTAGGCACAATTTCTAGCTGGACATTGTAGTAGGCAGGAAAGGATAGTATCTGTCTACATTGGGGTGAATGTCCTCATCAAATCGTAATTTGCTCATCTGTTACAGCAACTCACTAACTGTCTAGTTATCAGACCAATCATTGCACCCAGAGTTTGATTTTTGTGCCATTTGATTGGTCAACTGGCTGGTGGTTAGCAGGCAGAATATTAGCATGAGTGAAACATTGTAAAACCCAGCTGCCTTGTACAGTGTACGATGTACGCATGACTTGTGTCGTGGTTGAAAGCATCCAGTTGTAGGAGTGCAAATTTGTGGTTGAGCCCTGTACGGCTGTCCATTAAGTACAGCGCATGTGAACTAGCTGTCACTGTAGTTGTGCATGAGAAACCTTCTAAACTAATTTTGGGGCGAGCCTGAGCGAGCCACTAGCGTGACTTCATTTTGCAGTGCGTGGCCGTGGCCGGCCGGTGACATACCTGCTAGACAGCTCCTTACTGTGATGTGCACGAGTGTATGTTTAGTGTCACGTGACCTACTATGCTCATTGCCCAGTCACATTCTGATGGCAGTCATGTGAATTGAATGCAGCTGCTCCTTGCATGCCCTGCACGTGCATGCACTTCACTCAGGCTCGCCCTCCAATGTCCTGCGTTCCACTAGCTCACCACCAGCAAGGGGTGACCGTTTTATTGGACCCCAAGCATGAATGAGTAGCTTGCTCTCCTTGCTGTTCTGCTCTCCACGCGTTTTACTTCTCGTGACATCGTTCACATAATAATACGTACATGCACCGACTTCATGGTAATGAGATCAACATTTTATCACATGAGAATGGTCACTGTTCTGTGTGTATATATACAGGCATTACTGATGTCACTGTGATGTAATGGGCCACATTACTCAATTGGTAACTCATTTGAAAGCAAAAGAATACACTGTGAAACGGAAGAGAAGTTTCCATTGAGGCAACTGATCCCCTGAGGGGCCCACTGCTCAGTCCATTGTTTGGGGACAGCTGCTACACAAAAGGAGTATATTTTTCTTTCACTATAGCTAAACAATAGCTTCACTCCCCCTGAGTGGACTTTTCAATGTGCCAGGGTCTGTTGCAAGGCCACAGAATGCTCCCCCAAATCCCTGAAAGCTACCCCATATCCTTTGAAAGCACATATAACTACATTCCTGCTTCTTTTGAAATCAGTTTCAGTCTTCCACACTTTCTGATATCATGGACTTCTAGAACCCATTTCAACGTGTCTCTAGTGATCTCCACTGATTTCTAGCAATCACCAAGTAATCTCTAGTATACCTCAATAATTACCAGTAATCTCTAGAGTACTCTTGTGTTCTCCATTTCAAAGAGAATCGCTACTTCCCATTTCATTTCAAGTGTAAGAAGACCTACATTTCTGTACTGGGATAAGCATTGCCGACACTCAGACGTATTTGGCTCATAGCTCTGAACCCTCCATGTAAGGAAGGCAATATTATGTGCTATGTGACCTCATCATTCTGCGGTTCGCCTATCAGCTGTTTATAGGCACCTTGTTTGTAGTCTCCTGGCAAATGTACCCAAAGTGCTTTAAATAAAAACCTTGGGTTAAAAATTTCTCTACAAGTGGTGAATATCGGCCAGAGAAGTACACTGCAGCTGCACACCATGATTATGGTTGCGCATGTTTCACATGGTTTCCGTGTAGCCCTGACAACATCGTGGCAACACTGTCCCACAGAAGAGCATGTGTTGTGGTCGCCTTAAGTTGTTGTTTTTTCTGTCTTTGACTCTTTGAGTTTGGGATTACTGGTTCCACTACACTGCACTAGACTCCAGCCCCTTCTACTACACTTTGTTGGGCTGCATTGTATGAAGACATTGATTGCCCAACCTGTTGCCCTATCGCCCTATCAGGAGTGTGGTTGCCACCGTGTAGTGTGTGCACTTTGCAAAACCTTTGCACTTTGTAGTTGAGTACACTTCCTTTCATGGCAACAACTGCCTGCAACTGTTGCTATGGTCGCTTGGTGTGATCACCAGCTGAACAGATCAAGTGAAGTCTTTCCCTGTCCGTCTGCCGTTAGATATCATATAAAGATAGGCTCCCTTCACATGGAATGACCATACAACGTTACGTTCTCACCGGCATGCGCATTGTCAAGAGCGCATGATGACATCATCGTCAAGAATAGCAGGTGCCTTCCTCCTCAATGCTGGTGGGACTTTCGTAATTGTAGACAGTTGAAGCTTTCCCACATCCTTGAAAGCTACCCAAAACACTCAGCTAAATTTGTCATGTGATACTGCACAAGCCACAGTGCAGTTGGTCTCATTCCAGTACAAGTGTCATGTGATATGTCTTGTATAAATACCCACAACTAAGGACCATGCAAAAATGACTCATTTACCTCCATCCTTCCTTTTCTCCAACTCCTCCCTCTCTCTGCCTCTCCCCCTCTCTCTGCCTCTCCCCCTCTCTCTCTCTCCCTCCCTCCCTCACACCCTCCCTCCATCTCTCTGCCCCTCCATCTCTCCCTTCCCTACGTCTCTCTGCCTTCCCTCTCTCTCCCTCTCTCCCTCCCATCCCCTCACAGAGCAATACCAGTGCTGGTGTGTCACATCCCCTGTTTGCTGAGCCCATTGAGGTGAGTATGTACACTACTGTACCAGCATGCGGACATGCTATCACTTCTGTCTCAGCTGAAGTGTGTCCTACCTTCTTGTTTTCTCTGTGGCCATCCCATGATCAGTACCTTTTTGAACTTTGCACACATCAAAATGCCTGCACATAGACAATAATTGCATAGTAACAGACATGACAGCCTTGTTGCCAGACCCTAGGCTACCAATGTACCGATTCTTCCTTTCTAAAGGGTCCCACCATGTCTCAATAACAAGTCATCCAACTGTGGTCACTTGTTATTAAGCGCAGCTCACTTATAGGCACATATTCGCTGTAAAGCGCAGGTTCAACTCTTGTCCCAGCTACTCCTTATTAAGCACTGAAGTGTTCTTCCCCCAACGCGGCCATTCTCGATGAAACACACTTCCTAGTTGAAAATGTCCTTCGAAATTAACCGCATCTTGCTAATAGGTGCATGCGCCTAGTAACGAGCGACTGCGGTATGCTGAAAACCAGGTGAGGTGGTAGGTGGAGTTAGTAAGTAGCACTGGAATCTCTGGTATTTTATGTGTGTAACGAAGGTGAAGTTGCTAAGTGGGAATGAAATTTGGATCATGTGGGTACCAAGTCGGTGCCACATGTGGTGTAGCTGATCCACAAAGCGAAAGTTGATGGTTTGTTAC
This sequence comes from Axinella damicornis, assembly GCA_963931865.1. Taxonomy (NCBI): domain Eukaryota; kingdom Metazoa; phylum Porifera; class Demospongiae; order Axinellida; family Axinellidae; genus Axinella; species Axinella damicornis. The sequence continues at coordinate 2,452,009 of OZ007506.1, read as the reverse complement.
AAGGATCAAGTGCTTAGTTTTTCTCTCTCACTCTTGCAGAGACGAGACAGCTCCAGTGATGACCTGCAGATAATTGCAAAGGTACTAGCAAGAGTTTATCAGTTATAGCAAGCGTAGAAAGGTGGGTTGGGTGGGGGGGGGGGGGGGGGGAGTGAACTACTTGTTCTCGGCAACCACACAAGTTACTCCGCTTACCGAAGATCAGATCGACTGTCTCGCTGTGCTATTAGACAACTAGAAAATGCTTACTGAAGACATTTCCACACCTGATGTAACTTTCTCTGTCCCCCCATTTGTTCCCCTAGAATGTGCTGGGAGATTATGGGAGGTTCCACAGCATGGGAATCAACGAAAGGAGCAAGCTGCTTGGTGTCGTGGACACTACCCCCAGCACGCCAATCTTACCCAAAAATCAGAATCCATTCGAATCTGAGTTCAGAAGGACCCCCAGTGGGAGTATCATCACCTCATCTTTCGCTACTGCCACTGCCAGCACCCCTGTGAGTGCATCCAGCACAAGAGGAGGAGAGAGGGGGCTCTCGTCGGGTCTGAGACATCCCATTGCCGAGCCTCCGCCGGCTACACCAAGTACTGCCGGCATTGAGAAGAAGAGAGAGCGCGAGAAGAATCGTCAGCACTCAAGACACTCTCTGAAGGGGGACTATGCCAAGGTAGGTTCTGCGTCTAAACCGCACGGTACCCTGGCCGTCGCTGGAAGTCACGCGGCAAAAGGGGGTGTTGGTGTAGAGTTGTCATCAAAACCTACCAACATCATGGTGGTCCCTAAGAAAAAGGGAACAGTAAGACCACCTCTTAGAGTACCTATGCCCACCTCTCCCATGAGCAGCGGTGTAAGTGGACTAACAGCTTCTCTGTCGTCGTCTTCTTCCAAGCCTAAGCAACCCTCTCACTCACTTGGTGAGCTGTTCCAGGTGGACTCCCAGCAACAGGAGCGTGGTGGGAGCTCCGGTGGTCACTCCTCCGCTACAAGCTCCTCTAGTCATAGATCTCTGAAACAAAGAAAATCACGAACTAAAGCACAGCAACAGCAGTCACAAGTCCCTCCTTCCTCCGTTTCAATCTCCTTCGCCACTTCAAATCCCAACTCTTCTTCATCTGCTCCTCCCAAGTCTAGCAATAGTGGTGACCTAACTCTGCCCTCGTCTTCAGCCCCATTGTCCAGCTACGAAAGTGTTCCTAAACCCAAGAAGTCTGTTTTTGTTTCCCCAAATGTCCCTGACGTTGCCAGTGTTGGTGGCACGGACTCCATTGATACAAAAGTCGTTTTCCCTCTTGTGAAGTCAGCTAGTGGTGGGATTGAGGTCGCTCCCCAGCCTCTTAGCTTCCATACTCCTCAGGCCAGGGTTGAAGGACAGGGATATCCAACATCCATTGACATATCACGCATACATAATCTTGCCTTCGAAGACACCGGTGCTGTTATCCCACCAAGTGCGGCGGTGGAATTGTTGAATAGAAAGAGAGAGAAGAAACGGAAGAAGAAGCAAAAGAAAGACAGAGAGAAGGAGAAAATGGACACTTCTGAGTCGCCACTGCCAGATTTGGCATCTATGAATGTTGGTAGCCGAGGCTCCAGTGAGACAGGTGCTTTTGCTCGTGTGACTCCAATCCCTGGTCATGTGATGTTTACTGACAGCCATGTGATCCCACAAGATGGTCACATGACTACCACTCATCCTATCACCAGTGGAGAGGTGCCTACATCACTGAAAGTACACTTACCAAAACCACGGCCCAGTGCTCTCAAGATTACAGGGTATGTATGTATACTGCTCATCGTCCACATATAATATCCTTCTCTCTGATGATGAGAGCTCAGTGTCTTCCCAGAAACTCAGTGCCTTCCTTATAAGGAACACACTCAGCTCTGAGGCGTAATACAGTGTTGCAAGGATTCTGCATAACCTGTACAGTATAGTGAGCACAGTTTGTTTTTTTTTGGAGGGGGGGGGGGGGTGTGGTCATCCATTTTTCCCACAGTTTTCGTAGCCTCGTTCCCACGCCCCTGCCCAGCTTTTCATCACTTGCAGTGCTGCAAGCATCGAAAAGCTGGGGGGGGGGGGGGGGGGGGGGGGGGGAACAAGGCTATGGTTTTGTCCCTGATGACAGTAGGTAATACTCGAGGAGAGTATTGTTTGTTTTGCCTGACATCATTCTTAGACTAATGTCTGAGTTGCTGAACTTGTAGTTTTGTGTAGTACTTTGTGAAAACAACCTGCTGACCCTTTCCTCCTCTCTTCCCTCTTTTCCTGCACCTTTTCCTCCTGTGAAGATCAAGTATAGAATCTGAGGTATTTTAACAAGCCAGCTGTTCCTTTGAATTTTGACAACTGATTGCCCAGTGTACCTACTTAGTTGTTATAGCATCTCAGAGGGGAATCCGTTTACCTAACTAATTGAGGCTGCTGTTGGTGTTAGATAAACTTGTTTCTGCACGTAATATCTGTGCCTGCATATCTCTCTGTGCATGTATATCTCTCTGTGCATATCGGCTGGATGCACCATGTCATTAGGGTAGGGTACGTATACACCTGCTTTCTCTTCACTCACATTTCTGTGTGTCCTGTCTTGCAGGAAGCTTCAGTAGACACTGGAGATATCCATATCAGTATGCTAGAGGTATGTCCTAGCTGGAGTAATATCCAATAAACTCTGTACACATGTACAGCACCTGCTTGTATAACTGTGAGTGGTTATTGCACTCAAGCAGCTGTTTTAGAGACCTGAGGGATGCGTTATCTTTTACTTTCTCTATACATTTTGTATGAAATAAGAATTTTGATGAGGTGTCTATTGGATTTTAGAGACCTCATTAATTTCGAAAGATCGAAGCACATTATGTGTACCATAGTCTAACTTCCATAGTCTAACTTCCATAGTCTAAACTTCCATAGTCTAACTTCCATAGTCTAACTTCCATAGTCTAACACACACGCACACACACACACACACACACACACACACACACACACACACACACACGCACACACACACACACACACACACACACACACACACACACACACACAACCCCCTGCAGGAGCTGATGCGCCCCCTCCCCTCCCTCATCACTCCCATTTCCACCCCTAAGAAGTCCAAACCCTTCTCCTTCCAACCGCACCCTGTAAGTTGTCCTAGAACACTGTAGTACTGGGTAAGTGTGAATTGCAAGTTTGTTTTGAGCACACAGGATTGCACCTAAACCAGTTGTAGGGTATAGTGTTTGTGGTGTGAAACTGACTGACGTGACCTGTGGCTTCACTTCTGGCTTTAGCCTTCACATCTGACAGGATCTTCCTTCAAAAAGCCAAGTCTTGCAGGTACACAGGTGTTCAAAGTGTGCGTAGTTTGCGGTGTCCATTAATCTGCGACTGTGCACACTTGCTCACCCAGAAACATCCCACACTGCCAGTACCAAACTAAAGACACAACGACTGAATAGCCATCGCTCCTACCTGGGCAGTACCAGCAGTGAGGATTCTGATGGAGGGAGAAAGGTACACAAATGTTACAGCATGGGCCTTCTCCCCCTCCCCTTCCTCTCCCCTTTCCTCTCCCCATTCCTCTCCCCTTTCCTCTCCCCCTCCTCTATGTCCTTCTCCCCTGTCTCCCCCCCTCTCCCCCTCCTCCCCCTCCCCCTCCCCCTCCCTCTCCTCTCCCCCTCCTCCCCCTCCCTCTCCTCTCTTCCTCCCTCTCCCTCTCCCCCCTTCCTCTGCCTCCCTTCTCCGACTTTCCTCCCCCTCGCTTTCTTTCTCTCACTCACCTTCCTTCTCCCTTTTCTCCACTCTCCCCAGGATGCCATTAATGCAGCTGTGTCCTCACTTAATAGGGCATTGGAATCAGAGAGGTATGTGATATACCTCAAATCCAAAATGCTTTAGTGGAGGTATCAATACATTAAGATTTTAACGTGTGTTTGTGTGTGTGTGTGTGTGTGTGTAACGGAAGTGGGATGCTCGTGGGGCGGGACTAGACTAGTGACGCACGACCTTTGTACAATTGAACCTTGAACTCCGCGAAGAATGTTCGAGAACATTGGGCATGGGCTAGCTGGAAGCTTCTAGAACAGCAGACGGATGCAATATCGGTGAGCAGCAGTCAAAGCGGACGCAATCGCGAGCTGCAGGTGAAGCCGGAGCAGCAGTTGAAGCGGACGCAATCGAGGAGCAACAGCCGAAGCGGACGCAATCAGGGAGCAGTTGAAACGGATGCAATCGGGGAGTAGCAGCTGAAGCAGACACAAGTGGCGAGCAGCAGCTGAAGCGGACGCAAACGGGGAGCAGCAGTTGAAGCAGATCGATGCAATCGGCGAGCAGCAGCTGAAGCGGACGCAATCGGGGAGCAGCAGCTCTGACAGAGAGCTGTCCGGCGCCGAATTACACACGTAGGCGAACAAGGGGGAAGTAGCTGAGCGAGCGAAGCGAGCTAATTCTTATTCTTTTCTCCTCCCCCTCTTACTCCCTTCCATCCACAGTCAACCTCTCCCTCCCACGGAGATGGACTCCTCTGACAGTAGCTCAAGCAGTGATAGCAGTTCCGACTCAAGCGATTCCTCCTCCTCCCCCTCCTCTGACGAGGATGAAGATGATGTGGAGGAGAGGAGAGATCAGGAGTTCATCTCACCACTGTCGTCCATCTCACCACTGTCAAAGGTACAAGGAGAACTGCAGAATAGAACACATTCTTTTCCCAGTGACAGTCAAATCCAGCCCCCTTGGCTAGACGAAGTATTAGATTGTCCTTGATCTCGGGTTCAAGGTTGTTCCAGTTTTGGGGAATTGGGGTTAATGCCTAAAGAGAAGATTTCAAATAGCACTCGAGATCGAAAGCGTCTTACATTGTGCTGAGAGAGTTCTGGAGAAGTTGTGTGTAAACAGGATAATATTCTAAAACTCAGAAATTGAAAGTGACAATAAATGATATCACAGACATAGCATATTATTATTCAGCCCACAAACACATAGAGCTGAAATTCTTGAACCGATTACCGGGAGCATTACCTTGTCGGTACATGTTGATGTCCAGCACAGCAAGCGGAAGGCAGAGGCAGCCGTCTGCATGCATGGTTCGCTTATTTGAAATCCAACCACATCTGCGTCATCACATGACCGAAAAGAAGTTACTCCATGTGAGAGGAGTTCAACAGGTCCTAAACCACGTATACTGCTAGGCCTACATAACGGGCTCTTTCAGTTGTTGCCAAGGAAACGACTAGCCCAACGAGTAAACCACACCCACGTGGAGGATACACTTCATGCGAGCATCCTTTGCCTACCCTATTGACACACACACACACATGCACACACACGCATGCACACACACACACGCACACACACACACACACACGCACGCACACACACACACACACACACACACACCACAGCTGATGTTGCCCCTGGTAGCCACCACCATCACGCCCCTCAAAAAGACCCCTCCCCACTTCAGCAATGCCACCATTATCTCCCCACTAGCCGACGAGACTGCCAACATGTCCCCTCCCAAACCGACCGCCAGCGCTCTGCCACAGGTATACATTCCTCGTTCTCAGTATACTATTGGGTCTTATCAGTAATCTCTCTAGTATACTATCGTGATCATTTCATCACAGTCACGGGAACTATAGTTTACTATTGTAGGCCTCGTCAGTATACTATGACTTCTGTTCTTGATCCTCAGTACGCCCATGAATGGCCTCCCGCAAGCACTGCCTCTGAACCGGTAATCCAGAATCAAGACAGTGAGAGCGAGAGCGATAGCAGTTCTAGTTCTGATTCCGATGATTCCGGATCGGAATCGGATTCCGAATCCAGCGACTCTGAAGATCTGGGTTCTGAAACTGAGTATGCTGCAAAGGGCATGGCCGCAGTTCAGGCAAATCCCACGTCTGCCGTAGGCAGTGAAGGGGACTCTGGTGAGCTAGTTCTGTTTGGCCATGGGACTAATTCAGGTGGATTTTCTAGTGATGACCTCTTTGGGATTGCTGCTGGGACAAGACTCAGAGAGATGCATCTGGAACAAATATCAGACGCCAGTCAGAGTACAAGGGAGTCGTTTGGATTTAACCCCACACCATATCCCTTTGGTAGCTCGTGGTCTGCTGCACAGGAGCAGAGTGCTCCGCCTGAGGGAAACGGCAGGTCTAAAAATAGGAGGTCTTCTTCCCACGAACAACAGACAGAATTGCCCCAATCTCAGCCAGCAAGGAAGCGAAAATGTGAACCTGAATTGCAGCCAGTTGCCAGGAAAGCACCGAAGTTCATGACCTCCAAGACGGGTGGTTTGAGGACTGCAAAAGAAGAGGGAGCTCAATCAGAGCTCAAGCACCATTCACTGCAGAAACGGAAGAGTTCTCGAAGAGACAGTTTCCTCTCTTCTTTCTCTGTCTCTGAGAGTGATAACTCTGAGGACTCCTCGAGTGAAAGGGAAGAAGGAGAGGCGTTTATGGACACTGCTCTCCCTGAGCCTGGCACCCTGTCTGCTACTGCTACCACTTCCAGGACTCATGAAGCCACTCTCCTCTCACCACTCCGACAACACCCACATCAGCATCAGCAGCCAATGGGAAGCAGGAATGATGCAGGGGGTGTGGCAGGGGGCGTGACAGGGCTAGGGCAGCAGGAGCCACTGCTTCACGGCCCCGGGGCACTGGTGGTCCGGATACCACTACCTCTGCTGCTTCGAGACCAACAGAAGCCCAAGGTTGGTTTTGTTACATTAGGCTTTTTCAAGTGTGGGTGTTGAATGTCGAGTGCCCCTTCCCTTCCTACTCATGGTGAACTCGGTGGTTCTCTGCCCCCCCCCCCCCCCCCCCCCCCCACCCCACCCCACCCCACCCCACCCCACCCCACCCCACCCCACCCCATCCCACCCCACCCCACCCCACCCCACCCCACCCCACCCCACCCCACCCCACCCCACCCCACCCCACCCCACCCCACCCCACCCCACCCCACCCCACCCCACCCCACCCCACCCGTAGACTGGCGGAGTGGCAGGTAGTCCTGACTGCCTCTTACAGCTGCATTGATTCGCAAAAGAGGCAGCAGTATTGCTGGGTTTCTTTGAATGTCCTGGCTTGGCGCGCCCCATGCTTCTTTTTCAGGGGGTTCTGCAAAAACAGCATTCACTTTCCATCTTTCCAGAGATTTTTTTCTTGATCATTGGACACCACACTGAACCATACCTCTCCGTTTGTCTCTCTCTCTCCTCAGGCTACTGTTGAGCCCTACATCGTGAACGCTCCCAGCAAACCACCAGGAAGGAGACCGACCAGTGAAACTACAGACCACGAGGTATGCACATGCTCAGAGAAGCTGTGACCGCTATCAACTAGTTAGTGCGTGATCACTGTCAGTGCATGTAGTCCCTGAGTGTGTTTGTTTGGACCCTGCACCTCTTCGCTGATCTGTCATCTACTTGGCAACTTTTGACAACTTGGTGAGAAGGATCCAGGAGTCGTTTTTATGGTTCAACAAAGGCTCTCAAGAGTCCGATACCCTTAAAATACGGCCTGGTTGTCTTTGTGTATGACCTTCGCTGTGTGTGTGGCAGATTAGTTGATCTCAGGGGCACAGAGTGCATGGTAACTGTAGTGTAAGCCGTTGGCTTCTCGTACCACAATGTGTGATTTGAGGAAGTGTGTCGCAAGAGCACTCCTCACCTACCTCCATAAGTTTGAACGGGAGCGGAGTTGTATTTTATGTGCGTGTGGTTTGTTGCTTGTTGCTAGGATACTCACACTTCTCGATGTATGAACCACTCTGACAGAGAGAGAGATGTGTACCCCAGACACAGAGAGGTGGGTAGAGGGAAGGAGGGGTAGAGGTAAAGGGAGGGGAGGAGAGGGAAGAGGAGGGGAGGAAGAAGGAGGAAGGGAGGAGGGAGAGTGGGGGAAGGAGGGAGGGGAGGAGGAAGGCAGGGAAGGGAAGGGTGGAGGGGAAGTGAGGGTACGGGAGGAGGGAGGAAGGGGGTAGAGGAGGAGGGCAGAGAGGGGAGGAGGGGAGGGAAAGAGGGAAGGAGATGGTTACTTAAATTTGGAAGGAGCCGAATGACCTCCTATGAGACTGAGATACCTGCTGTTGAGGTGATGGGCTCTCACTTCACCATGCAACTATGTGATTCAGCTATTGCTTCTCACTCCCACCATTATCGTGCTTCCTCTTCCCATTCTTCTGCAGGGTTTGGATCACCATCGTACTCACATATACGGGTGAGTTGCACCCCATATCTTGCTGGGATGACATCATGTTGCATCATTGATGACATCATTACGTTTTATGATGTCATAGTCATTGTCTAGTAATAGAGAAATGAATGCGATGTTTACAGAGCAAATTAAGGGCTTTCACTTCTGTCTAGACAGCCCTCTAATTGGTCAAATCTATGGCGTTGTTGTATCCATGAGTACTGTAGCTGGGAATTGTGACTGTTCTATCTTCCTCTGTAGTGACGACTACCGCAGAGGGCATGAGAGTGATCGGCCACGTTCTAGAAATGGACGGTTAGTGCACTAGTACAGTACGACTGCATGGACATGGTCTCATTCCAGGACTCCCCTCTTTTCCCCCTTTTCTCTCCCTCTCTCCCCTTCATCTCCCCCACCTTTCCCCTCCCCTTGGCTCCCCTTCCTCTCCCCCATCTCCCCCTCCTCCCCTCCTCTCCCCCATCTCCATCCCCCCCTCCTCACCCTCCTCTCCCTCCTCTCCCCCATCTCCCTCTCCGTCTCCCCCATCTCCCTCTCCGTCTCCCCCTCCTCACTGTCTCCCCCTCCTCACCCTCCTCTCCCCCGTCTCTCCCTCCTCTCCCCCTCCTCCCCCCCCCCCCCCCCCCCCCCCCCCCGTCTCTCCCTCCTCTCTCCCATCTCCCCTCCAACCTCATCCCCCCCTTTTTCTTTGTCTCTCAGGAACTGGGATTCATCACATGATCACCGAAACCATAGCGGGTCAGACCAAGACCTACCACCACAACCAAGGCGAAGAGGTGGGCGTGGCATTCGAGGGGAGGGAAGAGATTACCGGGGTCCCAGCTGGGAGAGAGACCGGGACTATCATGGCGGTGGAGGGGGAGGTGGTGGTAGTGGAAGGGGGACAGACGACTACTGGGCAGACTATGGCCGCTATGAGAGGAGGATGGATTACAGCGAAGGAAGGAGACAGCGAGGCTACCGCCAAGAGAGGTACGTACACGTATATACTCATGGGTAATGAATCATCGACTGAGACAAATGGGCATGCCACTCTATTGAGAGGTGGTTTGAAGTTATCTTCCCCCCAGACCTCGACTCACTTGCTGCCCTTTCTCTCTTACAGTACAAAGTAGGCCCTGTAAAGCGCAAAAAAAATTGGGTGGAGACTTTGGAACAGTGCTATGATCAGTATTAGCTGATTAGGTCACACCCACCTGGCCAATACGATCAGATTCACCAAGCTAATTAGATTGATGCCATTTTAATGGGCATTACGTAGTGATTCTGAACATTGGATTCGTTCGATCGCCCCGATTCAAAGACTCACTTTTATATATGGTTACAAACAGTCCCAGGTACAGCCAGCCCGCAATAATGCAACAGTATCTGCCTCGAGATACACAAGTGTATCGATCACACTCATGTCGATTAGCCTCCAACAGCGTCGCTCGAACCTCTGTCTCTCACGTTCTAGATCATACTGCTACCAGTGCTGTCTCCGGTTGTGACCTCTCTCTCTCTGACTTTTTGCTCTGCAGGAACTGAGTCTGGCTTCCTACCGCTAGTCCATCATGTCCACAATACCCAATTAGCCTCGTTCCCAGGCCGCATGTGGCGTGGGAACGAGGCTAAGTACCCAATCTGTACTTTAAATTCATATTCCATAGAAGCTACTAAGTGCATTGATTACCAAGCCTCAAAATTCCAAGAACTGTTATGCAACTGTATTGTAGCCAAATTTCTTTCTGACGTAGTTGGAATGCTAATGTTTATTTGAAGAGGTTCTTGACATTCCACACCTCTTTCAGGGGCTACGGAGCACAACACTATCTGCAAGAGGCACGCAGGAGAAAACATGAAGCTGACAAGATTAGGGTAGGTCATGTTCGCAATGCAGAACAATGCATGCCTTCTTGATTAATGAGGTGTCATAATTGTTAATGGGGGGTGATAATTACCCTAATTATGTGCACAGCTTTAAGCTTTGTTGTTATTAAGTGAACATGTCTCAGGTCATCAGTAGGTGGACAGTCCTCAGTTGCTAGTGGTAACGGGTAACCGTGTCAGGTCCATTCCTACTATAGAATGAAATACGTTCACAAGTGGAAACTGTGCACTACTGGTAGCCGGTACTACTCACAGGTGGCGCAAGCTAGGTACAGGCAAATAGCTTACAGCTTGTTCAATTAATGCACATGTCGTGTAACAAGCATTCTCAGTCGAGTCAAAAGCTAGCAATGGTGGCCAAAAAGAGAAGACAATAAATAATCATTACAGCTCTCACAGCTTCGCCTGCCACATAATTAAGCATCAGTGAACGACAGCGATTGCAGCTGTGTGGTCAGTGGACCTTTCGTAAGAGCTGTATTGACAACAGAAGTTGAAGAGAGCACTAGAGCAATGGCAGCTGATGGGAAGACAGTAAAAGTGTTGAGTTTCAGCACCAAAATCATTCGTTTGTGTCAGCACATGACAATGACCGCGACAGTGTAGTCAGAATCTTTGTAGGCAATTCGTAAGTAGTCAAACATTAGTTAATTACATAACGTGGCCCTACCAGTAGAGTAATCATGCTGATCCAGCAGTTATTGTCAGGTGGCTATAGCATTGATATTAGCTCCAGTTACAAGTGAATCGCAGATACGCTGACACATTTCAAGTTAATGTATCCTGGACTCAGCAAAATCGACCCAGGCACATCATAAGCCGATCCAGGTGCAGTGTGGCTTGTTTGGCCGCCCACACAAAAGTGAAGATGGATTTAAATTAGCTACTCAAATAACAATTATGTACCTTTGGTTGAGGCTTCAACCTCCAGTCACACTGTCTGGAGGATCTTCTAGGTTTGGTAAGATTGCATCCACTTTGGGCACAGACTTTGTCCAGGTGGCTTCTCCTGATTGCTCTCCACCCCACCCTCGTGCACATCATGCACGGTACGACTACCACCTGTAATGCTATACCCGATGCCATTACTAGCTCTAACTGGTCTAATATAATGTAAGTGGTCTGGCAAACAGCTTGAAAGCACAAGCCATGTGCATGGTAACTGGATCAATGTTACGGCGGCAGAGGCTATTGGCCTTGGTAAATGTGGTCCTATAATAGTTTCCATGATAACTGCATGCAGCCCTTTATACCACTGAGATACAAGTGCACATGGCTTCCGTCAGCTGCACATGGAGTCCTCACTCAGCTGCTTTTCCAAGTGTGTGTACTGAACTAGCCTAGTTCCTTCTACACCTCCGGTTTTTTGATCGCTTTACCATGTGATCCGTTGCACAGCTGGCACCATTGATTCTAGACGCAACAGCTTATTCGCATTCCCATCCACAGCTACGTATACACCATAGCTGAGAACCAAAACGAAGCGAATTCCAGAGAAGAGGTAGGTCCTACCTCAAAGGTTCGAAGCTGTGATAGAAGTGGTGAATAGTGTCGTCTTTTTGCTCCGTGAGAAGATTGCGTCACTGCTGATCACTTTTATATCTGTCACTCAGCAGCCCTTTGGCAGCCCTTTGGTATCATGGCTTCTAGCCTGGGTATGTTTCATATGCTCGGTGTAGCTCTCTGTTGGCACTTGTCCTTTCTTCAAAGCTGGTGCAGAATGCAAGATCGGTCTTGCACATGACTTGGCTGTTGAGAGGAGGTGTGACAACGTATGACGGTCGCGACACAGATCACGTGGTAAGATTCCACTTTCGCATTCTGTAAGTGATCAAAACTAGAGATGTAGAAGGCCTGGGAGCGAGGCTATTCTGAACTCCATGCTTACAACGTTTGCCATGTTGATGTGCTAGGGCTTCCCAACAAAGGCCTTTCACAGCCACTGGTAATTTCAGTTGGGAGGTGTGATTTGGCTTCCCAACAAAGGCCCTGGTAAATTCAGTTTGGGATGGGATGTGTGATTTGAAGCCAACAAGCTGTGAAACCATGTGCTTTGCAGAGCTAAACTGGTGTGTGACACTGTGTGCAGTCTCTCTGACAGCCTGGTTTCACCAGCTATTACATGATTGAATTTTTCAAATTCACCTCTGTCAATATTGATTGAAAATGAGTTGCAAAATATGGTATTCTGTTATCACTTAGAAGAAAACGATTATATGCCTACTGTCGATGTTATGATTTCACAAGGGTTTGAGCCTCCCTCTTCCCTCCCTCCTTCCCTCCCTCCTTCCCTCCCTCCCTCCAGGATCGAGGTGTGGAAAAGGCAAAGGCTTACATGGAGTCCGTGATTTACTTCATGCGGCACGGAGATGCAGCTGAGGTACTGCTTGCATGCTTATAATTTTACTGGTTACCATTTCAAAATGGTGGGTTGAATTTTACTTATTTTCTTTCTCCCTCCCTCCCACCCTCCCTGCCTCCCTCCTTCCCCATCCTCCCACCCTCCCTCCCCCACCCTCCCCCCAAACAGCGTGAATCCCTGCAACAGCAGTGGGACTCTGGCCACAAGAATCCCTTCAGGATGTACTGTGACACCATCAGCATAATCAAGTGAGAAGATTTCATGTACTCTCAATCCTTTTCCTTAATGCGCACTCATTGGCCTTGCACACTAGCTTACTGTATGTTGGCAGGTGTGCTGCGTACCACCCTAAAATGTGCCCTGTTTGTTTGAAGGCCATGTGACCAAATCACATTGCCATGGTCACATCATCGTGCAATATCAAACCTGTTCTACTACTATGAGAATGTAGGACATTGTGGGGCTCGCCTGATAAACTGGCGTACTGCATGACCCGGGCGGTGCGGTGCTTTGTCAAACCTGTTCTACTATGAATTTGGACATGCCCACTGGTGGCAGTCTTGGTCTATGCTGTCTATATACCATGATAGGGAATGTGATGACCAGTTCAGTATGTATGTAAGCCCCATCAGAACTGATGCAAATTCTGGTCCTGAATTGTACACGGTCTAATTCTTGGCAATTGGTGGACATGCAGCTGCTTGATGTGCATGAATGGCAGGTGTTGTGATCCCACTCATCTGACCATGCATATAAGACTAACCTGTTGCTTAGCATATGGGACACCCACTCATTCTGCTGTGTTATGCTAATAATGGTAATGTTGCTATGGCAACAGTAAGTGTTGTATATACCCACCTACTCAACCATCTTTATGCTAATTCCTCCTAATGTATGCAAATATAAACACTACTTAATTAGCATTGAGACAGTGACTAATGTGTGGATGATAGAGAGGAATGGCCGGTAACTTCATCTCAGTCAGCACTAGTCTAGATAGACAGGGTTCTTCATGAATTTGAAATCACGAGGGCTCCAAAGCGTTCACATGTTTCTCGTGTTGTTTATATAATTGCAGAGCATGAGTTTGTGCTGACTGTAGACAGCATGGTATAGCCTGCAATTGTTACAGGTGACTATGTCATATCGATGCTACAATGGCAACACATATAGTTCCTTCAATGATGCAGTCATAATTGGCAAGGGATTTAATACCCTCCCACACATTTTTTGTGGAACAATACCCACACTGGCCTAACTGTCATGTGACCAAATGGCCATGTTGTTAGAAGTGGCTATTAAATATTTATTGCACCCTCTTGCTGATATTTCATGTGTTCCCAATTAATTGGTTTTAGGTCACCTGACTAGTTACTGGGTTCATGAACACAATTAGAGAGTGGAAATTGGTGGGAAAGTACACAATGCATTCGAACCTTGGACTCGGTTACTACCAGGACATGAACTTTACATGTTGGAGACCACCGGAAAGTTCTTTGATCCCCTGTGTGAATTGTATTCATGCCTTGAAAGGTTGCATGAGCTGACCCAGTAGCGAGACTGCAGAAGTGATACATTTGCATGCCTTCGGCGCGGAAGAAGGACATGCGAGGTGGATGTATGGATATTTTGGACCAAGAATCTGATCCGCTTATCCCTTATTTTGTCTCCTAACTTCGTTTGAGAGGGTGTGATGTGGTAATTCCTTTGTGAGGGCTCTGTATTGGCAGCTTTGCTCAAAGGTGATATGTAAAGAAACATGCCGTGCCTTGTTGAGTGGGTAGGTATCTTGCCGGAGTGTGCATCTCCTCCTTGTCGAGTGGATGAGGAGGATCTGCCAGAGTGGGGCTTCACACGCTTCACACCTTAACACCTCACCGAGGAATGGCATTCTTTGAGTTCTTTTAGTTAAGTATTCTGCACTATGCAGTACCAAATGCATGCTGCAGTGTTGATAGGCATTGTCGTGGCAACAAATTCGTGCTGCCTCACACCCAATATCACTATAGAGGACTTTACTGGTGAGAATTTGATTGCCGAACTGTAGTCAGCCTTCTCTCAGGTTGGAGGTTTAACTGAGTATCATATTCCATAGTCAGCTGAGGTAACAATTTAAGGGCTTTCACTTCCTGTATGGAGGCTGAATGCATCCCTCTGATTGGTCTAATTGTAGCCAAATATGGTCAGTGTCTGAGCAAGAGTGATGTGTGACAACAAGCCAAATTCTTGGCCCAGAGCGTATTGCATGTGTATAGCAGGTGCCTAGTGGTAGCATTCCCCTGCAATGATTAACAGTGAGGTCACAGTAAACTCATTGGCAGTTCAAACATGACTGCAGCTGCTATAGTTTGTGCGGTTGTCCTCCACATGTTCAAAGTAGCAGGTTCAGCTGCCTCCATTTCCAAGCGCCTTTGAGGGATTGAGAGCTCCCTTTTCTGGCGAATAATAAGTCAGTATTTACCTCCTAGAACAGGGCAGGGCACCTTGTCTTCGAAAATAGCTGACTCTTTATGGTGGCTAGGCAACATAATAGTCTATAGCTATCGAGCTAGACAAGTTTTCTCTCGCTCAGGATGTCCCGTCCCTAACTTCCTGAGCGAAAATCGGTGTAGCTCGATTGACTAGACAACATATTGCAACCAACAATATACATCAGCACCTGCGATAACTTTGATCAGTTGTTACGTACATGTAATGATATTTATGAGGAGTAAATACCTGTAACCTTTCTTCTGACTCTCTTTACCACTCATCTAGGCACAGTCAGGCCATGTCTGGAGACTGCAAGCCACTGTTGGTCTTATGGTAAGTACATACAGCACACTAGCTAGCCTCATTCCCAGGCCCCGCGGCCTGGGAATGAGGCTAACAGCACCCTGCATGTTGTACACCGGGACAGTCTAGTGAGGACAATGTCCTTAATCTAATCTTGGCACAAGTCCTACTAACGTGTATACGTCTCTGAGAACAGCGCACTATTGGATATCTTTTGTTGCATGACTGATGGCTAATGTGGCATGCAATATTTACACCGCCCATTCTCGGCATGAGAAAGCTAATGTGTTTACTCCCTCCACTGTACCAGATATCAGGTCGAATTTCACTGTGATTATTGGCCGACATATGCATCCTACATCCGCTCGGTTGTTTGTGGTTGTCCTAAGTTCCACAGGAATGACCCTAATAGATTTCGGAACTCACTCTGAGATCGGCATGTCATTGTTTGTGTATGACTCCACCTTGACTTGTGTTGAAGTGGGCGAAGAGGGGGCACTTAGAACATACAGAAGTTTGAGGGGCAATTGAATAGTGCGCGGCAGTGTGGGGTCTGGGTTTGAAATCTCTAAGGGGGCAAACATTTTCAAGGAGGAGCGAATGCCCCCCCCCCCCAAAAGCAACCCTGAGTGGGAGTAAGGAATGACCAGAGAATGTGCTTCTCTCATCGTTTTACTCTCCTGAAGAGGAGCATCAATGACTCAGACTGTACAATGGAGACTTGCCTTCATCAGGTTTATTTGTTTGTTTACAGTTCAAGGTGTCAGGCCGTCCTTTACTGGAGAATGTACTTGTTGAAGCAGACGGCTGCGTCCCAGATACAGAAGGTACAGTATTGTCATAGTATTGTCGTTGTCGCTATAGTGACAGTCTGTGACCTGAATTCAATTATGCCAGCTAGGCTGCAGGGAGAGATATTTATAAGTGGCAACCACACTCCTGGTATATAGTAGCATAACTGGTAGGGTGAGTTCATCTTTCAGAATAATGTCTCGAGGCTTACTCTGACCTCGTGGATACTCGGTAGACTGATTGGAACCACTGGCTCGACTGACCCCATGATACGTTGCTAACCAGTTGCACTAAACAGTGTCATTGCGTTCAGATGGAATTCTTATTTCCATCGGTTGCTACGGACCAAAAATGTAAATCAAGTGCTTGTGTTTGGTGTAAAAGTAATGAGACCAGTGTTCAGCAATAAATATACGTTACAGGGTGGAGCCGTCAAGGTCGTTAGGTGATTTATAGCTTATTGTTCCAAAACGATAAACACTTAACTGCATGTGGATGATAATATTATGTAATTCATGCAGAGAGCATGTTGTCTGGCGTTCCATTTGTACACTAGTACTTTGCTGTAAAGGCACTGATCCAGACAAGAACAGGTTGGCAGAGTTCCTCATATCGGTAGCGATCGTGCCACCAGATGACAGGATTCGTTTGCTGTGAACTGTGCAGGTCTGAACCCGTGACCTCTGGTTGCTTGAATTTGCTGACAAGGCAGACTTTAATTAGCCACTTAGCTTACATTCTTGGTTGCATTCCTGGTAGGGGAATAAACAGTCAGTGAAAGTTATGTTGGAGCTCTCTGGAAAGGCGCACCATCATGATGATGTGTGGCACCATCGCGAGTAGTGAGCTTGCCTTGCGTACCAATTGCACTACCGGGAATGTAGCCTCTCTCAGTATGGGGAGAGGAGCCTGGGAACAAGGCTACTGGGAGTCTAGCCTCGCTCGGTATGAGGTGAGGAGCCTGGGAACAAGGCTACTGTGAGTCTAGCCTCGCTCAGTATGAGGTGAGGAGCCTGGGAACAAGGCTACTGTGAGTCTAGCCTCGCTCGGTATGGGGAGAGGAGCCTGGGAACAAGGCTACTGTGAGTCTAGCCTCGCTCGGTATGGGGAGAGGAGCCTGGGAACAAGGCTACTGTGAGTCTAGCCTCGCTCAGTATGGGGAGAGGAGCCTGGGAACAAGGCTACTGTGAGTCTAGCCTCGCTCGGTATGGGGAGAGGAGCCTGGGAACAAGGCTACTGTGAGTCTAGCCTCGCTCAGTATGGGGAGAGGAGCCTGGGAACAAGGCTACTGGGAGTCTAGCCTCGCTCGGTATGGGGAGAGGAGCCTGGGAACAAGGCTATCAGGAGTGCCGTTGCCACACCCCAAAACACTGCATTACAACGGATAATGATGAGACTTTATTGAACTGGTTTTATGTTCTCTTGTTTATCCAGGAGTTGCAAGAATTCTTCGTGACTCCAAAGGTATGCAGTGCATGCTAAATGGGGATAACGGATGCCCTTTAGCAATGATTCTCCGTGTCCATTTTGGCTCTCGCCAGCACCCCCAGCCTAAACACACAACAATCCTCCCACTGTGAGCATGCACTGGCTGGGTGTTTTGGTTTGTGTGTTCATGTCCGCAATCTCACGAATTCTTTTGGTCTTCCTTTCTCTCCCCCACAGGGCACGCAGAAATCACCTTACCCAAGCAGGTGAGAGCAGTCTTGTTGTACATGTGCATAAGCTGGGTTTAGCGAGCGTGTGCGCGCGCGCACACACACACACATACATTACACACCACACACATGCACAACAACCAAGGCAAAGTGTGTGTGTTCATGACTGTGTAGGGGAATAGTGTATAATCACTACCTACCATAGGTGTAAGAAGTCATTTTTGAATGTGGGCAATCCTTGTTGTAAGAGTTAATTTACCCACCGCGGCTAGGGGGTATGGGGGCAAGCCCACCAGCGGCTAAGGGGTATGGGGGCAAGCCCACCAGCGGCTAGGGGTATGGGGGCAAACCCTCTCTACCCACCAGCGGCTAGGGGGTCTGGGGGCAAGCCCACCAGCGGCTAGGGGGTCTGGGGGCAAGCCCACCAGCGGCTAGGGGGTCTGGGGGCAAGCCCACCAGCAGCTAGGGGGTATGGGGGCAAACCCTCTCTACCCACCAGCGGCTAGGGGGTATGGGGACAAACCCTCTCTACCCACCAGCGGCTAGGGGGTCTGGGGGCAAGCCCACCAGCGGCTAGGGGGTCTGGGGGCAAACCCTCTCAAAAGGGTTGAGATTGAGGTGCAATCTTGAGCACTCCGGCCTCAGCTGGTGCAGTGGTATATTGGTGTATGCCAGCTGTAACAAGAAACTAAAACTCAACTCCATTGAGAGAGACTTCTAATTGCCTTTGGGGTGAGGTTAGTTGCAAACATTCTACTTGTATGCAATTTGGCCGATGGTTGATTTCCAGGGACACCATTAGGCTGGAATTTCCATTTCCACAGAGATGGGGAAATTGTAGTACTTCTGTCTGCTTGGAATTTGCTTGGCTTTTAGTTGCCTGGTGCTGATATGACTGTGACAT
Source organism: Axinella damicornis (assembly GCA_963931865.1). Taxonomy (NCBI): domain Eukaryota; kingdom Metazoa; phylum Porifera; class Demospongiae; order Axinellida; family Axinellidae; genus Axinella; species Axinella damicornis. The sequence continues at coordinate 2,433,425 of OZ007506.1, read as the reverse complement.
GGCTACTAGTGGGTTTATTCTCCACCCCAGAATCACTTGTGCCCAGACCACACTGAGCAGAAGCTGAGCAACAAGAAGGGTCTGAGCAGTTCACTCAGCTCAAATTTCACACAGCTTCAGTTTAGTGCATGCTTGCAGAGGAAGCTATACCATGCAGCCACAAGATCTTGAGCTGCTTTGTGCTTTCTCAGGTTTGCCAGCGTCATCACTGTAGCGTGGTCTCACTCCCATACCCCGGATTATGCAATGCCTCATTCCCAGGTTCAGAGTCCAATTTTTTTTTGTCACTGCTCGACTGCAGTGTCAGGTTCAGAATGGATACAACACTGTAGCCAGCATACATACAGAATAGTACATAGAGGTATGGCGTCACTGCCCACTAATCTGTTATGCTTTTGCATGGCCAAGATGGATGCACAGTTGTTTTAGCTAACAGTTAGTTGACTTTTTATGGTCACTGTAGTGATTCCACTCACCAGTATTTGTATAACTAGCTGCACAGGTGTGTCAACAATAACTATTTGTGTACTTAACTTGCAGGTGCTGGCTTATGTACACAGCAGCTCACTGTGAAGTACCTTAAGGGTCAGGGGATACCCAAATGTAATTAACGTGTGAATACTTAAGTGGGCGTGACTTCCTAGTTTTACAACTAATGTGGAGCTCGTTCTGGCTCACCCTAGTAAGCAAGGCCCATGCACTATGAAGTACAAGAGATGTACCATTGGATGCTGCGGTGATCAGCGGTACACGTGCTAGGGCACATGCACTGCGTGCAGTTATCGTACGACTCCGTTACAAGGATTATTTTGACGTCAAATTTTGCAGATAGCAGGGGACATTTCAGAGCACAAATGGAGACCTACCTTGCCGATAGCGGTGACAGAGACCATAGTGAAAGCCCAGGGAGGTCTAAGATGAGAGATAGAATCGACGGAAGTTGAAAGTGGAAGTCACAGAGGTCAAACCGTCCCCCTTTGAGCACATACTACTTCATTGAAAGAGCCTACTATCGCTGTTCAGCTGTCTCTGGCACTGCAACAAATAAGATGTTTGACGTCGAAAATTAGTGGCCATCATGAACACGTCTTCACTATGGCAGGACAGCAGCTGTCTTGGTTAGGTGCATGTGTACAGGAAGTCACACCCATTTAATTGCCCTAATACGGGAAGTCACGCTCACTTAATTACCTAATTAGTTATTGGGTATCCCATAACCTTAATAGGCTCCCTCAGGGTACCTGTCAAGCATAATCACAGCTGATTGCTCCAGGGGATGTGGTCACTTACTATTTCAAAGCTATGAATACTATGTGATTACTAGGAATGCGCAGTGTCTTTGCCTCGCGCGCGGTTGCAGTATGCGTACACATTCCATATACAAATAGGCATGGTTTCGTGGGCCAGTGCGTGTGCAGTAAGGTGCGAAGTTCAGTTGCGAGTGACTGAGAAGATGGAAAGCGTCCCCTCGAGGAGGACGAACGCGTTAGCGAGGTTCTGCATCCCTTGCCTAAGGTCCACGCTGTGTTAGCTCATTGTGGCGAACAGTTCTTAGCAGCGCTGCAGCAAGACGTTCTCGTACTACCTGCAGACCTCACCTATATTACACTGCGGAGTGATCGAGCGGGGACAGCTAGCTCCGGCTCCATGGTATACAGTAGTGCCGGTGAAGGTCCGCACTGCAGTGCCTACATGTGTGCACGTGCAATATAGTCTGGGGTCGAGACCACCGAAACTGCCCCCACACAATTAAAGTGTGATGGAAATTTCAGTGTGACAGATATATATATATACAGACGCAACATGACTACACTGCACGATTAGTTGCCTCGCGCTAAGGCGCTCGGCAATGACCTCTCTGCCAGGGTAGGCGTGTTAACAGTCCAACTCTGCATCCTAACAACTCACATGCTAACAAAATCTGCATGCTAATACCTGGAGAGAACTGCCTCACAAACTCACACACCTTGCGTTGCTCTTTCCGGCTCTTCAGTTTTCTTAAATTCAGTATCGAAATACCTGATGCCACTAAACTACCGCAACATGTGGACAAATATTCCATTAGTACCTAGAGTAGCCTCGTTCCTAGGCTCCTCCCCAGCTTTTGTCGCATACTGTATTTACTGTAGGCAGCAAAAAGCTGGAGGAACGAGGCTATACATGGAGTATGCTAGTAAGGAGTTTGGAGGTAGTGCTGTTTTGACTCCTAGGTATTTGGATGGGTAGTGTTTGGATAAAAGTGTGCATGTTTGCGCTGGTAACTCAATTGTTTCAACATTGTGTGAGTTTGTGAGGCAGTTCCCTATTCATGTTCCAGGTTTGTTAGCTATAGACTAATGCATGCAGAGACTGTAGACTGTAAATCCCACCCCCATCCTGTGTCCTGCCACCTAACCCCGCCCCCATCCTGTATCCTGCTAATGTCAGGTGACTTGAGTTGGGAATTGCCTTACTTGGGAATGAGGATCTGCACACACACACTGTGTCTTACTGTTGTGTAATATCCTGCAACAATTCCACTTAACTTTGCTACACTGCACAAATGCTGACCATGTGAGAGCTAACCTCTTTGTGTAGTGGGAGCGTGAATGTCTAGGGTTTGGAACCTCCCTAGCAGTGTTTATTTCAGGGCCTTTATGGGGAAACTTCCCCCCTAAATTTGAAGCTTCCCCCCCAAACCAGCAAGGTTAATTTGCCCATTAGACCCCCCCCCCCCCAGAATGAAATCTCTGGGTACAACACTGCTCCTTGGGGAGCACTGAGCTGGCCCCAAGCCCGATAGCATCACCAGTACAATATGGAGCAGTGTATACCGAGTCTGTGGACCTGTTTATGTCAGCCAGGATTTCCAGTGTTTATGCCAATGTTTTCTCCAGCTGAGCCGCAGCCGCCTGAGAGACAATTGCCAAATGCTAATGAGAGCTGTTAATGGTTATGCTTTGAATGGAGATGACTTCATCGCGCCAGAAATATTACGTGATTAGGTGGAGCTCATATCTAATTTCCTTGCCCAATCATAGCAGGCCAGTGTAAGGCTGCTGTACGAATGCTCTGAGCTAAGCTCTGAGCTAAGCGGTTCACTTACCATAATGGGATTCTCAATTGATTGCCTTGCACACCGGGCTCTTGTATCCAGGGTGTGTGTGGGGGGCCTCCACTGCCCATTTACAAACATGGAGGTGGGAGGTGTTGAGCACCTATAAGGATGTATGATCTGTCCGTGTGTGTCATCACTGCATACTTCACATGTGATGCCAAACTACCCACCATTATGTTTGTATTGTGATCATCTCTCTCTCTCTCTCTCTCTCTCTCTCACCCGCACCCTCACACTGTAGCTTTTCACCCCTCCCCTCCCCGGCTAGTGTTAGCAGTACGGGTAGCGGGTGCAGTGGGGGCGGGGCCTCCCAGGACCCCTCCCCTTCTGCTACTGTCTCCGTTCCTAAGCACATCTTCAACAAGGCCACAGAGCACCTCACCATCTCCACGTACCTCACTCAGAGCTTCGAACTGTGGAAGCACAGTGAGATCCTGATGGAACAGTGCAGAGGTACATTGACGTAACTTTCTCTGTATGCAACTTTGGATCTACTACCAAAAGTGTTTGTGTACACAAACTGGAAGTGACACAGAAATGTGTCATTATGTCAGCACCTTGTAGGCCCCCTTCTTGGAGCCCCCATCCTCATAGTCTGGGATGAGAGTAGTAAGTAGTAGTAGTGCAAGTACTAATAGTTTAACACATTACCACATTACGTGCTAATCAGCACTGTAGCCACCACAGCTGAACTGACTGCCATGTTTGTTAACCTCCCCATGCAGGGGCAAAGTTCTAGTACTCATCTTGTGTGTCTGTGTGCCTGTGTGTCTGTCTGTTACCGTTCTAGCGGGCGCTGCGGGTACTTGACGAGGTATCAAAAGAAAGCGCTCGACGTAAGGAACTAAATTAACATAGCAATATGGATAAAAATGTTTAGTTCGAGAGTTATGACAGTTTTTAGCTCACCATGAGAACTTTACTTGGTGCTTGTGCCACAAAATCGACATCAGCGGGTCACTAGCGCTGTTACTAGACTACTGGTACGTGAAGCGTGGCATCTAGCGACACCAGCGCTACCACAAACCAAGGGCACAAAGTGACAAACTGATGAGCTAGCGGGCTATAGTCTGGTTCCCGATACCAGACCCCGAACGCGCACCGGATGACACGTGATACTTGCATGTGCAGTGCAGTATGCGCTCGCAACATGTAAAGACGGAGACCACTCGGGAACGAACCTACCTATCTCATTGGCTAATGAAGTTCAAGTTCTGCTTCCTCGGTGGCGACAACAAAGACAGAGACAGCTCATGGTCTACCGCCATGGCCGGTGACGTACCTGCTAGACTGCTTCAGCTAACGCTAACCTGACTCACAGTTGCTGTGATATGCATGAGTGTATGTTTAGTGTCATAATTTCTGCACAGTCACATAATTGAGTCTGATGACCGTCATGTGAATGCAACTGCTCCATGCATGTCCTGCACCTGCACTTCGCTCAGGCTCGCCCTCCAATGTCCTGCATTCCACTAGTAGATCTTATTGGTACGCTTCGCTACATGAGGGCAAGGTTTGCACTTTAGTGCTTTTTCATTGCCATTGGTAAACAATATATAGCACAGAGAGTGGGGACTAGTGTACCGCCAGACATTGTGCACAGTTCAAACAAGATGGCAGCACGGGAGGAGTTTGACCTCCTCTCAACTCATTTCACCACCGTTTGCGATGCTGATGACTGCAAGCGAGTACAGCATCAGGTTAGAAGGTGCCTGCAATAGGTCAGGTCAGACTTTGTCATCAATACACATTCCCTCCCTCCCCTGAGTCCCCTCAACGCATCGGTCCCTTGTAACCAAGTCACTACAACAGCTCATCCATAGGTGCACAATCACTGTTAGGTTTGACTCTTGTCTCAGCTACTCGTTGTGAAGTCTTCTTCCAGAAACCCTGCCATTTTCGATCCTACAAAGTAGAAAAAAACTATAATTCGAAATGGAGCGCACTTCCTAATGTCATTCGAAATTAAGCGCACGTTGCTTATAGGTGCATATTCCTTCCAGTGGAGATATAGGCACATGGGCCTAATAATGAGCGACTACAGTATGTGGTTGGCAAGAGAAGAACAGCTGTTGCTTTCTGTAAATCACAAATTTCAAATTACAACGAGGGGTGGAGGGAGTTTCTCACAGTTTGTCTGATGAATCATTGGTAGATGGTCTGGAAAATTGATGACAATGGCCAATTGTGATGTCATTTTCAGTAGGAGTACATTCCTCAGTGAATAGGGTAGTGTAATAGTATTTACGATGTAATGGTGTTTGTGGAACACCAGGTAGACAAAAGTTGTGACAGGCCCCATTGTACTGGCACTCAGTGTAACAATCTGCTATCTGTTTAGCAATGGCAGCAAATACTGCTCAGTGTGTCTTGCCCAGCTGTGGCTACACTGCTGATTAGCACGTGAAATAGTACTTGAAATACCCACTGAAGTCAGTTTAACTAAGGATGAGTTCTAACAGCTGTGAGGTTAGCCTCGTTCCCAGGCCCTGTTCCCAAGGCCTGCCCCCACCATGGGAACGAGGCTACTGTGAGGTGTACAGCTCTTCCAGGGTAGAGGGTCTGACTACCATTGTGCATCATTATTAGTATTGGGTAGTAATCTACTGTCTGTCAACTTTGGTTTCTGAGTAACCAAATGTCGTGCTCCCGATTCACAATGCTACCTTGAAATGGTCTTCTTTTGGGTTAGCTGACTGTCACTACTGACCCATCGCTGATCTCACTACTGTGTGACCCATCATTGATCTCACTAGGGCTGTCACAATATATCAATATGTAGCTATATTGCAATACGGCGTATCGCAATACAATTCAATACACTTACCTCGACATAATTGATATATTGCGTAGGGCAATATATTGCAGCGTATTGCGTGTATTGTGCCACAAGTGTGCCCAGCGAAAGGTTGTTTAGCTTCGCAGGCCCCCTTGTAAATGGCAAGAGATCCTGTCTTTTGCCTGAAAATGTTCATTTCTGTATGAAACCTAAGGCGTTAACCTTCTTGTAGTTTTAAGACTTGCTAAACATATACTTGCTCTTCCTGTTACTGGTTTAATAATAACCACATCTGTGTATTGCAATACAGCAATATATTGTGAACATCTTGCATGCAATATGCAATATGCCAATTTGCCGTATTGTGACAGCCCTAGATCTCACTACTGTGACACCCACTGAAGTGCTAACTAGCCCACACTTTGCAGAACCTAGCAGCTTCTATCAGACAATTGATTAGATTTGGTATGTTTAGTTCCGCAGGGTACTGCACTGCACTTCCACTCTATCAGCATGCCTTCTTAATTCAATTTCCTCCTTCGCTGGTGTGTGTTGTAGGGTAACTCAGTGTAGAAAGCGACATGTGAGGTCATGTATCTCTCACGTTCTGATCTTGTCTCACCTTGTCCTTTATGGGATGAGTGTGTGTAGGGCATGAGTGTTGCATGCAGTCATTTCGACTTTGTTTTGATGCGCTGGACTGTTTTTTCAGCCAGTGACTCTGTTAGTAACTCGAGGAGCTGGGAAATGAGGATTGGAAACATGCACCTGCTCATGTGGGGCAGGAGCTGAGCGAGCAGTAGCTGAGCGAGCAAAGCTACTTTGAGTATGAGCAGTTACGTGGAACTTGGTGGTGCAGTACCGGGTGGAAATTGTTCCATTTTGTGCTGAGCTACAATACATTCCACCACCAGCTGTTGTCGGTTGCTTTGATCTGACTAACACCTTCAAAGTGAGAACAAAAACTCAATTCCTTGTTGGAGCTTCTTGAAACTTGAGTTGCCCTATGCTCATGACATACATGGCATTGTTATGATCTTAATGTGTAACCAGAGATGTTCAGTGTGTTGTAAAGGCATTCCAATGGCTGGTTCCCATTATAGCCCAGGCCCGGGCTGACCTAATGCTAGGCTTTTGACCTTTATGGAGAGAGATGAATGCTCCTACGGGTTGTTCGCTAGTAACAACGCTGACAGAGTGCTCTAGGCACGCTACCCAGGACCCAGGGGAACCCTCTGGAGGGAGCCCCTGCACATTTCACTGCTTACTTTATGATCCAATCCAACGTGCAGAGCTTTGTGGCTATAATGCTTAGCAAGTGTCTCCGTACATTGTCCGTGGCAACAAATTTGCCCACATGATCTTGATTGACCCGTTCGATGTGCATCCAACCAAATATGTCATAGGAGACGGTAAATCTATGATGTGAGAGACACTTCATGATTTCCTGGGTTTGCTGATCGGTATTTAACTACTGGTATAATCGTACATGACTCAGAGAATAGGTCAGGTGCACATACATACTTAGCCTCGTTCCCAGGTCGCGTGGCCTGGGAATGAGGCTAATACATACTTATCTCTCAAACCTGTAGCATCAAGAATTGAATTTGAGATTATATGACCATCATGTTCTTTGTGTAACCTTCTCTGGTACACTCAACCACAATTTTTATCTCTCTCTTAGATTTCTTTGCAAATGCTGACAGAGGTGTTCAGAGAATCAACCAACAAAGGTGAGAGTCACAATAATATTATACTGAATTAACCATAGAGCATACTGAGTTATGCAGTAGTTATCCAAAGGTAAACAAACAAATGTGTCCACCACAATAAAATAAGTGGAGGACTGTATTTGGCAACTCGACAGGAAATGAGAGCTTAATGATTGCTAGTTATTCTAGTTATTAAGACTTCATGGCTTGCCAGTTTATTTTGTCCTTGGAGAAAACCCACACATTCCAAAATGTGTGGGACTTCTTGCTACTTCTGTAACACATAACAGATTAGCAATGAGCGAAATATGACACAATCAGGTGATACATTTTCATTCCTTGGCTAGTCTTCGGCCATTATTGCAGTCTTCCCTAGAGTAGAGTAGAATGTTTATCTTTAACCCCCACACAATGGCATGGTTATCCAAATATAAGCCCAAGTTTTGAGAGACAGTCTGCAGAGAATTGAATGGCTTTAGGAGAGAAACATGTCAACTTTCAGTTTCACTGAAAAACAAAGCCTATTGCTATGTACCTTGTACTTCAGAAAGTTTCACTTGGCTGTATTTTTGCTTCAGAAGTTTCACTTGGCTGTATTTTTGCTTCAGAAAGTTTCACTTGGCTGTATTTTTGCTCGTTGCAATCCTTGCCAAGGCATGATCTTAGCTTTGCTTGATGATGTAATCTTACAGCACAGAATTTGATAGGAAGAATCTAATAGGACATACTCTAATAGTATGTGGTATAACAAGACACACACTGTAGCCTTACAAAATGAGTTTGACTGCGCATACCTTGCCATGGTAGGTCTGCCCTGCACCTTTCACCATATCAGTGAATGACACTTGATATCCTGCTGATTTCCTGCCTAGACAATCCTATCCTCTTGTAATGTGTGGGTTAGGTACATGTTCTTGGAAACGCTCAGTTGGTTTCTGACTAGAATTGCCTTGTCCCCTGCAAATTCAACTCCATTGTGATATGTGTACCATTATTATGCACATACTTGCATTGCGTGCTATTGTTTAATGGCATGGTAAACCGGAAGTCTGCGTTTGGAATTTATGCACACCTGAAGTACCGCTTTTGCTTGCCGATAATATTCAAGCACCCATAACTTTGCTCGCATAAGTCCAATTGAAAAATAAAAGGTACCATTGTGATCAGCACTAAACATGCATGCTCGCTCTCTGATGATGTACTAATCTCAGTTTCGACAAAATGCGGTGAAAATGCTGAGAGGGTCACGTAATTATGATAAAACTTATTTGCTTGCAATTATAACTAGCATTTGCAACAATGGAGCCACCATGGTCCTGGTTTTCTGTTTGCATCTCCAACCAAATGTTGCTCAGAGCCTCAATCACCAATGTTGTGCAATATTGAATTATGAACTACCCTGGCTCTTCCCTTCCCTCCCCAGTGCTATCCCCCATGTGGCCGATTGGATGGATCAAAGCCTCCGAAACCTGCGCTGGGTCTAAGAGTCCTGCTGCGCTATTTTGCACGGTCAAATCCTTGGAATTATTATCAAAGAACATGTATACGTAATTCTTGTTTGTGTCAAGAGTATCAAAGTGTCCGTTTCCAATTTTTTTTATAATCCTAGGTACTGTATACATCAATCTGTGGTACACAGAAATCTATTAATGTGGAGAACAATTACAATTGACTGGAAATATTGACATCATAACTGTATTGTCATTGTTCAAATAATGGCAGTGTTGGCAATTGCACTGTAAAATGACCTACTGTGAAAATCACTGCACGTCAGCCACCCCATAGCCCTACTTTTGCTTCAGCCACTCATTTCTTCATAACATTTGTAGCACCTGTTGCTTTGTTTGTTTTGTTCATTTGTATTCAGTTTCGTCATGACCATGTCCTGCTAATTTCCCTTCAGCTGCAGTCAATGTTGTACGAGTGCATTCAACCTGTATATATCTATTATACACTTTGATATAATGCTGTGTACCAAATTAAACATTTCTCAATCAGCGGTTGCGTAAAATTACATTACCCTAGACAACACCTGCACATAGAAGGGCTTGGAAACAGAGTGGTCTAACCCAAAATCAAGTACTGGAATTGCAGTAATGCATGCAATGGGTCATGAGCATATGGCCGAAATTTTGAAATTTCAGCAGCTCCTGAAACACGGTATTCTCAAGTTTATGGGAGGCTAGTTCAATATAATATTATGCTCTGGTTCTAGCTGAGTCCTTCAATTATGTGTATAGATAATCGAATAATCATACCAAAATTTGATACCAGGAAGGACATACACTCCAGTGTCATTATTTTTATAGTATAAAGTTAATTTTGGTATAGTTGGGTGGTAGGAATTGAGGTTACAAAAGAGTACTTAATTTTAAAGCACCAATTGGATAATTTCACTACTGTAACACAGCTGTTTTAGTTTTGAAAATGCATTATAGTTAATTGGTTTTAAACAACAAAGTGCATTCCTCATTGTAAAATTATTGTCAAATTTGAAAATAAAAGTTATAGAGCTTGATATGTTAATTCTAAGTGGCACACATCTTGTATGTTGCCTGTGCAATGGGATCTCCGGCTCCCTAATAGTTTTGGGTAACACGTGCAACACTCTCAATTGCAAGATCACAGACTGACTGCAATTGTGCATGCAAGTCAGCTGTTCTGTAGCAAAACTGAGCAGACAGCCACATCTAGCGGCTGATGACTAGCTACCATGCAAAGAAAGATACAGACACAAGTGGGATGAGAAATGTGTTCGAGGAACAGTACTAGGTGCAAAGGAGTATATAGTTGTGTGTGAGAAAAAGAGTCAGTAGAACAACAGGGTCTACATTGTAGACCACACATAATTTGTGCACAGGTGAGATTTTGAGTCTGTATTCTGAGAGTGCGAATACCCTGGCTCAGAATTTTATCTGTTGTCTGAGAACAACTACACTTCAGGGCATTGTAGTGGTGAGAAAAATGTCTATTTTTTGTTGTTGTACATTTGCGGTACCTTGTCACACATTTCCCGTTTACAGGGCATTTGAATCGCACCTTTTTCAATGCATATCTGCTGTATGTGAATTATTCACTTTTGCTTGGTTTCATCCATTGGCCCAGTCTGCTACGTGCAAGCCTCAAGTGCAAGAAGCCAACAACACTGCACTCGCCATGCCACATGCGAACTGACAGCTGACGTCACAAATCTAATCAACATTAATGATTAGATCACTTCCTTATGGAAACGTCATTATGTTTATCGATCACACACACACAAGTACACACACACCTCACCCGATCAGCATATAAATAATATGAGGTGTGTTGTGATAGGAGTCCACCACTATGCCAGTCGTTACGAGCAAACAAAAATCCGAAGAACCAGGTGAAATTGCGGCTGGAACGCCTCTCAACGGCAACAAGTTCCGAAAGTCGCTGGAAGCGTTTCGAAACCACCACGACAATTGCGCCAGACGGCGAAGGAATGGCCTCGACCACGAAATAAGGGTGGAGGCACAGCGCAGCGAGTGGTTGAGCAGGAAGTTACTGGACAACTTGAGGCAGCAGCAGACTTTGCCTGGTGCAAGGCAGGAGAGCGCCTCTAGATCCCAGCTGAGCAGTTGCAGTGACTCGGATACTATGGTGAGTCAAGCCAATAAATTCCTGAGATATGAGTTTGTTACACCCCATTATTTGACATACCTGTCAACTAATCACTACATGCAACCACTACAACTGCTCTAACCACTGGTCTGTACTGCACTGAGCTGGGTTTCGTGTTTGTATGTCCCTTTTACGCTGGAGGAAGTAAAAAGCTAGTGATTGAAACTAGTAATCGGCGGATCAAAGTGTTCTCCAGAGCAATCGATCATTTTCGACCAAAGTGCTCTCCAGAGCGAGCTGAGATCATTTTCGACCACGTACTTCAACTGCCACAACTTTGTACAGCAAAGGGAAGTGAGTGGTGTATGAGTGCATAATTGTGTGATTTCACCATACGGTTATGCCTTTATCCTGACTTTATGCTGTGATTTTATCCTGCACAAAGAAATCTATTCCTTTGTTCTGGTTCCCTCAAGCATCGCTTCCCTGGCGATGCTTCCCTGGGGATGCAAATGCCATGGCGATGCAAACGCTATGATCCTTGTAGAGCTCAGACCATCAGTTCCTTGCGCCCTTGAAACCTTTGTTCTGCAGTATTTCCCTGGTGATCCCAAAACCTTACAAGCCCTCCTTATACCTTCAAAGCGACAGTGTGGTACTGCTTAAGCGCTGGGCACTGCTAGGCTGGGCCGCCTGTAGAACTGTAGCTCTGGGCAATGGGGTCAGAGTAGTGTGGAGTGAGCTGGTGGCTCTCCACTATAAGGATTCTACCTTTCCCTGAGTTATCACCTAGAGGAAGTCCAGTGATGTGGTTATTGTTTAGGTTGGCACTTCAGTTTGTGTGCTTCTGTGTGTGTGTGTGAGGAACCAACCTGCACTGAGCTGTCACAGTTTGTGACTGGGAACCTTGGTATATATTGTAACAAGAACATGTCAGAGGTGAACACTAATTGAGCGATGATCAACCTGGTGGTCACTACACAAATCTTGTACAACTTCTAGGTTCCACTATGCCATTAATATTTCATTGCCTAGTCAAGAATAGCAGTTTGGACCTTGCTGTTGGTCCGAGCATGCTTAGTACGACCAAGGTCTTAGTACGGGCAAGATCTTAGTACAGGCAAGATCTTAGTACGGGCAAGACCTAGTCTAGCTGCTAGACCCTCCTCTCCCCCACGGAAATGAAACGCGGAAGGGAGAGGCTATCCTCGTTCATTGTCACAGTCTTGGTGATGTAAAACTGACTTGTGAATAGCTTATGCAATTTGGGAGTCATCTGATTGTCGTAGTCATTCCACATCAAAAGAGTATCCAGTTTACTTTGCTACTTGCTGCACTCTGTAAATCTAAGTTATGGGATAAGCAGTAGACAATGGCCCAATGGACTGCAAGGGGTGCTATATTTTGGGAGTGACGGCCAGGTCTTTTGAGTGCTAGTCTAGACAGGTATAGAAAACAGTTTGGGCGCTCACACCGAATGCTGACTGCCAGAATGGGACCAAGTCTCGTACATTTGATAGTCCGATAGTGCCATTAGTAGCCAAGTGCGTTTGGCACGCTTGCCTTGTGATATCGCAGTTTACTCCTTGTTTGATAGCACAAAGACAGTGACATCACGTATCGTTCAGACAAAGCACCAACTCATCTGCCATCATCAGTTCGTAAGTAGTCTAGCTAGCCAAAACCCCATCTTGAAGCAAATGGGGATCGATTATTAGTTTGGTAGCCAAAGCAGAGTGCATGATGAGTGGGCTGACAGGATTGAGGTTCACAGCTCCTGTTATTGAGGGACTTCCTGTGGGTTACAAGTGAAAGTCAGTTTCAGAGTGAAGATTTGAAATCCATTGAGGTAGATCTGCTCCTTTTGGGGTGAGGTGAAGTTCCTGATAAGAATCCACTAGTTGAGCTCATAATGCCAAGACTGAAGTGCCAACATGCTGTATAAAGTGGTCTCCATACCAGAGCCAAAGTGTTGGACAACTTGCAAATCAATATCTCTGTACCAAAACACGAGCCTTCTTTTCCTCTCCCTCTAAGATGTCCCAGCCAAATTGGATCTTGTTTCAAGCTTCAGTGTAGGCCTGTAACAATGCCACTTCAACACAAAGCAGTGGTAATGTCTCCACCCCGCCCTGAAGGTCTAAACAACTTAATCCCAGCTGTCAACTCTGGCAACTTACCACTCTACTAGATGCTAATGAGTAAATCCATTGAGTGAGAATCTCTGTACGTGCAACCCCCAGAATAGTGTAGTCACCAATAGTCCTTGTCTTGCTAACAGACTTAGTGACTCTACCTGGCTGGAATGGCTGAGCCAGATCCAGTTGGAATCAGCCCGTGTCCGTTGTCCCAGGAGTGTACAATAATGAGAGAAGCAGAAATCTCTTGGAACAGCAGTAGGTAAAATAAATACGATCTCAGCGAAATTATGTTGCTGCAACTGTCTCTATAGTTGCGCTCAGATTCTAGCAATAGGCTAATTGGCTTCAGCAGAGAGTGACTACAGCATATCTTGAGATTATTTGTGCTCACTCTCTCTTTTGCTTCTCTTGTCATTGCACACTCTTGCTTCACTCAGGGTGGGTGTCCTTCAGCGAACAGGGGATGTTACACTAACACTTTATATGTTTTGTATGATACGGAAGTGAAAATTTGCCCCCACCCCACCCCAGTTACAGTATGCCGTCATTGAAAGAGGTACCCCAGATCTGAAAGCAGTGCTTTTGAATTTGGGAGATATGGCAGATAAAATTCCCTTCTGTAATCTGGTTTCATTCTTGTGTTCCCATTCTGATATATATTATCCCTTAGGGGATTCCCTACATGCCCTCTATATGCATTCACCATGTGACCTCCAAATAAGGTCACCATTGTGAATAGTCTACCAAGCTTGCAATGTATGGAAGTTAAGGGTTAAGGTCTGGTAGCCGTCATTAGATCAGCACGGCCCATCAGACCTCAAGGTTGTCATGGGGACAGGCTTTGCAGGAGTTTATGGGTATGCTCCCACCCCCAAAACAACAGCAACTCGTAAGTTTTGTAGGTGGCTCATAACATAGTGGGAGTACTAGTGCTAGTTGCTAGTGCACTCAAGGCCTAATGTTGATAGCAATTAAGGTTTGAACAGTGGCCAATAGACGTACCGTAGTCGCACGTTATTAGGCGCAGCTCATTTATAGGTGCTTTTATTCACTGTTAGGCGCAGGTTCAACTCTCGTCCCAGGTACTCGCTGTTAAGCGCTGCAGTCTTCTTCCAGAAACTCTGCCATTTTCAATCCTACGGAGTGGAAAAGAGCTATAATTCGAAATGAAGCGCACTTCCTATTCGAGGAATGTCATTCGTTATTAGGGGCATCTCGCTTATAGGCGCATATTTCCTTCCTGTGGAGTTATAGGCGCGTGCGCCTAATAATGCGTGACTACGGTACAGTGGACTCAAAGGCTGTGGAACTGCTAAGTATTAAATTTAACTCCTAGGTGCAATTCTTGATCCTGCTGAGGAGACAAAAACAAAAACTATGAACTTAGCAGTAAATGACAGCTTGGGCAGGAAACAAGGTGTACCTCAAGCTGAGATCAGCAACCCTTCTCCCTGGTTACACTGTCCCTACTCTGAGGTATCTGCACTGAGGTGCGTAAGAAGACCCTTACTGCGCATGCTTCAGGCACTTTTGTGCTATGACAACATAAAGTGGGTTATGTTAGCTAACACAGCGGACCCATTCAGGACCTTTTGAACTGCGCAGCTGTGAAGCGGCAAATCCAATTAACACCCCCATTGGGTAAGGATGTGGGCAGCTGTGGTCGAGGAGCTTCTGGGAATGGGTGGGTTGTTTAGCTGGAAGTAGTACCACAAACCCTATGTAAATGTAGGTAGCACTGTATTGAGAACTTTGCTGAACAGATGTAGCATTCACATGTGAAAGTCATTGTTAAAAGAGTATTGTTAAAGGAGGCATTGTTAAAAGGGTAATCTTTGCACCCTTTGGAGAGGACTTTAAGCCATTAGTGTGTGTGTGTGTGTGTGTGGGAGGGGGGGGGGGGGGGGGGGGGGGGGGTACCAGGTTTGAATGCACTCTACCCTCTTTAGGCCTTCGTTATCCATAGTTAAACCCCTCCGGGGTAAAACAAAACAAACAAAACATGATAACAACAAAAACAAACTACACCATCATCCTTCCTACCATGGCCACTCAAAAGACTTCCACATGACAAATCTTAGTCTCGTTCCCAGGCGTCCGGGAACGAGACTAACAGCAATCCTGTCCACCTGCAACAATTGCCAGTTGCAGTACAGTCCTTGGTATGCATGATCACTCAGGCCCGTCATTGGAGGAGGTTGGAAGCAACCGATTTGCACCAAGTGAGTCCTTTGTCTGGTTTGAGTTTGCTTAGCAGAGATAGAGATGGCAATTTGTGTATACTGCATATGGACAGGGAAGGAGGAGAGAGAATGGTAGCACTTACAAACTCTTCCAGTGGAGTTTCTGGATTTCAACTAGATTCATTCATGGATTGAATGGCCACAAGGTATACGTGCACTGGTAGGCGTCCCTTGCAGTACGCTCCTCAACACATGTTCATGTGCATGTGTGACTTCAGGCAATAGAGGTATTTGAGGTATGATGCAATCACCGAGGGGGGAGGCTAAGTGGATCCCCCCCCAGAAACAAAGGAGGAAATCTGTTAAAATGACTACACATTTCTACAAGGGGTTGTAAACATTTCTACAAGGGGTTGCTTCCAACGAAACGTTTCTACAAGAGGTTGCTTCTGATGAAGCGTTTCTACAAGGGGTTGCTACAGCTTTGCAACCATGCGTACAATGCCGGCGGTCACAATGGCTCACCTAGGGCAGTCAAATAGAGTACCCAGTGTTGTGAATGCCTGGTTGATGGTCGTGCATCTCAGACTGAACTCCTGGAAATAATGACTCCGAATAATGTTTGAGTAGTACCTCGATCACTGAAGGCACATGACGATTCTGACTACACTAACGTTGTCCACTGAGACTTGCATGTAATAATTGTGCTGAAAATTTTTTTGAAGACCTTGGCTTTTCAGTTAGGAAGTTGACTATTGACTGCACAGACCCAAATCTATTCTTTGCAAGCTATTGAGTAGCAACCACACTCGTGGTAAGGCAACTCAAGCATGCTTCAGCAGACTCTGATTGCGTCCACTGGGAATTCAACAAGATTAAAGTTGGAGCTTTGGGAGTTGGCATCCTGCCTGAATGAAAGCACCAGCTATGAATATTGTATGCAGATCAACTGGAGGAGTATGTGCTGTTTGGTCTGGTTATGAATTTGGCTGGTGCACAATGTTTAGCTTTTTGCTTTCTAAGAGCTTGTGCGAGGGAGTTGATGAGCTGTGCCCGACAAGTGAATACCTCTTTGACTCAGTTCCAAGTTCTATGCCTCCCCCCTCACCTCCCTCGCACCCATACCCAACCCCTCCCCCTTCACCTCCCTTGCACCTAACCCCTCCCCTTCACCTCCCTCACACCCACACCCAACCCATAACTTCATACAAGTTCCTATTGAACAACACTGCATTATCCAGTAATCTCCAGTAATCTCCAGTAATCTAACCAGCCAAAATTAGAAGTTATGATACTGCAGCAGATCAGTGTCCAAAGTGAACTGAATTTCCTTGTACCTCATTTCACGGAACGTTAACTCGACCAAGACCGTGACTAGGCTAAAGTTGGGAACCACTCTGAACTAAAAGCATTAGGAACACAGTCGATGAGGATACCAGACTTGTCCGCTCTGTATTCCCATTAGTGCTGCTATGATGTATTGCGGTATGGGTACATGTTTGTATATCGTGATGCATAGCGCAATAATTTGTGTGGCTGAATTAGGATGCTGCTGTAATGGTTTGTAAATCAATACAAGGTGATCGATCTGTAACAAAGATTCCCCAGGCCTTCCCCCTCCATTTTTGCATACTGCAATCGATCAAAGAAGTGTAGAATGCCTGGGAACGAGGCTACTGGTTTTCCTGCACCCCTAGTGTACAGTTTTGAGTGCACACCCCAAGTGACCTGGAATCAGGACATGTTAAGAATTCATATGCTTATAAGAAATGTGTGTGATTTAATGCCAGTGCTAGCAACACAGCCTCTTGTGTTACCAATATCCCAATGTTGCTATTAAAGGGTGCTGGCCAGTGGAGAGCGGTTGTACAGCACACCTGATAGCCCTCTCATAGCCTTCTCACGTTACCTCAACAGTGGGTGTTTTGGTCAGGCCATTTTTTAAGCTGCTGGCCAAGTCTGAGTAAGTGTGTTGCAATTATGTCGAATGGAGTAAAGAGAGTAATTGGATTTATAGACACGTGCCGTATAGCTTTCACATGACTATTGGATGTATGTATGTATGTACGTTGGCAGAACAGTATGATCACAGGAGGTCTGTCAATAATTAGTGTACTCATGTGCTTACATAACTTCTCAGTGCAACTGTCACAATGCGTTAACATTGTGCATGAGTGGCAGAAGTGGGTTGTTCACTAGACTAGGGACACACGTGACCTTCACACTTATTTGACCTCAATCTCAAGTTAATGTGGAACCCAGAGAGCAGTAGCTGAAGCAAGTGAAGCAATAATCATATGACAAGACAATTGTCATGTGACAAGACAATGATCATATATGATGACAAGTCAATGATCGTACAGCATGACAATGATCATGTGACAAGACAACTGTCATGTGACTAGTCATATACAAGGCACATTAGTCACATGACAAGAACTTACTAGCCAACTGCATGATCTATATGAGTACCTGACAGTCATGTGTTATTTTCAAGGATGTGGCTAATCCCCACTATGAGCTCACTATCATATGTCCAGGGAAACAAGCACAGAGTTTATCAACTAATGCATCTTGTACTTATAACATCAAAAGTGCATGTTCCTTGAGACAGATTTTCTTTCTGCCTCCCTACAGGACGTTGCAAACATAAAACAATCTCCGGGTAGTGCCCCCAACAAGTTGTTATCAGCCCTCACATCTGGCCTGACAGAGAGCGGGAATTGTGCTGCTCGACAAAACCAGTTCCAGATCGGTGCCAATAACCTAAACGGACACTTGACGGCGAACCTCACAAGTATGAATGGTCACGGGAATCACCACCACTCCTTGGAGAATACTAACTCGAATAGTAACGCCAATAGCCTATCGAGTGTCTCTGTAAAAACAGAGCCAGAGGATGCGTTGCCATGCATCAGGTCGCCCCCATCAGCGGTAGCACAAGTAGCTGCGTCAACAGCTAACTCAGGAAGACACAAGACTCCTCCGAAGGTACTACCATTACCCGCAAGCAGCAATCCCGGTGGCAACGGTTCTGGTACTACCCTTCCACCTAAAAAGAAGAGAAGATTATCTATAAAAGGCAGCAGCGACATGCTGACGCCCTCCTCTTTAAAAGGGCGCTCATTTAGCTGTTCGGATGATCTTGAGGATGACCTCAAGCTGTCAGCTGATGATTGTATCCATGGTGTGATTAGCACACCTCTGAGTCTGATCAAACCTCTTGAAGAAGGAGAGGACATGGTCACAACACCGTCCCCCCCGTTAAGTGCTAGCGCACCCAAAAATGACCCTCCCTCCTCGTCTTCCTTCTCTTCCACCTCCACCTCCTCCTCCTCCTCCTCACACCCACCAGCAGCGTCCAGCAGCAGTTTTCAGAATGCAGGGACAGGTAGGACAGCAAACAACTCACTGAAGCAGGACTTGGACGACTTCACAAAGGTGATGGCTCAGGTCACGGAGGAGGAGATTGCAAAGGAACGACGGAAGTCTCATTCATCCACACAGCTCTTGCAAAATGATCCCTATAGGGTTTCACAGTCGCTGAACATTGCTGCTCCGGCACACCTTGTCTCCCCACCGCCTTACCACACCACCGCCAACACCGCCAGGCAGCAGCAACCTATGGCTTCCCAACCTCCTGGTCACTACTTTTCAACTTCTCACCCACCAACTCAGCAGCACCCAATTGTACCAATATCCAGGTGTTTGTCTCTTACCGAAGCATCCTCATACAGCATCCAGTCATATCATACCCCTACTGCCGCACACCAGTACACCCAGTTGCCCCACATGCTCTCACGGGTAGACCCAACTTCCGCCACCAATCCCACCACGTTCCCTCCTCCTCCCACTCCCCAGCAGCAACTCCTTCAGAGACGCTCCGTTCAGAAACACCCACAGCTGCAACACTTGTCCGCCATATCCCCCCAAGTCCAGCCCCCTCAGCCGATCGTCCTGAGCCCCACTGTGCACACCCCCATTTCAACACAGCACATGCCATTGTTTCCAGACCCCACTTCCCACGGCAGCACCACCCCCACCGGTACCCTCAACCTTCCCCAGACACCCACGACTCCTTTGGGGCACTTCGCCAGTTTTACGTCGCAGCACCCTCGGATGGACAATCCCCCCCTTAACTCCCCAACCCACCCCTTTCACTCCGGAGTGGGATCCATACCTAGTGCTTATCCATACGGACAGAAAGTAGCAGCTGACCACACACAGACTATCGTAGGCTCACCAACTGTCACAACCGCTGGTATGAGCTGGGGGCCCCATGGGACACTCAAGGAGACACTCCTAGGACAGGTCAACTCTCACCTCGAGACCATCGTGGGCCAAAAGCGACCGAACCAAGATGCCATTGGGCTAGGATTTCCTCCCGCCAAGATCTCCCACTCTTCAACTGTCATTCACAATGCAGCTCCGAACCCCAACTTTCAGCAGCAGCACTATCACCCGTCCAGTAGCTATACAGGTGTAAACTTCTCTTTGCCCCACACTGTTGCATACCAAGGACACCCCACCACCTTTCCCTATGCGCCCATGTAACAACAGGGTTTTGGGTGTAATAGGTTTCAAATTCATTGTAGAATAAATTTTTCAAGTTTGTTTTGTGATGGGGGGTTGGTATGTGTGTGCGTGTTTGTGTTGAGATGTAATTAATTTCAGGTTGTTTGGTTGACACTTCTTTTTTATATTTGCAATCATCTCCTTATATCCTTCAGTTCTTGTTCATTTGTGCAGTTTTAATTTCCTGGTTGCAGAATTCAGAGGCAAACAAACATTTATTCATCACTTCTGGTGTTTAGCTGGCCCGCCGCCTGTTGTAGCCTCGTTCCCAGGCCTCTGCCCAGATGGCTGTGAGATGAAATCTGGGCAGAGGCTTGGGAACGAGGATACCCATGCCCACCAGTCTGTAGCCTTGTTCCCCCAGTTCTAGCATAATGAGGTGGATTATGCGCTCCTGCATGTCCTGGGAATAGAGTTTTGTATATGAAGGAGAATAGAACGGAAATGATAATGTTTACTAACACTTAGCCACGCCTTTAAACATCTATTAACCCTTTAACCACCAAATTCTTCCCACCAAGACAACACATTTTCATGCATTCAGCGCACACCACTTTCGTAGGTACTCCTCTCCCACAGCATTCGCTCCTCAGCGGCCAAACTTGGTGGGGCCCGCACACATGGAGAGACCTCTCTGGCAATACCGTTAATGATATTCATGACCCCCCACAAGCCCAGCAATCGGAGGTCAAAGGTGGATGTCAGCCGGATTTTCGCCCAGCATTTCCCTAAACTTGGGCCAGATCTGACTGATGGCACACCTTACACCACCAATTTGCAGGTTTTCTTGAGGCCCTGGGTGGGGTCTATGAATATCATTAGAATCAAAAATTCTCGGGTCAATGAATCTCATTAAAATCAAAAGACGCCCACGACAGGCCGAAGGGGGGGCTGCCGCCCCCCCTTCGAAACCCCCCCGCTTGTACGTTTAGTGGGGGAGGCGCGCCGAAATCTGACCAAATTTTTGAGTTCGTGCCTTAAAGTCGTCCCTAGGCCCTCTGAAGACTTTTTGGTCTCTTTTTGGACTGGCGAGAAGCCCTACAAGTGCATAGGGTCTAAATGACGCATTTATGCGTCAATAGGGCTTAAAGGGTTAAACTTCCGGTATGTGAGATGTCCTTAGTCTCGTGCCCAAACCCTCTCCGATCATGGGGGTCTGGGAACGAGACAAAGATGTCCTCTGCCACTGGACGACGAGAAAATAGCAAAGTTTTGAAGAAGCTGAGGCGCAAACAGGCATTGTTCCTGGCGCAAGAACCCGGGGCGAATGCCAATTTTGTGGAGGACCCTTCCCACCATGTTTTCATTGGGAATGGAGGAGCTCACAACGCCATCAGTGGAGAAATTATTGAGGAACTGTTTACAATGACTACTGTTGGCAGTGAGGACCACCCTACTGGGGGTCTCGAATTAGAAAAGAAATTGTATATGCCTTTAGGAAAAGACTACGCCTTTGCTTCGTTTGCTAGTGTTAGATGTGCAGTGTGTGTGGTAGAAGCTCTGAATGGCGTCTGCATTCAGGACATTTTTGAAAAACATAGAGCACTCCACAGACTTTGTCCCAGCCTTGCTAAAGGGCCGCGCCTCCATTTGTACTTTTGCTTCATAGACAGAATTCCTTCCTTCGTTTTGCATGCCCGAACCTGCCCTACAATTGCCCCTCCTGGGCTTATTCTAATCCCGAATTTCATCTCTCAACACGAGGAAGCCAAACTTCTTGAATTTTTCAACTTTTCTTCTAAAGATGATGTCAAGTTTGCCGGTATGAAAACTCCCGTGGAGCTTGATGAGAACATCAAAGATCTTAAAGAGCTGTGTTCACTTCGAGACGATCATGACTCACCAGAATCAGCTCTGAAACACCGAAGGGTAAAACACTATGGATATGAGTTTCTCTATGGCATTAGCAAAGTTAACCCTGACAATCCTCTACCTGGTGGACTGCCTGAGGTATGCCTGCCAGCATTGGAAAGGATGCTAGGATCTGCTCTCATTCACAAGATGCCTGATCAACTGACCGTAAATCAGTATCTTCCTGGAGCAGGTCTGAACATGGCAGTAGTACCTGTCTGTATAATCATGTGCATGCATGATCTGGCCTAATTCCCAGTCCTTCTCACCCCAGCGTTTGTCGCTTGCAGTAGAAGAAGGCCTTTGCACCCCAGCATTTGTCGCTTGCATTACTGCAAGCAACAAACGCTGGGGTGGGAACAAGGCTATGCATGATCGTGAAGTACATCCTGTGCCATACGGTTTGCTGTCTCCAGCTTCAGGTTTTCTTTTTTAGCAGCTTAAAAAGATGAAGAAAGCTTGGAACCAAATAAGGCCATACTAAAAACAATTGTCTTTGCTCCATGGCAGCATGGGCCTGCTGTGCCTTGCCGGTGAGTTGGGGCACTAGCTTCAGTGCCCAGTACTCCTTTCAAGTTTTGTATGTGCCGTTCCCAAGCCTGTCTATACGCATGGGGTAGGCATCTGGGGAGATACCACTACCACTCCCTATTGGCTCAATAGTTAGAAGCTGACCAAAATAGTCATGTTTCAAGGGGGCGTGGTCTACTGATGCACTCTCGATGCTGGATACTTTGATGTACACTTGTGCACACACTTCTGTAGGTATTCCTCCCCATGTTGATACTCACTCGGCTTTTGAAGATGGCATTATTTCCATCAGCCTTGGCTCTCAGGTAGTGTGGACTTGCATGGTCTTTGGTTGTACCGAGACTAGAACACCCTTCATCTCGGTACCAGACTACCTCGCAGGGTCTGGTACCGAGCCTAGAACACTCTATGCTTGATGTGCAGGTTGTGATGGAGTTTAGGCACCCTGATTCTGAAGCAAAGGTTCCTGTACTTCTTGCAAGAAGAAGCTTGTTGATAATGACCGGAGAGTCTCGCTACCAGTGGACTCATGGGTAATGACATCTGATGATCATATACTGACCCGTTCTGTGATTTTGTCATGATTCTTGTCACAGCATTGCCGCCAGAAAGACCGACACTGTTTATCCCCAGATGCTAGGATGCCATGGACAGCAGCAACAGACCCAATCAGACTCACCTGGTGGTCTATCCTTGTCTCCTACATGCACTGTGCTACCTAGAGGTACAAGACTCTCTCTCACCTTCAGGAAGGTCCAAAGGGTGCCTTGCATGCGCAGCTGCGGTATGTTTCTCAGATAGTTCATACAGTGACCTCAGCTGTGCTATCATTCTGTTTGTTGTTTGTTTGTTTTTTCATACAGAGTACCCTTTGCAATGTGATTCAAGACAGTGAAGTAGTGCTGTCACAGACATGGGAACTTAGCTTAGGTTCTGTGGTATGTAGGTTTATTTCAGCAAACATTTATGAATTTCGGAGCAAATGGGCATGAACTGAAACCATCTCATGCATCTGAGTTTGTTATTAAATTTTAGGAACCAATAACCGGTTACTTCGTATTAATAATTAATACGAAACGTTATTAATTGGTCCAGCAGAAGTAGGGCAATGGTTAGGGTATGTAAGGCCAGGGCCAGTTCTGAATGTGCGTCCATGTCCATTACTTATACTTAAAGTATGTTTGTGGACAAGCTGCTTACATTCAAAGTCGATGCAAGGGCAGCTGGGCCCGGAGACCTGGATGTCTCAGCTGAGGGCCCTTCTGATGATCAAAGACCTTCCAAAATTGGAAGTAAGACACATTGTCAATCATGGTGAACAGGGCATTCATGAAGTCAGCTAACACACCAACTGCAATATCCACTTCCTAGTTTTCATTACAACATAGGGTGTAGGTTGCATTTAATATTGGCATGCATCATACATCCTGTAAAACTGTTCAATATCTACTGATAGACTAGTGTACTAGACTGTCAATACCACTGCATGAGACTAAATTATGTGGGCGTAGACGACATTCCTGATTACAATCTGATTGGCCGAGTTCAAATTAATTTGGCGCTATAATTATAGTTGTGTATTATTTGGAATAGGCACTACCAGTGCATGTCGTACGAATGTGGGATTTTGTGTGCACGGTTCTTACTGTCAAGTCTTTCTCTGGCTGTTACCCGTCTTGTCCCAACTGTCGGAGAAAGCTGAAAGTTGGAGCAAAGAGTGAAGGGTAAGCCACTGGATCAGGTATTAAAGTGTAAGACTATATATTTGCTTCTCTATTGGTATTGGCCTAGTGTGATAGGGCATGACTGGCATGCTCAGTCCATAAGACCATCTCCCAGTTTTCATGTAGTCTCGCGGGCCAGACTGGGTGTGGCGAGAGGCTGGCCCGCAAGACTAGTTTTCATGGGGGTCAAGTACAAAGAATATATGGCCCCTTATAATTAGGGTAGTGCTAGGGCCAGCATTAGTTTGCCAAAGAGGGGGCCGTTCTTTGTATTAGCCTCATTCCCAAGCCATTCCCACTGCCAGTATTTGCATCGATATCTTGCATGCAGCATGCAAATACAGCGATGGAAGGCCTGGGAGATCTGGTCACATGCAGTGCCATTACGTAGACAGATGGTAGACACACGGAGGGCAGTGCCCAACAAAGAATGTTGATACTCTTTCTTGTACTGTCCATCCAAAGGTTGGACGTCAGAGCATTTGCAAGGTAGACAGTCAATACCATTTGTTGGTCACTACGGTGGGGATGATCAACGCAAAACAGGTATTATTATATCAGTTGGGCACTATCTCTTCACCTGATGGCATAGCCTTGGCCCCAGACCCAAACCAACCCCAGCACGGATCGCTTCCAGTATCACACACGTGATACTGGAAGCGATCCGCGCTGGGGTTGGTCTGGGACCGAGACTACTGATGGCACTGCCTGCACGTGGCCATATCTCCCACCGTATTTGCATACTGCAAATACTGGCGGTGGAAATGGCCTGGGAACGAGGCTACTCCTACATGGCTGTAACTGTAGGCAAGATTACATATACAGAAAACCAATTTCAGTGTTCTGTTTGAACATTGTGTATTTAGTCAATTTCACAAAACTGTATTCTGCAAGTATGAGTGCACTTGGGTCACTAAAGTGCACTAGGATGCTAGATAGTGCACTTGGATCAAATATGAGGCTCTCGCACCGTGAGTGCCCACATAGCTTCTGGACTCCGCACTGTGTAGCTCCACCCACAGGAACTTCTTGTCGCCAACACTAACAGCATGATCACAGAATACACAAGGAGGTGAATATAGTGTGCATGGGAGTGGCCACTCTCTACATTTGCTGTTCAACATGCAGGTATTGGTGCAGAAGGTGCCAGCTAGAGTGCTTGCATAATGAGGTAGTCCACAGATACTGTGTGGGACTTACTGCCACCAATCACACCATACATGCTGATGTGGTTGTGTTTGGGATTTCCCTCAACTCCATATTTGGTGCCTCTGCGTCAGAGTTTCACAGGTAGGATGAGGGCTGTGGTGCGACCCCTTGAAGAAGAACTTTAATTTTATTCTTTTGTGCACAGGTGGTCAATTGGGCTTCAGTCATCTGCAGATTTGGACTTTGAAGAGACCTTTTCATACCTGCTCCAGAGAGCCCTTGAAACTGTCTTTGTTGGCAAATGTTTCGCTTTTACTTTCCAACATCCTATTCCCCTAGAAAATCACTCCAAATGTTCTCTAACCCATTACGGACGTTCTTCAAGCAATAAGCTAATTGCCACTAGTGTCAAGGCTCTGGGATCAGTCAGCAATTCAACAGACGTGATAACTGTACTCAAACATCACTTCACTACAAGCAAACCTATTGAAACCGATCTCCATATCTTTGGAGAAGCTCTGCCATCGAGTGTTGTTCACTCTCCATCCACCACCCCCAGCCAGTGTGTTGTAATCCCTAGTTGCAACACACGTACCACTGTTGGCTCCTCTCAAGAAAACAGCACAAGCTTCTTGTACGAATCTATGCATGTCTCCGAATCACATGAACCTCACCAGATCCAGTTTGTGTCTTACTGTGATCCTAGCACAGACTTTAGCCTTTCAACTCCATCCTTGGAAACTTGCTATACAGAGATCTGGCAAAGTCCGTCAGGAGGTGTTGCCATCAAAGATGTTTCTCAAGCACCACTTGCTCTGCCAGTCTCAGCTGGCCTTCTCCGTACACACATGCATGTTGTCGTCACACCAGAACACGATGAACATTCTATAATCAGTTCAGAAGCAGTAGATCTGGAGATACTGCAGGAGTTGATTTCTGATTGGGAATGCAGCCAAAATGAGCAAGACAACTCCATGACCAGCAGTGATGTGGAGAGTTTGTTGAGTGGACCAGGTCCTGACTCCTTCAGCTATGACACAAGAACCACGGAGGATCCTAAATGCGGTGTAGACAGTTGCCGTTCTTTGGACCACCAGCCTGATGTTTCCCTTTCTAACTTCAGTGAGGACATCATAGCTGAGCTTCAGAGTAGTTTCAACCGTTCTGTGTACCCTACCTCTTGTGGCAGTGTAGGAAAACAGAAAGGCTGTTCCTCCTTAAATTCATCAGCAGCCTACGCACCACTCACAGGTTTACGTTCTACACCTTACAACTCTCCAGAACTATTCTCAAGTACTTCTAGTCTTGCTCCAACTTCTAGATCTAACAGAAAGGCCACTTTAAAGCAACCACCATTGTACTCTTTGACATGGGTCTCTCCGGAAATGTTTGACAACTCTGAGCTTTCCCTCCAAACCACCCCATTCCAAGCGTCTTCGCACTCACACCGCGACCGTACTCACTGTATTGAGTTACCCAACCACTACTTCACTCCAGCAGTACATAGACACGGCCTTTCCCTCCCAAGGAGGAATATACTTGGCAATATCTCCAACACACTCCCTGACACTCAACAAGCAGCGATGGTTGAACCCACATCAAAACCTTACTTACTCGACAGCCCATCAAATAGTCCGCAGATGCAAGATCATGCAGGATTGTGTACCACTCCAAGTGGGCAACTTGTTGAGGATAACCATTTTGCTACTTCTTCACCTGACCTTTTTTCACAAATAAATACATGACAGTGTGTTATGCAATAAAAAGTGGTATATCTATGTATCAGGTACTCTTCATGTGATCACAATAATAGAACAACTTCATCACGCCTGAATGGTAGAATTTGATTTCTTGGTTTCCTTTAGTTTGGGAAATGATAAAAACGTCAATACCTGGAGGACAAATGGAAAGTTCATAATAATAGTCCCAGACCTTTCATCTGGCCAGCACGATACCAAAAGTGATCTTGCGCTGCTGGGGTTGGTTGCATGGGTCTGGGATCAAGACTATAATAATCAAGCATGCATAATTTATTAGAATGATGATGTACGGAGGAGGTAACTACACAACTGTCTGCCTGGCTTTGTGAGCTATAGCACTTGGGAGCCAACAACACAACAAACCCATCGCTATCATATACTCTCTGATCTCCGACACTCAATTTAGAACCGTAGTTCAGCCATTAGTAATCAGAGCAGTTCCCAGGCTATCCATGCATAATTATGCATCTGACCAAACAACCCAACCAGTGAAATCTCACGGTTAACACAGGCAAGAGTGCATGATAACATAATCGTCATTGCCTCCATGATTCACACGCACCGCAATGATATCATCATGCACTCTTGACACGGGCCAGCCATGCATGAATCTGCCAATTTCAAGCCAGCTTGCATACTTTAACACTACATGTAGGCCTAGGCCTCCTATCTAATTTTTCTAATTTTGCCATGTAGAAAATCAGGCTGTGAACAAGGCTAGAACTTCAATACATGCCTGGAACTGCATATTCGTGGAATGTAGCAACCACAAATATCTCACAACAAATTTTGCCGTACGTCCATGAGGTATTTCTTACCGTGATGAACACCAAGAGTCCACAGGGCACTCCCAGAAGGACGTAGTAGTTGTCGCCAAAGGCCACAGTCCCCCCAGCCCACAAGGGACCCAAGATGGCTGCAATAGAGAACACAGACCTCCGGACACCCTGCCCAAATCCTACAGAAAGAGAAATACGCCAAACACAGCTGTGAATGAGGAGATTCATAGCAGACAGAATTTGAAGGAGTGATGGACACAATCAATAGAAAATGAATCTGATGATCAGGCTGACCTTGAATGCGCATAGGGAGAAACTTTGAGTAGAGGGAGGCTCCAGTCGCAACAAACATGGGAAGGCCGAACAAGATAGGCACAGCACCGACTATGAACCTGCCGAGTATCCAGGGGGTTTCTGCATGTGTAAGGATACACCACTGTGATTCACTCAGCACAGACGACTTAGAGTATGTGGTTAGAGACTGGTTACTGCTCTCAAACTCGGCACTTACAGAGCATTTAACTGTGGTCCACTCCAGCCTCATTCCCAGGCCATTCCAACCACCTTTTCTGGATCAAAGCTGGTCGTAGGAATGGCCTGGGAACGAGACTAGTCAGTCCACTTGGCACTGTCTGTTGCAGACAGTGCAGAACCCATTAAAATTGACGTAGCTACATGGAAGAGTATGCAAATCTCCTTCACAACGTTAAACACTACCAGCTAATAACAGCACACAATAGAACAAGACATTCGCATGGTCAGTACCTTTAGTTGCATTGCCAATCATGCCTATATCCCACCCATAGCCAAACAGCTCTAACACCAGCCCGACCAACAGCTGCCACCTGCAACAAAGACAGTGTTACAACTCATTCCCAGGCTTCTTCCCAGCTCCTTGTTGCACAGCATGCGACAAAAAGCTGAGGAGGAGCCTGGGAAGAGGCTAATACAACTCTTCAATGTGAGCCTCATGCCAACAGGCCTAAATACAGAGGCACTAAATGTATACAGCAGCTACCCATACTCTCAGTCTCATTCCCAGGCGCTCTCCCCAATTACCGAGCGCCTGGGAACGAGGCTACCCATACTCTGTATTCTCCATCCAGGACATTGCAAAGCTCTTTCTCTGGAGATACTGACCCCTCAAATTAGAGTTGATGATGAACTCTATACCAACCAATGATGACATTATGATACTTGCCGTCATGGTCTCCCATAAGCTCGATATGGGATCTTTAATATGAATTTATTGAAGCAGTTTCATGAGGAAGCACTGGATACAAGGCTAGGAACAACAAAGCTACATTGCGCACGTAGTACACACACTGATGCACAAGTTGGTGTCAGTGTGTATAATAATTCTAAAAGTAGGTCTGGATACACATACCTGTCAGCTATCTTCCTACTGAGGAGAGTGACAACCAAGAATGCGACGATGATCTACAGAGAACGAACATCACACACTCAGTGGACGAGGCATGTATACACAGCCTCGTTACTGGGATCACTGCAGAGACGAAAATAAACTTGCCTCCACTCCTGCCACACTGTAGAAAATGCTGATCTCTTCATCCGTCCAATCTAGTAGATTCTTGACCATTGGCACAAGCATCGCCTGCATCCACACAGTGCAGTACAGTGTATGGTAACAGCATAGTACATACACCACAGACCACAAAGACCCAGGTGGGGTGAAACTTCTTGGATATGTCCACGAGGATTTGCAGGGATAACAGCAGGGTATAAGCACTCATAGCATCCAAACTTTTGCTGGGGTGTAGTGCAGCTCAAAGCTTGAATCACTTTTGTTTTAAGTGTAACAACATCCCCCAATTGTCAGAAAGTCAGAAAAGTCCCTGGCTGTGGGTGAGCCCACACCTACCATGCTGTAGCCTCGTTCCCAGGCCGTTATGGCCTGGGAACGAGGCTAACCATGCTGAGAATAGTGCATGTTACCAATTACAGCAGCAAACCAAAGTTCTTGCTTTAGTATGGTGAACTACTTTTTGGAAATGGCATAAAAGCACTCATGGCTGTAGTGCACAGAGTCAGGCATTGCCGCTGAGCATTAAATCATCAAATTTGTGAATGCAGGTGTGAAGGCATGTGTGAGCTGGTGTCATTGCCCATGACCTTATTAGCTCTATATATCAATAGCCTGATGATATCATCTTCATTGGGTGGCTGATAAAGTTGGTGTCATCATACTTTGTCTGATGAAACATTCCCAGCTCCAAATATGGGATTTTGGCCACTGTATTGCATCATGTAATCAATACTGTGCACACTAAAGGATACACTGGGAACTCATCTTTTATAGGGAGTCAAAATTTAATATTAGAGTGGGCTATAATTATTTTGTAGAAGCTGTCCATTATTCAGAGTCCCTTATCCATGTTTCCACTGTTTTTTGCTTGCGGTATCACCCCCCCCCCCCCCCCCCCCCCCCCCCCCCTCCGTACACATGCACCCTATACCTCTATGGTGGTCTGATTGAACATTGTAACGAAGAGAACAGAGAGAAGGACCACGATCTCCTCCCTCAGAAACTCCAACAGCAGCCACCAGAGATGCTTCTGTGTTTTCATGACCCTCTCCCAAAACGACAACCTGGCTGCCACAGAGTTTGGAGTCCGGGAAGAAGAGTCTTCCATGTCTTCTTTAGCAACACTGTCTTCAAATGTACCGTACAATGTATTACCAGGAAGGGCCGGATCACGCCTAGAAAGATTTGGAGTTCTGTTGATGGAGAGACCAGTAGATGGCCTGCTTGGCAAAAGGAGAGGAGACTTTTCATCCTCAAGATTGGAGTCAGGAGGTTCACAATCAGTTCTGTTGTAATTCTTTTTGGATTGGTCAAGTTCACAGCTGTTGTCTTTACCAGAACTTGAATCCGATTGGACTGGGGTCACATGATATTCTTTATCATCAATATCCGTATCACCATTACCAGTATTAGTTCTGCAAGGAGAATGTGGTTCCACAGAGGACGGCGATGGATTGCTTTCCTCAGAGCACTCTTCTTCTTTCACGGGAGGGAACTCGTAGAAGAGAAAGAGCACCAACAATTCTATGATGATCCATACCAGCATCATGAACGCCTGGAAGGAGAGAGATTCAATTAGCCTTGGCTCCTGACTGTTTAGAGAAGATTACTAGAATGCTATATACGTCAGTAGTCAATATTCAGCTCAGACAATAACTACACTACTAACTAGCAATTTAAGGTCTTACACTCCCAGCCTAGACATAGTCTTGGAACCAGCTGCATTTACCTCCATATGTAAAAATGTGGCTGGTCACGAGACTACTAGTTACTGCAGCTATAGAGACTGCTTCATACTCAATTCCATCCCCAGATCTGTCCTTGGTCTGGTTCTGGAATGAGACTGTCCTAGAATTAAAGACACATGATAGGAAGCATTTTGGGATAGCCCTTTTGCCAAGCTATTGCCACCACTTTGCTTGCTGCACGGCAAACAGCTGTCTTGCAACTTGCTAAACTAGTGGTATGAACTCCAAGGCCAATTCTAGCTCAGAGAAAGTTGAGGTACTACAAACTGTTCAAGGGGGTGAAATCGTAGCGTGGGGCATGAGTTGCCTTGCATATAGTTCTTGGGTATCTTTCAAGGGGGGGTAGCAAAGACTCAAGGGGAAATGATTGCCCCCCCTCCCCCTCCATGAAACCCTGCACTGCAGTGTACCCGACACTCACCCCTGGTGAAGTATATTTATCCACCTTGAACGGCCCTATCTTGAAATCGGATATTTGGAGAAATAAATTGAATGCTGGACCTGTACAAGTGAAAAAAATTATGCACAGTCATGTCCATGCACCAGATGACATCTAAAATAATCCCTACACAACAGTAGCACGACCCGGGACATGAGACTGGAATGCTGATGGGACCAGAGGGGCAACAGAGAGCAAACTATGGTGTATACGGCTATGAACCCTCGCCTACCAATGACAAGCCCTATCTGTCTCATGGCCATGAAGACAGAGAAAATCGTTGTTCTCTCCTTCTTGATGGTGGTTCGGGCCAGCTCTCCAAAGATGGCTGCCCCAGCACCTGCTCCCACACCTGCAGAGACAGATTAGGTATGGATCTCTAAAAGTGTCTCGAAGTGATCGCTCAATGCATGGGTAATAGGAGTGACTTTATTGGTACAATAATATGAAACTGAAGAGGCTGCGATTCTGATCTTACACTCCTCTTATGCATGCTGTCGTTAACAGATAGGTTGTTTTCTTCCAAAGAAGTGTACTGGTACCAATCTTTTACAAACAAAAATACCAAGCAGGAAAACTATTACGCTATCATCATTTTCTGTGATAGATAGATAGATAGATAGATAGATAGATAGATAGATAGATAGATACATACATACATCCAGGAATGCTGCATCCATAATTATACTGGTTTTCAAGTCCTGGTCTGGTGTACACACACTACGTACGTCGCCATAGTTGTGTCACACTCTCTGCTGCCCCTCACACTTGGATTGAAAGCTCATTCATGCAGAAACAGCAGACATGTAGAAATCCGAGTACCAGTATAGTATTGTGGTCAAATTATTCCTACATTCCTTATGCATTCCTTTAAAGGAAAATGACAAAGTGGCATGGTGCATGACTCGACTACCCTTTAGGGAAGCCCCTCAGCGTTCCACCATTTCTACAATGTCACAATATGGCTAGTCTCGGCCCCAGACCGAAACCCACCCCAGCACAGACGGATCGCATCTAGTGATACAAAATGCGATCTGCGCTGGGGTTGGTTTGGGTCTGGGACCGAGACTACAATATGGCATGAGCTTAGTAGGTGAATATTCAGAGGCACTTACCACGCCCATGAAAACATGCATGTCTTACCCACTACAAAGCGGCTGCCAAGTAGCATGTATTTGGATGTTGCAGCGAAGTACATGAAATTTCCTAATAGGAAGAAGGATATAATTATTATTTTTAAGTGGCCAATTTTATACTGTAACCAAACAAGAAACAACTTGAGAACTTTATCAAGGTTGTTGTCATCGGAACCCAGTGGTGACCATAGCAAGGGGTGGTCATGCCAATAAGCACCGTACTTAGAGCTGCGACCGGCGATTGTGACCCGTATACGGCGGATGTAGGTGTGGCTTACCGTATTACTCCGTAAACTACCAAAAGTCACGCAGTCACAGTGGATTTTTGCAACGGTCACAGGGTCACCAGCAGTTTAGCAGCGCGGTCACACAGTCACAGGCAGTTTTTGGATGGTCACAGGCAGTTTTTGGATGGTCACAGGCTGTGACCCCAGTCGCAGCTCTAAGTACGGCGCATATTTGAGTGACCACCCCTTGCATAGTAACAAGTATGTAGTCACCAAGGCCCAAAGTTAATAGTTTCACGGGTTTGCTCCGCAAAAGGGGTACATGTAGGCTTGGTGAACTGAATGTACTAGCCTTTTATACACACACTAGATAGTGCAGTCTGATCACAGCCTCGCTCCCAGGCCCTGGGAGGGACAACCCCTTGTAAAAGATATAGCTATGGCTGAATTTAAATAATATGATACCTCCAATTTCGAACAGATTGGCAAACAGAACGATCAGCTTTGTCCTGTGAGTCCTGTCAAACACAAACCCAAACAACGGTCCCATAAAGAAATTGGAGATGCTGAAGGCGGACAAGCAGAGACCGTAGAGCCACTCCTCCCCACCAAAACCACGCAGGTAGTCGAACATCGTGGGAAGAATAACGCTGTACTCCACTCCTCCCGCCAGAAAGAAGCAGGCGACAGTGAAACGGGTGGTCCATCGCTTGCAGTTGCATGTTGAACACATAATTCGCGGTGTGTACGTTCTAGATTATGCACACCCAAGTACATTGTAAAGGTCACGGTCTCGTCTCGTTCCCAGAATCAGTTGTCTGCCTCCAAAGTCTGGATCGGATCGCAGACTCTACAGACTGCATGTGTGTTGCAACTTCAATGTAGAGGCTAGCAATGTGATAGGGCTCGCCAATTGATGCAAATGCATCTATGGCAACAGGTGGTTATACCAACAATTTTAGCGTGATTATAGAACCAGACCCTTCGCACATGTAGGGTGGTCACATGATGGTCTCTAATTTGGTTCTCTACCTTTTGCCGTTCTGCTCTCCCTACATCTCCTTACATTTCATTTTCTAGAGAGCCTGCAGCTGGAACACTTTATTCTACTTCTAAGGTTCTAGTTAAGTAGCTACGTATAGTATGGACTTCCTGGTTCTCTAGCCACAGCATTTGGTGAATTCAGCACAAGCACTCACAATATGAATTAGCTACTCATTGATGTCATGGGATGTGTACTATACAGTGCACACTAACTTCAGAGAATCAATTGCAAGATGGATTACAACATGCGATCGTGCAATAAATGAATCAGTACAACAAAGTTGAGACGATGTGTGATCAAAGGCCAACAGCTAGTCCAGGAACTTGACATATTGCCTCTTCACTGAGCAAGCTGCTTGAACTCTCATCTCCTGACACTATTCAGCTCATTTCTGCTAAGATAAAACTGGTACGTAGCTAGTACCAGTAGCCTTTATGGTTGCATTAGGTTTGGCTTTGACTACATGATATGACTGGCTGGAATTGAACAAAGTTTTTGAATTTTGGCGGGAATTCGAAGTCGTCGCGTTAGCTTGTGAGACCGCACTCGCTATTAAAGTCTCGCTTCGGTAGTTATAGGTACAGGAAGCCCGGGGTCTGAGTGTTCGCCTCCCCAATAACCGAGTACGAGTCTGGGCCACTCCGTACATACCGGTTCTCGACTCCCCCCCCCCCCCCCCCCCCCCCCCCATAGCAGCCCGACTACGCCGGTTCCCATCTGACCACCGAAGCTAAAGGTGTTCTGGATGAAAACAGTGAATTTCACTCGTTTCTAAATAAAACTAATATTAAATTAGGCCTTTTCCATTTCAGTTAATTAACTGTAACTGAAGGAGCACAACTATGAAAGTATTATTAGAAACCCCACTATCTCCTCCAATGGTCCTTGCCTCTTCACTCAGCTCAGCAAGATGTAAGAATTGAATTAAGATCCACTAGTGTGCATAATCAGTTTCAGCCAGCTACCTGGAAAAATTTCATGTCGTCTGTAGACGTTATATTGGTTAAAGTGTGATGTGTGTTTAAACTTACATCAAAGTAATGTCGACGTCGCTTGTTACAGTAACTCCGGAATAAAAACTCGGAAGATGTTGGGTCAACCTTTGATGGAACCAGTGTGAAGTGTCGGCTGGTCAAGATCCATGATGTTACAGGCATGCATCATCAGTATGCTGCTGATGGAAGGGAGAAGCCTATGACTAACAGTTTTCTGGGTAGAATATGTCCGAATGTCTACTGTGTTATGCATGACTTCAAATTCTAAGGACACTGATTCATTTGAATGGAAAACCAAAAAGCTCTAGCTACATACATGTGTAATGCAAAGCCGAAAACTGACTCGGGCCTAGTCTGGGCCTCACCCTCCTTTCAAAGCTCATGTCTATCTCACAGAATTCATGGAAAGTCCACTGTCTCTTCCAATAACGTGTCGAATTGTCCTTGCCTCTTCACTGAGCGGCAGAGAGTTAGCTAGACCAGTATCCGCACTGCCCGTGGCTAGCTAGTTTCAAGCGGCTGAAGTTTGAAATATTTTTGGCGGGAAGTCGAGGCCAGGTGCACGCGCATGCGCAACCGGATACATCCGGTTTGGGCTTAAATAAGGAATTTGCACCAAGTTTTGGCGGGATGTCGGGATGGCACACTCGCTAAGCACTTGCTTTGCAGCCTGGGGGTTGAGTGTTCGCCTCCCCAATAACCGAGTACGAGTCTGGGCCACTCCGTACACACCGGTTCCTGACTTCCCCGCCTAGCAGCATGAGTACGCCGGTTCCCATCTGACCACCGAAGCTAAAGGTGTCTGGTGGAAAGCAGGTTAGCCCCCTGTGATTCCAGACACGCCCATCCAGCGCTTCTGAGGCTTACACTTCGGTGTCTGACCTGTCACGGAGGGGTGGGTGTGTTGCTAGGTTGTTTTTTTTTCCTTTTTTTTCTTCTTTTTTTCCTCTTCTATTTTTCTCTACGTTCCATAAAGTCAATTCTTTTTTTTTTTGGCTTGTTTTTTTTCCCCCTCATTTCTGTCTGCAAGTTATAGAAATGCTATCCTTAATTGGTCAGGTTTCGGTGCACAAAGGGCACAAAGGGCTGGCACCTGCCTTCTCACCGCATTTTCCTGTAGTAGTAGTACTTTTAAGTCTACGTCTACGTTTTGGTTACCTGTTATTTGTGTGTCCCCTTACCTGTATTATTGCTCTCCTTTTTGCGTGTGCTTTTTGTTCTTTGTCCTTTTTTTCTTTCGAAGTCCCGCTGATTAGCCTCTGGCTATGGGACCGACTGCACCCTCCTTCCTTTGATGGTCAGTTTCAATAAAAACAACCCTTTTGACTGGTGCAAAGTTGCTGGCAGCAAGGAACTTTCTCGCAAATTGCAAAAGTTTAGGATGTATAGCTGATGCTCATCATACAGATTTTTTAGAGCACATGACCACAAGCCTAACAAGCCTAGCTAGCTTTACGTCGTTGCGAGTGAAAAAAAAAAAGAAGATAGCATCATTCCCAGGCCTTCTTCACCCCAACATTTGTTGCTTGCAGTACTAACACGTGTACGTACAGGGTGAGAAGGCCTGGGAATGAGGCTACCTCAGCCTACCTGACCACAACTCACCCATCCTCTCTCCCTACCTCCTTGAAATTCTCTCTCCCCCCCCCCCCCCCCCCCCCCCCCCCCCCACCAGTGCTCCGTTATGGCACCCACTTCAGTATTCATTCCACGGATGTCTCGTGCTGGCTCCACTCACACAAACAGCTCTACCCTCTCAAGTATCCTGACGGGCGAGGCTCCAGCTACCAGCAACAAATCACATGCTATGAATTTAAAGACCCTAACAATCTGTGGGTGATCCGGAAACCTGGCAAGTGAGTGCATTATTGCTCTGGGAACTTTGAACTCCGTCCTTACCTTAGCCTCGTTCCCAGGCCACGTGGAGTAGGGGAAAGTGAATGAGGCTAGTCCTTACCTTTGTATTACAATCTGTCATCCAAAGTTTGTTTGCGACACAAGGTTAATGTACTCTGGTGATGTGTATACATGAGGTACACACGTCTCAAAGGCGACTGTAGGAGTTGTTTTTCCCCATCTGCAGTCCTGACAACTCTGTGGATGATGACCGTGACATAGTCAGGAACAAAGACACCCTAAAGCTGGTTCACGCCGTTACCAAGAAATTACTGAACAGGTAGAGTTGTGGGCCAGCTAGGTCATTGTACAGATATGGTACCGTCATCATATCCTCCTCCCCCCTCCTGATTCGGCCCTCTCCTCCTCTCCCCTACTTCCTCCCCTGCTCCTTCCTCCTCGTGCTCACACACATGCTCAGTCATGACATAGCTGCTCCCCTCACGCCCACGAATCAGGAGGTAGCTGGTTACATCAACTACTCCACCCCAGCTGGACACTGGTAAGAGGATAGCAAGACACCACAAGAATTTGCTCAATGCAGCTGTTACACCAGTGATGACAACATAATATTACATGGGCATCACATGACATCAGGTGATACCATACAACATCATGCATGTGTACTGTGTGCAGGATGTGTGTGGACTGCTGGAGGGTGATCCAGTGTACTGGGAGCCCGGGAGGCTGAAACTGAGTGATCACTCCAAGCAGGCCCTTGCGGTGAGTAGGGAGAGAGGGAGGAGCGGTGAGCAGGGAGAGAGGGAGGAGCCGTGAGTTGATCATAGAGGACTGATCTTTATCTCTGCATGCACACAGTCCGCAGGCAAGAGACTACCAGAGTGGGGCTACCAGCAGTACGAGGTGACCTCAGCACATCAGTCATACTCTCTCATCCTTTTCGTCTCCCCTGCTGCCCCAATCCATCCCCTTCTCTTCCTCCCCACAGGTAGTGAGGCGGTGGAGAGCAGCCAGTCATGGAGGAGGTGAATGTTCCCACAGTCCTGGGCGAGAACTCCACCAGAGACAAGGAGGAGGAGGAAACGAAGAAAGGTGGGACATGTACGTTGATGCATTGGACCCACCGTTATGGGAATGCAATATACCTACCTATGAGGTGTGTGATGTGTAGCTTGCATCGCCTCACCCACAGCCGCTCTGGAGAAGGAGGAGCTGGAGACTCTGTCGCTCCTGGAGAAGTATATTGAGATACAAGTGAGCCAGTGCCACTAGTTTGAGCCCTACAAGAAATGCCAAGTACCTATCCAGTCATTGCCCCCCCCCCCCCCCCCCAAACACACACACACACACACACACACACACACACACACACACACACACGCACACACACACACACACACACACAGCACCACATGGTGACTAACCTAGGTGACCACCAGTTTGGTGCCCCACCTCAATCCTGGCCAATGATGGGGAAGACTCTGCCATATTGGCTTGATGAGTGCTGCAATGCCAAAGTAACACTCCTCCATGGGTTCCTCTGGAGAATCAGCACAGCTGCAATTGTGGTCTTCCTTGCACTCACTGCCTTCTACCTCTGCCGGAGGAAGAGACAAGTCTGTGATTTTGAGCAAAGGTGGGTTGAACTTCACACACCCATAGTTCTCTGTAACCCCTCCCTGTGTCTCATAAATGTTCTGCACTGCAGCTGACTTTCGTCACTGGTGGACCAGCGGCAGTGTGCTGGCGTTGGGCTGGCTGGTGCACTACGTCCCCTACTTCCTCTTCTCCCGTGTTCTCTTCTCCATCACTATATACCTCCCTGCCCTGCCCTTCAAGTTCATGCTACTGGCTGCAGTGTGCGAGCATGGCCACACTCTCATGAAGAGGTGAGCAGGGACCAGGAGTGATAGTAGTACAGCATTCCCCTTCCCTCCCCTCTGTCTTCCTCCCCCTCCTCTCCCCCCTCCCCCTCATTTCCTCTCTCCCCTCCAGACCTCTCCTCCCCCTCTACTACCTCTGTCTGGTGGTGATATATGTGTCGTCGTACTGATCTCCTTCCTTGTTTTTGCCCCCTTCACTTACGGCTACCCCGCACTCACTCAGGAACAGATCGACTGGCCAATGGTCTATGACATGGGACCTCCTCCACCGGTAACCACAGCAACCAGAGCCTTGTGTTTGAATACTCAGCTGCTAGCCAAACAGAACTTGTTCCATGCATGTTGACTTCTTGTTAACATAACATCTGTATTTCTTCTTTTTCTTCTTCGCTCTATTGTTTAGGAATTTGCATTACAGTTTGTAATTACCCAGATTATCGATGGCCATACAGCTGACCCATGAATATATTAAGTCTAAGAATTGTGAAATGTTATGCTCTTGCTGCAACTGTGTCGATCAATTTCTCTCAGCCAAGCACCTTGTCATTAGGATAAATTGTGTGATCAACAGACAGGAAGAAAACACGGTCCTGACCTGAGGAAGGATCATAGTTCTAAGATCTGCCCTTAACTATTTCAGTCCCGTTTCTTCTCTGTGCATTTTGAGTTTCCTTCCCATGTAGCTACTGCAGATCTGGTGGCCTGCACGTGGACTGGCTGGTAGACTCGGAAAGGATGAAAATATGCTTCCCCAGGAAA
This sequence comes from Axinella damicornis, assembly GCA_963931865.1. NCBI lineage: Eukaryota > Metazoa > Porifera > Demospongiae > Axinellida > Axinellidae > Axinella > Axinella damicornis. The sequence goes on along the minus strand of OZ007506.1, from coordinate 2,393,921 downwards.
TGGCCACCTTCCACAGAGGATGTGGATGATCAGGATCACTCCATAGGAATAGATTTTAGAGGTGTACTTTGGCTTTGCCATGAGAGCCTCTAGTGGCATGTAGCAGGGGGTACCAGGAATTATCTTTTGTTTGTGTCATCTGGGTCATTCGGGTGGGCATCTTTGTGCTTCAAACACTGCAGAGAAATGGAGTGGATGTTTGACTTGCTGTCATGTGATCTGTGGACGAATGTAGAAACCTCATGAATATAATCAGTGACAATTTGAGCAACCAGCTTGTTTAGCTAAAGTGAAAATTATGTTGGTGGATTCAGGACCGGGTATAATAATTGCCATCCTTGCTTGCCTCCTATGGAACAGAGTCTCAGCATGCAGCTGGTCAGTGACTTCCCAGTTGCTAAGAACAATAATACTTCTGAGAAGAAATCCCCTAGTGACACATATACACTACAATATGATTAGCTACACATTACATTCCCTAATGCTACTTTAGCTGGTGGTATGAAACACCTAGTATGGGTTTGAGTTGAAATACGGAAATATCTATCTCCAGAAATACCTACGTCTGGAAGTCACAGTGTCATTTGAAGTCACTGTGGAAAGTAAGCATTGGCACCATAACTCTAATGCCTCTCATAGTACGTAGTTTAATGTAGTGAATAGCCTATAATTATGATCCCGTGAGGCTAGCCATACACTCTTCCTTTCTATTGCTATAGGACCCCACTACTGATACAACACCAGATGGTTCAGCTATAATTATGATTGCATCAGCATTATTGCATCATTGCAGCATGTGTACAGGATCCAGAAGCATGTGCAGGAATGCAATCAATCACATGCAGTGTGCACATAAAATCCAACCATCAAGAATCACTAGCTATAAACCCTAACCTTAAGATAAGGATGGCCTCAGCACTGAAGCTAGTTACTCTAGCCCTCCTGTTCTTTGTTGTCACTGCAGCTGCTAAACCCGTGAAGAAACTGCAGCACCGTCATATCATGTTTGACAAGCTTCAAGCTACTAAAGAGCTGATGCTGGATAAACCTATTCCCACTCAGGAGGTTAATCCCAATGTCTCTACTAAAGGTACCTAGTTAGTATTAGCTATTGCTCAATACCACAAAGTGATATAAGGCAAGGAGGTTGATGTATAGAGACCATAGGCTCCAGGGCCTAAAATTTGTGAAGTTTGCAACTAAGCTTGCAACTTGAGGGGGGACAGTGAAATGCTTGTAACTAGGATACCCTGATGGGCGCATGCACGTGAAGTGTGAAGCAACATTTTTTGACCAATTTTTCAGCAGTCAGGAACAAGAAAGCACCCTATGATATCATGTCGCACGCTTACTTCACTTGAGTATTGAGTGAAGTAAGCTACTAACCCAACAGCATTTGCAACTAACCCAATGTTGATTGCAACTAACCCATATTTTAGGCCCTTGATAGAGACAGAACTACTGATGTGGTAGTTAGCACTTCCTGACCAGCAATTGGCTAGTTTCTTAATTATGACTGATATCGATTAACATGGCATTTCAACAAGGATGCTTGGCTTTGTATGAATGCTGCGTGTAACAGGTTAGTAATATGAATCAAAACTAAAGGCTTTTCAATTGCTAAAGCAAACTTGTTCATCTGTGTGTTGTTGCATGGGGCGCTCAGTTTTGCTATCCATTTTGATGTAGCTACACATGACCTCAACTCCCGGGTGCAATGCATCCTCCTGCTTCAGCGCAATAAATCCTTGTGCCCATACACACACGCACACACACACACACACACACACACACACACACACACACACACACACTCTACACACAGCTGCAGGTTCTTGCCTACCTAAGGGTAGCGCTTGCTTATCAAGCATGGGTACCTGCTGCCCGGGTCTTCAATGTACCTTTAACTCCTGGGTTCCAACCTGCGTGTGATGCAAGCGATCCGTGTGCAATGCTGGAACCTAATACCATTAACTTGGACACCATAATATTATAATCAACACACGGTCTCCTAGCCGGCTAGTCATTGGAAGTTATTGTGCTGTGGTACATGTGTGTAGCCTCGTTCCCAGGCCTTCCACACCTCCAGTTCATACTGAAAGCATGTGTGGATGGCCTGGGAATGAGGCTAATGTGTGAGTGTGTACATCATAATCGTCTGCTCTCCACACTGCACCGTTCCACACTGATGTGCACACTGGGTCCCATCACAGTACACCTGGTCATCCACCACACCCGATGGGGTTGTGTTTCACTCTGATCGCAAGTCTCCTTTGATGTATGTACTCAAAGGAATGCACTAGCCAGACCGAGCACAAAAGCTCAAGGGTCCGGTCTGCAGCATACATAGATAATACGTCAGTTGGCTATGTCTGAAGCCTAAATCAGGTTTTGTACTCGAGGAATTTACTTAGCCCAGACTAGGAATGCACAAGGAAGAGGGCAGCACAGTATCATGGTATGTCACAACTTGCAACAATCAGGGCTGGGCTATAGCTCATTGCAAATCCAGCTCAGCCGGCAGCCACGCCCTCTCCGGAACTCGCATGCATTTCCCAATCATGAAGGTTTGCACAGCGGTCCTGGTGGTCGTAGCAGCGCCATTGGTGGCCTCCTGGACGCAGCAGTACGGCGATCCTTCTTCCACCAGCTACGTTGATTACCAGGGGAAAGCTTACGTGGGGTGGAATTACACTACAGAGCCGTTCGTCTCGCAAACATCCCCCAGTGTCACGGAGGAGGGAGTGATGTTCTATCCACTGAGGACTTACTTGATAGCTCTGAGCCCCAGAGGAACGGTGCTGTGGAAGACTGGTGTTGCACCTAACGGAGAGGCCTACCAAACCAACACAGTGTACTCCAAGGTACACGACATTGTTGTGGTCGGTTCTTCATGGGTGGACCAGAACACCTTCTTTCAGATAGTAGCTATCCATGCTGGGAATGGAAGCGTTGCCTGGCAGTCAATGCAAAACGAACTCTACCATGCAACAACTATTTCGATTTCAACATCTGCGGATGCAGTGTATGCTGGTGGATTTGATAATAGCACATTTGCAGCTCTTAGACTCAAAGACGGATCACTGTTGTGGAGGAAAGCTCACATCAGCAACCTTGGAATATTCATGCAAACCAAAGTTGGACCCTTTTCCTCCAATTTAGCGGAGAGGGCAGCTGCAACTGCAGCTGGAAAAGAGACTGTTTTATTGGCAACAGACCCATTTGATGGTTTTGAGGGTAAAGGGAGACTTTTCTCATATGATGTTTCCAAACCAGGCTCGATCGATTGGCACTCGGATCTTGGCTTCTCTGCAGGAGGTCTGTTCGCTTTCTCAAGCAATGGAGTCATATTTGGTTCAGATGGAGGTAGTGGAGGAGCTGATGGTCAAGCCATATTTGGTGTCCATTCTAGCAATGGTTCTGTTTTGTTTAACAGCGGAGGGTACTGTGAACGTGGGCCATGGTTAGCCAGTGGACCTACAGTTGATGCTGACGGATATGCCTACTACAGGTGGGTCTTGTGTAGCCTCGTTCCCAGGCTCTCGTTCTCCGAGAACGAGAGCCTGGGAATGAGGCTAGGTCTTAACTTGCAGGAAACTTATAGCAGTACAAGTCCTAAACTATCATGTTCACTTGAGTCTTCTCATGACATAATTCTTTTTTCTATCCACCCAGTTGTGGCAACCAGGTGTTCTCCGTATTCCCAAATGGTAGTCTGAGGTGGATCTCAAAGGCCATCGGAAATGCCACCCTGAACTCTGTGACTGCTCCCTCTGTCCATCCAGACGGTTACGTTTACTACATCCACAACAACCAGACCAAAGTGGTGGCGCTCTCCACCAAGGACGGCTCTCTTCACAAGGAGTACGGTGTTGTTGAGTTGGGCTACCTGGAGCCTCCCATTTTACTTGGGAGAGAGGTCATGTACCTCCTGGGCTTCCAAGGCAGCTCAATTGTAATTTACCCTTTGACGTTATGAATCTCCAACTTTTCTCAATTTGTTTGTGAGTAATGTAACACCACGGCCAGTTGTATAGGATCATCCACTTCCATGTATATAGCTAAGGGTTAAGGGATACGTTTAGGGTTACATCATACCAGTACGGTAGATATCCTGATTTTAACCCCAACATTTTAACTCTACCACATTAACCCTAACAGAACCCTAATTAACCCTCCATCCTCTGACAGCTGTGAGTAAATTAACCCTTGTGCATGTTGCAAATATGCAAGTTGATTGGTATGTGGTGGAGCACTGTCATCAGGAGAAAGACCTACCTTAATTCATACCCAGGTTAATCTTAGTGCACATATGCAGATGGAGCATGCATGGGTACCAAGTTATAGCGAAGACCTTGCATTACACTGTGTACTACCACATTAACCGGATGGCTGGATTTTCACCAGTGTACCTATACTTGAGGCTTCTTGGACAGCAGCAACAAACGATCCCCAACCATGTGACATTACACAGTGATCATAGCCCTTGTTCTCAAATTGATTTTTAGCAGATTGTGTTTGTAGTAATGACATACCATCATGACATTGTACATATCACGACATTGTACATATCACGACATTGTACAGAAAAACCGCATGTGAAAAGTTTATAAAGAAGTACTGGTAACTGTGTTCATCAGTCTGCTAGTGAGAGAAGAGAGATGGAGAGAAAGAAAATGAAGGCGTTGGAAGAACTATGGGGGTGTAAGGAAGCGGTGGCTGCTACCCTGGGAGAGCTCTCCCCCTAACAGCATGCTACCCTCCTCTTCCTCATCCTCCAGTCCGGAGTGGTGAGGAGATGGGCTACCCGGTGACCTGGAGAAGAAGGGACGGTCATAGTAGATTGATACCTCATGAGCACTGAAACAAAAACCAATGGAACCCAACTGATGGACAAGATGATCACCCAATACCTCACTACCATTGGAGCCCTATGGATGATACGATGCACTCCAAAACCTTACTACCAATGCAATGTGTGTGGTCAAACTAGCATACCTGCTTCGACTGTGGTAGCTGTGGCTTTGGTGGCTGTGATGGCTTTGGTGGCTCCTCCTGGAGGCTCTCGAGGCTCTGGAGGTTCTGGGGTGCTCCTCTCTCCCACCAGTGCCCTCCAGACCCAGTTCCTGCCTCACCTGCACAGGCAATGGAGAACAAGAGTCCTTTCCAGAGTTGCAGATACATCACATCTCTCTTAATATAATTGAAAACTGCAATCTATAAGGTCCATCGTACATTAATGTACAATTACCGTAAAAAGGAAAATGGGACTAAGCTATAATCATATACGGATGAGCACGTGCAGATGAGTTAGGCCAGGAGCATTCTTGGTTATTCCTTGCTACGTCAGGTCCACAGGCACTTTGCATGAATCTCAAAATTGAAACCCGCTACACTACTGCAAACGACTGCCAAGAGTGAAGGTGAGCTAGATGTATGCAACTAGTTCCTATCGTGGCTCACTTGGCGAATGGAGTGTTGGAGTCCTGACAGGGCTCCGTCCCACCTGGAGGTGTCCAGGGTGAGTGGATGAGGTGTGTGAGTGGTGGGTGGTGGAACACTGGAGTTGCGTAAGTTGGAGGTGGTGAACTTGGATGGGTTTGTTATCCCGCCAGGGGCATTCAAATGGAGCCTGTGTGTGTGTGTGTGTGTGTGTGTGGTGTGTGTGTGTACGTGTGTGTGTGTGTGCATGTAAGTAGTTGTTGAGACCTGAGACTCTTTTTGGTATGGGTACTGGAGTTAGTCATCAAAGGTAGCTACATCACAGGTAGCTCATTCCAAAGCTTCCACTCCATTAGGTCTTGCTTGAGATGCCACAACTAAGCAAGAGAGCATCAAGCTCCATCACACAAAACAACCCGTCACTCACCACGCGTTCCTGGCCATCTCAAGACGGAGCTTGTCCAGCTGTTGGTGAAGATTCCTCCTCTCTTGCAGTAGCTGTTTCTCCCGTGAGAGCAGCACCGCCAGCTGACCGGTGGCCTCCTCCACGTGGGACTCCGCCTCCCCCAGCTGCTGCTGGAGGGATGAGTGCGCCGCAGCTGTGTGAGTCAGCTGTTTTGAAAGCTGGAAGAACGAAGGGAGCAAATACATCACGTGAAGTTGTGCAGGAGTGGGCAGGGATGAACTGGTCCCACCTCTTCCTTGGACAGTCTGAGGTTGTTCACTTGAACCATCAGTTCCTCGCTTCTTCTCTTGTGCTTCGTCATTTCATTGCTAGAGTGTGTGTGTGTGTGTGCATGTGTGCATACATGTGTTGTGTGTGTGCATGTGTGGTATGTGCTATGTGATACAAGGTGCATGTACAAGTCATGATGAAAGGTGCATTTAGACTAGAGACGTTCCGCACCTGATCAGTACACACAGTTGTAATCAGTGACGCTGCTCACCGTAATTCAGCAATAGTATGCTCAAACTTCTGCGTCAAAGTCCTAGACTCCTCCCTCCATCTAATCAATGAACAAATACAGAGCTTCAAGTGTGTAGACTATTAGACATGTACAATCCTCCCCTGTTATACTGACACATTCCCACCTTGTCCCCACACGGTGTTGTGCAGTGAGAAGCTCTCGGAGCTCTTGGGCGGACTTCCAGTGAGCCTCCTCGGACGCCTCTAGCCTAAACAACAGCTCCTTTTCACGCAGTGCATGTCGTTGTGCCAGCACGGCCACCTCTTTGTCCAGTCTCCTCTCTGCGGCCTCCCTGGCCTGTTCGCTGGCCCTCAGCCTCTGCTGGAGCTCATCGGACTGTCCTGCAAACATCAGCCGCTGCTCCCTCAACTGCTGGCACTCCTCCTCCATCTGATGCTTCCACTTGCGGTGCTCCTCTGCCACCTGCTCCCCCTCCTTCCTGTCCTCCGACAGTCTGAGAACGTGCATGGAGGTAATGTATTCAGTGCAGGGGGAAGGGGGGGGGGGGGGGGGGGGGGGGGGGGGGGGGTGAGGATATGACAGGATACGAAGAGACTAATTATCTTGCAGTCCTCAAGAACATTGGGAATCAAGTGAAATTTCTTGCACTTTCTTGAGAATTGAATCTAAGATTGTGTGTATGGATACATGTTCCAATATATCTCTGAGATAGTGTTGTGCAGATTACACGTACGTGCTACGAGTGGGTGTCAACTCCTTGACTACTGGGTGGTCATGTGGGCTAGAGCTATGTCAGATGTACTAAAAGTAGACTTGCATCAATCAAGTGGCCATAGCAACGTGGGAAGCACACCCACATGGACTGTTGGGGGAGGGGCGGAAGCTTCTCAGCCTAAATTACTGACCCAATAGTCCATTTCGATTGATCCCCACACACATGGCGCTAGAAGACGTCATTACAGAAATGTCATCAAAAATGTGACTGAGAACAGATCATGCATCCCATTGCTTGCTTCTGTACAGGTCTGCATGTCAATAACTCAGTAACAGTGCCTGCATGTCACCACATACTCACTGCACAACTCAGTCAAAGTGCCTCAAGTTGGTAACCATGTCATGTACAGGTACACTGTACGTTGGTTTTGGCCTCCCAGTGGAGTGACATTAAATTCCCTTCTAAATTTCCTTCTAAACTAAATTTTCTGCCACCCTCTGAACCTTTCATGGCAGCCCAAACAAAGCATAAGTGACCATGCATACAACTGACCTGGTCTCCAGTCTCCTCAACATGGCTACAGTGTTCTCCAGTTTAATGGCGGCCTCATCTCTGGCCCTTTCGGCCACACACGCCCGCTTCTGTAACTCGTAGAGGGTCTCCCCTGCCTGGGTGTGCTCCAGGGGTCCCTGGGCCGCCGCCCTCTCCAGGTCTTTCTCCACCGTCCTCTTCTCCCGCAGTGTCCTCTCCACCTGCACCTGACGCTCACTGCACTCCTGCCACATTAGACCACACACATAATAAACATACAGTCCATGTACTTACACTAGTTGAAACTGAGCAGTGTTTTAGAGGATGGGGGAGGAGGGGGGAGAGGGGAGGGGAGAAGGGGAGGGGGGAGGGGGACGGAGAGGGGGATGGGGGGAGGGGGAGGGGGAAGGGGGAAGGGGGAGGGGGAGGAGGGAGGGAGAGGGGGGAGGGGGGAGGGGGGAGGGGGGAGGGGGAGGGAGAGGCGACAAGGGTACACACACTACGTAGCACTACCAGCTTGGTTCCTTGATGCTACTGCCCTACCTGCTCAAGTTTCTCAATCTCCTCTGCCATCTTGTCAATGTTCTTGTTGCAATCTTCCCTCACTGCAGTCACCTGCATACACAAAAACAGAGGTACCAACACAATGTGACCTATAGGACCGAATTAAGTGACACCAGCCTGGACAAACAGTACCTATAAGACCGTGACACTGGCAATGCACCTGTGGAGGTCTACCGTGACCTATAGGACAGAAGTGACACCAGCGGGGACCTACAGAGGCCTAGAGGCAGTCTTGGTTGGGTGCAGCCATGCAATGATATTTTTGACAATTCAGGAATTGAGCCAGAAGTGACAGAAACAGCACTCCTGTTCTATAGGGTGACCTTAGCCTCGTACCCAGGCTCTTTCACGTGCGGTAAGAGGAAATGAGCCTGGGTACGAGGCTAGGGTGACCTGATGTATAATTTCTGGCAATAATGGGCCAAAATTGGTATTTGGAACTAATAGACTTGGAAGAGAACGTTGCATTAGGTATGTGAATGATACGAAGCTGGGACAAATGGACATCATTGGCATATTCATTGATGCTGTTCGCAATGGTGCAAATTAGGCCAAATGTTTGAGCTAAGTACTATGCTAGGTATCTTGGGCTAGGAATGAGATACAAGGCTGGGATTTGCACCATTGTGATCAGCATGAATGGAGCTTTCAAATGATGTCAGTTTAGCTGTAAGTTGAATTTTGACCCAAAATCATGAAAAAACCATGGATTATAGCCTTTGGTCGAGTGCAATTTTTAGCAAAATTTGACAATATTGAAATTTGACCAATATTGACATCAGTTGAAGGCTCTTTTCATGCTGATCACAATGGTGCAAATCCCAGCTTCATATCTCATTCATAACCCAATATACATACGTACCTAGCATAGCACTTGGCTGGCTACTCCGTATACCACCTACCATTGTCTAAAGAAAGACATGTTGTATCCATGCATTCGAATGAGATGTGAAGCTCTTGGTATTGTACCATTGTGATCATCATGAAAAGAACCTTCAACTGATATCGGTCACATTATTTCATTTTGCCTAGCCTCGTTCCCACCACCAGTATTTTCTCATACTGAAACTGGTGTAGATGTTGGCATGTGAACATGTCTTGGTAAGTTGTCCCAGGATTTACACTAGGAAGCGGGGACTCTCTCTCTCTCTCTCGGCCTCTCAGGGAGCACCCAGTCCTACTCTCAACAGGGTAACTTCACAGGGGACATTCAGCAATCAGTCCTGGGGAATTCCACACATGACATTCTCTCTCACCTCTCTCCTAGTCCGCTCTCCAGCCTCCTGGAGTAGGGTGGCAATGGCCTTCTTCAGTCGGCCCACCTCCTGCGCCTGCTGCTGCTCCTGGATCTGGGCCTGGGAGCATGCACACACAGTGTCACACCCCACGTGCACAGTCACACCCCACGTGCACAGTCACACCCCACGTGCACCGTCACACCCCACGTGCACAGTCACACCCCACGTGCACAGTCACACCCCACGTGCACAGTCACACCCCACGTGCACAGTCACACCCCACGTGCACAGTCACACCCCACGTGCACAGTCACACCCCACGTGCACAGTCACACCCCACGTGCACAGTCACACCCCACGTGCACAGTCACACCCCACGTGCACCGTCACACCCCACGTGCACAGTCACACCCCACGTGCACAGTCACACCCCACGTGCACAGTCACACCCCACGTGCACAGTCACACCCCACGTGCACAGTCACACCCCACGTGCACAGTCACACCCCACGTGCACAGTCACACCCCACGTGCACAGTCACACCCCACGTGCACAGTCACACCCCACGTGCACAGTCACACCCCACGTGCACAGTCACACCCCACGTGCACAGTCACACCCCACGTGCACAGTCACACCCCACGTGCACAGTCACACCCCACGTGCACAGTCACACCCCACGTGCACCGTCACACCCCACGTGCACAGTCACACCCCACGTGCACAGTCACACCCCACGTGCACAGTCACACCCCACGTGCACAGTCACACCCCACGTGCACAGTCACACCCCACGTGCACAGTCACACCCCACGTGCACAGTCACACCCCACGTGCACCGTCACACCCCACGTGCACAGTGTAGTACATCACCACGTGCACAGCTACTGCATCATGCCACTCCCTCCCACCTGCTCTTTCTCCAGGATAGCATTCTCCACCAGTTGCATGCTCTCCTTTACATGCAGGATGGCTTCGTACTCACACTGTTCCAGAGACGCCCTGAGAGTGGGAGGGGAGGTAGAGTGGGAGGGGAGGTGGAGTGGGAGGGGAGGTAGAGTGGGAGGGGAGGTGGAGTGGGAGGGGAGGTAGGGGAGGTGGAGTGGGAGGGGAGGTAGAGTGGGAGGGGAGGTGGAGTGGGAGGGGAGGTAGAGTGGGAGGGGAGGTGGAGTGGGAGGGGAGGTGGAGTGGGAGGGGAGGTGGAGTGGGAGGGGAGGTGGAGTGGGAGGGGAGGTGGAGTGGGAGGGGAGGTAGAGTGGGAGGGGATGTGGAGTGGGAAGGGAGGTGGAGTGGGAGGGGACGGTGGAGTGGGAGGGGAGGTGGAGTGGGAGGGGAGGTAGAGTGGGAGGGGAGGTGGAGTGGGAGGGGAGGTGGAGTGGGAGGGGGAGGGGAATGGGAGTGAGAGGGGAGGAGGAGTGAGAGGGAAGTAGGAGGAGGGGGAGGAGGAGAAGGAGGAGGAGTCGATACCAGGCAACACTATGGCTTGGAACACTCACACTCAATGCTAGACTCACATCTTTGATTGCACTGTGGAGAGTCTTCCCTCTAAGTCTGCCTTCTCCCCCTTCAACAGTGCAGCTTCTCTCTGTACCACAAGCAGCCTGGGAGGGTCACCAATAAACGTGCATGATGAGAGACAACCACAGAAGACCCTAACCCTAACCCCGCCCACCCCTCCTTCAGCCTTTGTAGGACTAGAAGTGACAAGTGGTGAGATGGGAACGTCCCAGGATTGAGACCCCAGAGTGCAACTACTGTGCTCACTTTCCCTCCAAGTCAGCGTTGGTGATGTGCATGAGGTGTACTCTGTCGTCCAGAGACTGCTCGTGGCCCTCGGTCCTCTGACGCTGCAGTTCCTACACCAGCAAAACCACAGAGAAGAGATAACAATGCACGGATGAAGATACATACATACCAGCTAATGTTTGCATGCTGTAATGATCACATCGGAGCGGGAGACAGCCTGCGAACGAGGCTACAACAATCATGCAATTTAAATGTGCATAGTATTATGCTCTGTACAGAGTTTAGAAGATCAGTTACCCTCTTCTTCAGTTGCAGTGTGATCTCATCGAGAGACTTCTTCAGCTCGCTGTTTTTGATGTTGGCAGCCTTCAGCTCAGTCCTGCACTGCCCAAGGGCCTCTTGCAGGGAGGAGAGCTCCTGCTCCTGGGAGTGAGCTGCCTGCAAACATTCTTGACGCTCCTGGAGGGATCGAGAGAGGGGAGGGAGGGAGGGAGGGAGGGAGGGAGGGAGGGAGGGAGGGAGGGAGGGAGGGAGGGAGGGAGGGAGGGAGGGAGGGAGGGAGGGAGGGAGGGAGGGAGAGTTACACTGCCACTTTTACCTTAAAAGGTGACTGTACTCACTCACCTCATTCAATTTTTGACAAGTAGACTGAAGTTCATCAAGGCCCTGCTGAGCTGACACAGCGGCTTGCTGGGAAGGGAGAGGGAGGAGGTCAACGTTAGCATCATACTGACAGTAGGTTTGTACCCAGGCTTTTTGTTGTCTCACAGCAATGGAAATGGACATTTCCCAAAGCCACGAGACAGAATCTGGGATGAAAGGCCTGGATACTACAGAGTACTGACACCTCACTGTCCACAATGTACATCTCCGTGCGGAATGTACGTACCATCCTCCAATTTGTATACATCACCCATTATGGCAAAGAAGGTGACACAAACAATCGTACGCTTGTAATCTTACAAGAGCTATTTGTAGATTTACCTGTACAGTAGCAAGCTCCGTCTTGTGTCTCAGCAGTTCCTGCACCTTTTGCTACGCAAGACACAAAAACAGAACTATCACTGTTTCGATTATGTACAGTGTGATATGTGATATGTATGCAACACATAACACTGGTTCACTTTGTCGCACAGCAGAAGCTGAGGACATGAGAGATACTCAACCTCACATTTCGACAATGGGCTATCACACAACACACGAGAGCAAAGGAGGTAAGCTTATTCCTCATGTGCTACTGTGCAGTAAATATATCATCCATGGATTCCATGCTCGTTTCAAGTGAGATGAGCAGGACAAGAACTGGAGCATCGAATCAGTGCCTAGCACGTTCCCCCAGGCCTTCTCACCCCAGCGTTTGTCGCTTGCAGTAATAACACGGAACTGCAAGCGACACACGCCAGGGTGAGAAGGCCTGGGAACGAGGCTATCAGTACCTGTTCGCTCCTCTGGACAGCTTCGAGCTCCTGAGAGGTTTGCCTCCACAGATCAACATAGCTGTCCCTCTCCTATTAAAGGTTATAAGAATCCGGTTTAAACTCCCCATCACCTGCTTCATCTCTCTGGGTAGCTGATTGCCATGTTCCACATGCAGGTGGGCAAGGAAGCTTCACCTACCTTTGACAGACCTCGAGCTGGTGATGGAGTGCCTGCACAGCTGCACTGGCCTCAGTACTGGAGGTAGCCTCACCCGTGGCCACCTGAAGTTGTGCCTCCAAGCTTTTACGCAACTCAGAGTGCAGTCTGAGAAGAGATCACATCCATGAACAAATTGTACAGTCAATTCTTGGAAGAGTGCACTAGTGGTTAATTGCCAACACCAGATACCAAACTCTGGGGGATAAATTAGAAACATGCATGCACACATACACACACGGAAGGGGTGCGGTGCAGCATCATGTGAACACACACACACACACCACACACACACACACACACACACACAACACACACACACACACACACACACACACACACACACACACACACACACACACACACACTCCACCTTGTGTTTTCCTGGGTGACCTGCTGCACTCTGGACATCAGGGACTCCACCTCGGACTAATGAGGAGGATCAGAGCTGCCAAACGTCACAAACCATTCATACACACATCACACAAACCTATTCCCATGTGGGAAAGGAATGGAATGAAAACCTGAAGAGCAGCTAAAAGATGGCGAGGGATGAGGCTAGATTGGCTGCTACGCAAAGTGAGCTGTCACTTTTTTGTCCACATTTTTGTACGCAAAGTGAGCTGTCACATTTTTTGTCCACGACCACAGAAAGTGACATTGGAATGGAGTCACAGTGATTGATTAACAATGAAGGAGTCTCACCGGTCTATTAACAATGACATTGGAATGGAGTCCCACGGGTCTATACTATTAACAGAGCTCTGCACCACAAGGGTGCTACCTCATGATCGCAAGTGTGGACATGTTAGTATACGTACTCTAACACGATCACTGTCTGAAACGTTCCCACCTGGTATTGCGGAGATCTGCTGGTTGAGTTCACCGATGGAGTGGTCATACTCAGTCAGCAGGGGAGCCAGCATCCTGCAAGCACACAGACGTATCATAAATCATTACCTACGCCATTGGAACTGTTGCAGCTGGTAAGCCCCATGCAGCTCCACGACACTTCTCTTGCTGAAAACCACCCACTTCTCATTATGCTATTGTAAATGTTTGTCAGTCCGGCTTTATCTGCTCATTACGAGGTCGTTGCTAACCCCCCCTCCCCCCCCCCCCCCCCCCCCCCCCCCCCCCCCCAACACACACACAGTATTGAAACAACAATAACCATATATGCAACAAGGTGTTGACAACTCCTTACACAACAACAGTGTAACTGACGTGTTCGATAAGATATGCTAAGAACAGGAGCTCCTGCTAAGAAACATCGGCCACAGGAAGTAACTCACTTCTTATTAGTCAGCCACGAAGCATGTGGTCCATCGGCTGCAAGCAGAGTGACCTGTGGAGCGAAGCATCATTACCAGTGCTGGAGAACCCCCGGGCTTTTATAAGTGTATCTTATACTACCCAGTGTAGCCTCGTTCCCAGGCTGCGTGGCCTGGGAACGAGGCTACACCCAGAGCCAACTCTTGTAAAGCTGGTTGTTACATACTGTCGGATACAGTAGGCTTGGTTTGTGACAGTTATACTGCAGAAAGAGGGAAATTGAATCCACAGAAAAATGTATAATAGCCATTCACGGATTCGACCCCAAGACCTCCTCCTGAATAGTAATCAGATGCTCTTGCCACTACGCCATCATAGTAGTTTTTTCAAGGTCACTGGGTCACAAGCAGTCACAATTGCCTCACATGGAAGGTCTGCCCATCATTGGCAGCTTTGGACAATTGGGTATAATAGCAGCCATTCGCCTCACATGAAAGCTGTCAACTAATAAACCACAGATGGTACAATAACACTCGGTGGCATGTACCCCTACTCATGAGATGATGATGGAAATTTGACCTAATCTCATGTCCCAGGAGCCCATAACGTGAGCCTACTCTGACCAGACCTTCTCCTGCTTGGCCCATGAGACTAGGTCACAGTACAGGGGTGACCACCTCCACGACTAGTCTCGTGGGCCAGACTCTCACATAGGTATGGCGAGAGACTGGCTCACGAGACTACTCTAGGTCTAGCCTCGTACCCAGCGTGTGGGGCGGGGCCTGGGTACGAGGTCTCGATCACTACTACTTCATACCCCATCTTCTGGACTCAGCGGTAGGTACTTCTTTTGGTACTGGCTGAGAGCAGCACTCAGTCGCTGCACTGTGGGGTAAAATGGAGCTTCAAACTATGCACTAGCAAGGGAATATTGGTGCCTGGGCCTGCCTCTGATGTATTCATGTGGCTGTATAAGGGAGTGTGCATGCCATTTGCATACGATGCCTTACCCTGCTCCCTGAGAAATTCCACGTCCTCTCTGGATGAAGTGACTCCTGCTGATGATACTTTCTCAGCCATCTAGTCTCTCAGTGATCTTGTTAGACTGCTGGTGGTGAGGGGGTTAATTGTTGCCTGGGGCAACACTGTGTTTCCTGCGCATGCGTTAATAAAGTTCATAAATCCACGTGACTGTCACGACCTCAGCTAGGATGATTAGAAAATAAGAGCGCAGTGATCGATAGGGATGGGATGTTTAGAGAGCTGTATGAGCAAAGATGGGGATCACACGGATGGGGTAAGGTCTGAGGGTGGGAAAACTAGACTCTAAAAGATGGTGATAATGGGGAATTGGTAGGGTTAAACTGATTTCCCACACTTTGGACTGTACCAATTTGTTTTTTGGTTTGGTACCACTGTCATGGTCAAGAAAGCTGTGGAAGAGTGTACTTCATGTGGTTAACGAATGTTGCCATCTGGCTAGCCGAGAAGTGCAGGCAACATACCCTCTGATTTCTGAGCCATTTACAAGTTTACGCTGATCTGGAGGGGGAATAGGAGTGCTGTTGTGCAACACATTTCAAGCCGAAGTTCCTGATCCAGGAGATAGTATAATGCGTTAGATCACAAATTGTATTAAAATGGCTTAGCAAGCACCAAATGCAAAATATTTCAGTTGTTGTATGTAGATATCCAGAGCAGCATAGGAGCAGTTCTGAACCCCTGCTATCCACTTCTAGGTCTCATTGCTGTCAATCGACCTGTGCGTTTTCAACTAGATATCATCCTCTGTTGTGTTCCCACTTCTAGGGTCCAGATGAGAACAGTCCTCTCCTTCGTAGTCAGCAGACTCCGGGCCAGCCCATACCTACGTAAGCCTACAGTTGTTTTCAAAATTCATTCATTTTGCTCAGTATGCTACAGACAGCTGTTTATTATTCAGGACCACGGAGCAAAAAGATCCTTTGGTAGTTGGCAGTAGTCCTTTAGACAGTGTTCTATTTCTACAGAAAGTCTTTTCATTGGCTATTTGCCTCCAGGTGCTCAAGTCCCAAACCCAGTGTACACTTCTTAGCACAGTCAGTAACCTCTACTGTGTTCCTGTCTAATTGCCATGCATTTCTACTGGTAGTGTGGTAGGTACTGAAGCAGGCATGGTCGGCCCTTGTGCATGAGTATAGTGTAACTGTGGGGAACCTGCTGGATACATTCTCACCTGCTTGATAGTAGCCATTGGCTGAATTTATGCACATGGGTGTGTTGACAAAGACAGGTTGGATGGTACTAATTATGTTAACCTGTGATGTTTATGGTGCTAGGTCAGCTTTTACCATGGCTGACTTATGTGGCATAAACGCATGCATGCACATGTATATCATTGTTTCTCAATGGTGACAAAGTACACACACTATACAGCATTGGAACATAATTTGTGGTGTATGTACATAGCTTGTGTATATCTTGTGACCACCCAGCTGTGATGTAAGTGGTTGGCTGTCATGTGACATGTGACATGATGTAATTGCCCTATTATGTCACCCACTTGTATAGCCCTGTAACAGGATCTGGTAACCACATCTCAAAAACAGATGAGGAGTCAGCATTAAACAGAATACTTCAAAAGACTGCAAAGTAAGTCTCTAAGCTGTGTCCTACACACATGTATATAGGCCAGTGTTTACTGTACCGGATGACACTGTTGCCTCTATAATGCACCTTGTGGTACATGTGTATATGTACCCTTTGCCCTTTGGTAGCCATGCACTTGACTGGCAGAGGCTTATCAACACATTACAATTTTTAACGTGCACAACGGAATTGGGATGTTCAGGGGGCAGAACTACCTCTGAACCTAGCAAACTTTGCAAAGAATGCTCAAGAATGTTTGGCACAAGCTGAAACCTTCCAGAAGGGTTGGGGCTGCAAGAGCAAACTCGAGGGCAGTAGCTGAAGCAGAAGCGATCGGGGAGCAACTGAGGATGCGCACTATCGGGGAGCAGCAGCAGAATCGGATGAGATCGGGGTGCAGTAGCTGAGATGGACACAATCTGGGTATGGCAGCAACAGTTGAGAAGTGGACGGAATCGGGTAGCAGAGGTGAGAGTTCTCTGCACAGAGAGCTGCCTGGCACTGCACTGCCTCACATAGGTGAATGAGGGGCGGTAGCTGAGCGACCGAAGCAAGCAAAAAAACCTGATCCTACCACTGCAACGCACTTGCATCCTCAACGTTAACCATGTCTTCAGGCCTCTTCAATCTCCAGTTTATAATTGCCTACAGATGTAAAGTATATGGAGGGCTTGTTATTGAATTTCCTCACAATGGGTGAGGGTAGAACTGGCTTGGTTGCATACGAGCCGACCGGAGCTCATAACAGCAAGACAAGCGAAGGTACATGTAGCTCATATACATGAAGTGCTGGGCTTGTGACTGTTGGAAGAATGCTGTGGTTTCGTGACAGTTGGTCCTAATGGCTGGGAGATCCTTGAGACATTTGTACCTTGCACTCTACATGCTCTGTGCATGTGCATTATTATGCTTCCTCTCATTGCAGTGATGTGATAGATGTGACGGTCATCGAGCCTCACAGTATGGAGACGGCGGAGGTCAGAGGGAGAACAAGAGACTACTAGTGAGTCAAGTGTGTCTGGGACTGGGGGGTGATGACCAACAGCTAGGTGACTCACAAACTTGGAGCTGCTGGGTCAATAGTAAATTCCGCACAGCTGAGCACATCATCTTTTCCCTGGGGTCCTCATTTCCCAGGTGGCATCAGCAACAAGGTTCTTGCCAAGGTTGACATTGGAGGGTGTGAGTGTGTGGGGTGGACGGTGGGAGTGTGTGGGGAGGAGTGTGGGGAGGAGGGTGGGATGGAGGGTGGGATGGAGGGTGGGATGGACGGTGGGAGTGTGTGGGGAGGAGGGTGGGGTGGACGGTGGGAGTGTGTGGGGAGGAGGGTGGGAGTGTGTGGGGAGGAGGGTGGGATGGACGGTGGGAGTGTGTGGGGTGGACGGTGGGAGTGTGTGTCACTATAGTTCTATAAAGCATGAACCAACGTGAGACCATTACTACATGTACAGTGCTCAAATCTGTTATTAAAGGATGATATCTTGTTCAGTTGTACCACCACCAGAGGGCTGTTGAATATTGCATTGTCATGTGACTCCGATTGACCAATCTGGTTGAACTTCAGACATGTGACTTGAGTTATTGCTTCTCAGTTCCCAGGTGGCCTCAATGAGAGGGGTGTCCAGACAGACCAACAAACTACCGGCTTCGAACCAGCCGCCACAAGTGATGCTATCGAAAGAGCTTGTCTCTCCCACAGATGTTAAATTTGTGAGCCATTAACTACTTTGTCAGCGTAATAGTTGTGCATAAGTTGTGTATACCATTTCCAATGATGTCATAATTACTGAGGTAGGTGTTTCCCATGGCCCATTTCCACTGATGTCATAATTACTGAGGTAGGTGTTTCCCATTGCCCATTTCCAATGATGTCATAATTACTGAGGTAGGTGTTTCCCATGGCCCATTTAGGGGGAGGGGGGATGGCTACTTTTGGCCGGTGTAATGTTGTGTAGTAGGATGCCACGGTAGATGAACGATTCAATCACATTTGTACAAGGAGAAAGAGATTCAGGTGTAAAAATGTTGTTTCTCAGAAGAGGTAGAAGCAGTATGTTTGATGCACTGTCTACGTCCTCCTCTCAGATCATGGATCGTTCAGAGGCTGCATCTGCTGCTGTAGACAGCATGGAAGTTAAACATGGTGAGCCTTTGGTGGTGCAATTCGCAGCACCGTGAGAACACAGGCGCTCCATAGGACCTACGTGTACTGTTTATCCTTAATCTATTGTTTGATTACTTTTTGTGTACTATAAGATGCTCATGTCAGAACACTGTAATCACTCCGAGATATCTCTGATCTATGGTACCATATGTGTGTATCTACATATCTTGTATATTATACCCAAACACACTTTGTGCCGTGTTTTGTGAACCACACTCACATTTTAATGTACTGTTGTACACTGATGTTTTTTAGTGACCACAAAATTGTGTGTGTGTGTGTGTGTGTATGTTGGGGGGGGGGGGGGGGGGGGGGGGGGTGATATAGTTGTGAATTTGATTATCGTCTGCAAATCCAAATTAGGGCAAACATTCACCCACAAAATCTCGTGGTACATGTCATTTGATGAAATTGCATGCACCAGTTGATTTAATCTCGAATGCCATAATCATGATTCTTCAAATTGAGGTTTATATAGCTGCTGGCTGGTTCAATGTACCTAGGACATTTTGGTCAACAATCAGCTATATATAGGTGCTTGCATGCATGGTGTTATCATTGTTAGGGCATACTAATATAGCGCTCAAGGCTTCCACCAGTACAGTGAATGTAGCTATGTGGATCAGGTCACATGCATGTGACTGACCTGTATTAACCTCGTTCCCAGGCCGCGTGGGTGGAGAAAGACGTCTTTTCTCCTCCCACGCAGCCTGGGAACGAGGCTAGACCTGTATATGCCTGCCATACCATCCATACAAGATTGTGGAAGTGACACAAATTCCTTGATCTGTGTGTGCCAGAATATTCCCATCCCAGTGCACTCGTCCTCATCACAGAGAATGTTCATTCAGTACATGAGGATCGATATATATTATATCACAGCAAGACGTACCATATGCACCACATCTGACCTCCAGTTTGCCAGTTTGGGCTACACCATAGCTAGCCTCGTTCCCAGGCCGTTTTGGGCCTGGGAACGAGGCTACACCATAGCATGACAGGTAGGCTACAACTGTTTCCAGGGCTAAGAGAGCGAGAGTATAGTCTCCTTCCCACCAACTTTCGTCACTTGCAGTAGGGAGGATGACGCTAGCTTCTCTTACCTCCCTAGGCCCTGGGAATGAGACTACCTCGTTCAGAAATGCACCTGCACCGTGTCTGAAGTTTTTGGCGGGAAGTCGGGCGGCGCGCTTGCGTGCGCATGCGCAACCGGAAACAGCCGGCTGGGTTTTAAATACTGAATTTGCACAAGGTTTTGGCGGGATGTCGGGATGGCACACTCGCTAAGCACTTGCTTTGCAGCCTGGGGGTTGAGTGTTCGCCTCCCCAATAACCGAGTACGAGTCTGGGCCACTCCGTACACACCGGTTCTCGACTTCCCCGCCTAGCAGCTCGAGTACGCCGGTTCCCATCTGACCACCGAAGCTAAAGAAAGGTGTTCTGGTTGAAAGCAGGTTAGCCCCCTGTGATTCCAGTCACCGGCGCCTATCCAGCGCTCCTGAGGCTTACACTTCGGTGTCTGACCTGTCATGGAGGGGTGGGTTGTTGCTAGGTTGTATTTTTTTCTTCTTTTTTTTTTCTTTTTTTTGTTCCTTTGTTGTTTTGCTTTCTGTTTCTTTTTCTCTCTCTAGCTCCTTTTTTACTTCCTCCAAGTTTATAGAATGTTAATTTTAAAAATTTGCTACACACAAGATGGTGCTGCAGAGTGTGTCAGAACTCAGTAGCCCCCCAGCCCCTTGGTACAACTAGATATAGTCATTGCGTGGTCATTGCCATGCATTAAATTTCAGCTATATACAGTAGTGTGTGGCTCAGCCACTGGTTGCAATTGCAGCTGCTCAAACAGCTAGGTAGGAATGTTATGTCCAGCATGAATGCCTCTAGTCTGATACCTCTAACGGCATACTTTGAGCTGCAGGTATATGAATGTGGTTACTAAAGAAAAATCGCCTTGTTTCGAATTCATTATCTAATTCCATGCATAGTAAGAAACAAATTGCATTAAGTATTATACCTGTTCTCTTGTACAAGTACAGGTGCTTTTACGTTAACAATTGGTAAGTGACTAGTAAGAGTTTCTGAATCCATATTGCACGTTCCGTGTAATTGATAGTTACCCCAGCCCATCATTTGTTGACACTGCTAGAAGGTATGGTTGTCACGGTCCACAGGTGCTGCATGTTGCTAAGCAATGTTTGATGCATCCACAAAATGTGTACATCAGTTCATCAATTAACTGTGTAAACTCTGCTTCTTCTCAACAAATGCTGTCATTCCAATTCTGCAATCGTTGGTTGCAAATATGGAGTGGAAGAGACACTTCTCAAAACGTGTGCCTATATAGGGAGTGGGGGGAAGGGTAAGAAGGAGTGGAGGAAGGGAAGGAAGGAGAGAGAGAGAGGGAAGGTGGGGGGGGGGGGGGGGGAGTAGCCACATTCCCAGGCTCCCCCTGTGCTCACAGCATTTACATCGCAGCTAGGGGGAGCATGGGAACAAGGCTGGGAGGGGAGAGGGAGGGATGGAAGAGGGCAGGATCATGATGAATGTCAAGATGAGTGGAGTGGACCAGCTTGTCAAATGTGATACTGCAAGAAAATGACCTCCACTGCAGTATAGTAGCACCACATCACCTTGGTCCAGGGAGAGGTTGTTGGATGCATTGATCGCCTCCTTCGCCATGGCAACAGCTATCTTGGAGAACCCTTCCACCAGTATACAATGTATGTGGATCACGTCACATGCATGTGACTGACCTGTATACCTGCCATAGCATCACAATATCTGGAAGTGCCACAAACTCCCTCATCTGTGTGTGCCAGAATATTCCCATCCCAGTGCACTCATCCTCATCACAGAGAATGTTCAATACATGAGGATCGATATATGTCTCGTCTCACTACAGCAAGACGTACACGTACCATATGCATCATGTGTAGTGTTGTCCCACACCAAGTTGACAAAAAGTAGCACATCACACAATGGCAAGGAACACCACTAGTACAAATAATATGACTGTGGAAGGGAGACTGCGTTGTATAAGTAGGAAACAAGACAGTTGTCGACATGACACAGACAGAAGAAGATGGTGGTGTAATACTAGGGTGATATTTTCTCTCACTCTACACACTTCAATTCCTGCATTACTTCAGCAGCAGTTGGCCGTTTAGCAGGGTCCTCGTCTGTGCACCTGGAGTACAGGCTCTGGAGGGGGGAGGGGGACCAGGACGGTAGAGCCAGTTGGCCAGGTCGGGGCATGTTGCCACTCACTACCTCCCAGAGCACGATCCCTAGGCTCCAGATATCTATCTTCTCAGTGGCCCTCTTGCGGTAGACAACTTCTGGAGCCGCCCATGCCATTGTGAACCCCCGTTGGGCTGTCATGTCCGAGGCTGCCTTTGTGCGTGCAATACCAATGTCAGCAATCTTTGCAATCCCGTCCATCAGGAGGACGTTGGGGCTCTTGATATCCCTGTGGACCACGGGGGGTCTTCTCGAGTGGAGGTAGTGTAAACCAGAAGCCAACCCAATCATAACATCCTTTCCGTACACACCGGTCCACTGGTATCGAGGACTGTGCCGAAGAGCGCTGAACAGGTCCGTCTGCATGAGCTCGGTGACCATGTAGAGGCAGTTGGGCTTGATGCAGGCTCCGTAGAACTGCAGTATGTGCCTGTGTCGGAGCTTGCTGATCATATCGATCTCCTGCTTGAATTGCTCGACCGCTCTGTGCGTGCTCTGGATTCGGATCACTTTAACTGCTACTTCATCCACTCCATCCTTCAGCCCCTTGAAGACCTCACCGAAGCCTCCTTTACCAATCCTCCAAAGAGAGCCATCCAATCTCTTACAGATGTCAACATCACTGGGGAGAAGCTCCCAGTCGTAATTAAGCTGAGAAGGTGAGTGTTTACCGGAAGATGAAGCTTGATTTGACATCCGTTTCTGAACTGGGGATTCAGGAATGTACGCACCTTCCTCCTCCTCCTCCTCCCCTGGCAGATCAACCTCATCTACTGACACTGAATCGTGCCTCCTTCTTTGGTTGGGATTTGCAGGGGGACTATGAGAGGACAGTGATGCTCTCTCTCTCGCCATCTCCCACCTGTAACGAAATGATGGACTTCTGCTCCCCCTCAGAGCAGGCCTAGGGCTTGCAGCCTCCTGAATATGGTTGACAAGTTTCTTTACACCTGCTCCAATATAGCTTGTCACGAGTTGAATGAACCCTCCACCATTGCTACCAGGAGAAGCATTGCTATTGAGGCTAGAGGTGGGAGACGGCGGTCCACCTTCTTGGCTGCTCTCGTTTTTGGCAAGTCCACCTGCAGAAAAGTCTAATCTCCTTGGATTGAATAGTGAAGGTGGAGAGGGGGGAATGGAGGGTGGAGATGGGGGAAGGGAGGGCGGAGATGGGGGAAGGGAGGGTGGAGATGGGGGAACACGTTGAGGTCGGAGTGCATCATCTCGTGGCAATGGTGGACACACATTGACCCTTTGAGTCGGTCTGGTGGGAGGGTGTCGTCTGTGTGTTCCATCTAGCATCCTCTTCTTCCTTGGCCCAGACGATGCAAGTCGGTTCACATTTGGCACCCCGCTTGGGCCTCCTTCATCTGCCGCTGCCAGCCTTGGCCTCTTGGCAGCACTTCCAACAGTTGAGGCTTGGTCCTCATTTTGACGTTTCAGGAGCTGTCTCTGGTACAAAAATCGTGTGCTATCGTTAATTGGTCCAACATCTACACCAAGTGCCTTCAACTTACGCCGAAGTTCTGCATCTGAGTTGAACTGGGTAGACATTCTGTGGATCCTGCAGTACAGTACAGATAAGAACATACATGAGTGGGTGATGTACACATCCTGTCAACAATTGATTTTAGGACAAAGAGACCAGGTACGGAAATTAAAACTAGGCTATGAGATCCCCCTCCAAACAACTGGGAGTTTGTCTCACCCATCCCGAGAAGAGCTTGCCTGCAAAAAATACTTGGACCGTCCAGCTGCAGTGGTACAGTTACTAGGCCCTAGGTCAGGTAGTACTATACTAGGCCATGATATGATTGCGTAATGTTTACGTCACTGTTGAATATCAGGCGTAAAAACTCATTCGATATCGAGTACTATACTAGGCCGGCTCGCGACGTCGATCGACGGGACTGTGTGTATGTCTGTATTACTGTGGCAGAACTTTACTTCAGACATGGTTGCCTCGGCCAACTTGGGTAAATTCTATTCTAGGGTATTCTATTACACTATACTCGAAAATATAAATGACTAGTTCTCGCGTAACCAAACTCTGGCTACGCGAGACTACGTACTATGGATCCATGGAACGATCATGGATAACTATAATCTGAAACCACTAGGCAGTATTGCATCCATGCAGCCAACAGGTAGTCTCGTGGGCCAGACTCTCGCGACAGGCTGGCCCGCGAGACTAGCCAACAGGTTGAAGGTGATTAATTTCTGTATGGTGAGAACCACAAGGTGGAGGTGTTTAACAGTTTCCTCAATCACGTGGGCTATACTAAGCAGCTGTTCCCTCTTAATCCCCCATCCAAGATGGCATTCCGGTGGCACAAGGGGAGACAACGTCTGCAGCTGCAACACTTAACTCCTCGCCCACGTCCTGTACGCAGGTGGTGGAGGACCACGTCTCCTTCAGTAAGGAGTTCACCATTGGGCTTGTGTTGGCCATTAGCTCAAGTGTCTTCATAGGTAGGTAAACAGTATGTGATCAGACATTTAGCACTAGCGTAGGGCTATGCATCGCAATGTGTACACTCCTTATCCTGGGATCAACTGTTGTATGTCAAAATCCCCACCCCCAAGTGTGTAATGAGATACATAATTCTAGTTTACAGATAAATTACAGAATGGTAGTTACATACCGGTAGTTAACAATAATATTATTTTGTCTGTGAGTTTTGTTATGGACCCCTTGTGCCTCACTGCATGGTAATACACTGTTATGTGAGAATTTTAACAATGTACCACATGGCGTAGGCCTGAAAACTGAGTAATAATTGTACAATACCACGAAAATTTACCAAATCATACTGATCATTCTATAAGTCAAGGTCTTGTGTTTGAGGAATTGGCGTAGGAATGTATTGGATGTTTACATCATGGTACATGTGTATCCAGTATTAGACAGATGTTCTTACAAGCTTTCAGGAAGCCAGTATCCTACTTGATGAGCAATCTTGTTGTACACTCCTCAGTACTTCAACTGAAGGACTCAAAATCACACTAGTTGGATAAGTGTTCCATTTCGCGGGAACGGTTAGCCCCGTAGGCCAGTCAACACAAATGGTGTAGGGAGTCCCCTATAGCCCTATAGGCTACTCGCCTGCTACTCTATACTCTCTTGGATCTTTCTACTAAGTGTTCCAGCTGCCAATACTATTGAATCTGTACTATGCTGGTCATAAAGTACAGGTACCAGACTGCAAAACATGTACACTGAGAATGTCATAATCGTGTGTGGAATAAGCAGAAGGCAATACTCTATAAGCTTGTTTTTGTGGCACCTTGAACCCTCCTCGTGGCTAACCCCAGTGGGCTCCAGCGGTCCTAAAAATATATGTTGTTTGGTAGTAGTACTAGCACATTTGTTGTTGAGACTTGTGAAGGGCAACCATAGTGAAGGGCGACCATATGTGCTACCATGCATATCTACCAAGGTGATGTACTCTAGCAAGTGCTGTACGAGTATTGCCTCACAGCACACCAATTCTTGTACTAAACAATTATCTTGTGTCGAGTACAGTCATGCTATGTACCAGGTCCTCCCCGTTCTGAGTACTGCAAGTGGCACAAGGCTGAGTGGACGCCTGTGAACCAGACTAACGGACCATGTTTGATCTTAATTTGAACATACCAGCTACTCCAAATTGTCCTCACTCCTCATTAATTAAACAACCAACTAATGTCCATCTTTGGCATGTAGCCGATCAATACTGATTTTTGACTCACTGGCCAGCTCTTCAGTCTTCATGTGTCTAGGAATGAGGAATGGGGTATTAATGCCTAGTATGGAACCTGATTCGGACAACAGTAACTGTTACTGTAGTATATCCTTGTGTGGTCTACACAGGCCTGAGAACAGGGCTACACAAGTCTACCCTCTGGCGTCGTTTTGAGGCATTCTAGTTAGTGCACATGTGTGGCCCATACTGTTAATGCTGCCATCTGTTAGAGTTACTGCCGATCATCTCGGCAGCAACTAGTCCACAGAACCTTCCGGACACCTGCTAATGATGTAAATTGTTGGTTTCCAGCCCTCGATGTCAGGCTGACAATTTGCTTGATCATAAGGGACACGAGACTCAGAAACAAAGCTGCATGTACACTGTTTCCACCGTTTCAACACACTGCTAACACATTAGTCTGGTTCCCAGACCCGACCCGGGAACCAGACTACTAACACATTATGCTCAACTGCTTCAAACTCCCAACACTATCTCGCGTGAGACTGGGTGGGCGGGGCGTTCATTACAGTTTGACCATATATCAGGAATTGTACCAAAATTGGGCTCTTTCGCGAGTCTCTGGCTAGATATGTCTGCTAAGTAAAATAACCCTTCACCTATTGTACTTGTACTGCAGGCACAAGTTTCATTGTAAAAAAGAAGGGTCTCCTACGAGTGTCTCGATCATCGGACTACAGAGCAGGGAGCGGAGGTTATGCCTACCTGAAGGAGTGGCTGTGGTGGGTGGGCTTGATAACAATGGCTGTCGGAGAAGGTGCAAACTTTGCCGCCTATGGTTTTGCTCCAGCTATCCTTGTCACACCCTTGGGAGCTCTCAGTGTGCTTGTGAGGTACGATATTCCAATTAATGCACATCAGCAGATTTTACAGTGTTGTACGAGTGCTACATGTTATGGCTCAACTTCAGTTGCGGTGTGGGCCCCATAAGGTATTGTATGACTATTGTATTTGCCCACCAACTCATTCCCATGCCAGATCCTAGAAACAGTCCATTAATACTGAGAGAGCCTTAGGAATGAGACTAATCAGCTCTGGCCTAATTTGGCCTATTTGCTTTGCGTCTGCATGATTGAAGCCTCTCTGCGTGGCTGTGAGGTACAGCTGCACCTGCAGTGTAAACACCCTAAATGGGTGCCACTGAGAAGCCTAACACTGGCTGTAGCTAACAATGTGGGATTTGCTCCTACGTTTCAAGGCTACATTGTATTTTACAGCTGCTACTACTCTCCAACCTTCAAGCCAGGCTTCACTCTTTGTCAGGTCATTGGAGATTTTGTATGCTCCTTACGATCTCAGCTGCAGCCAATTCATCATACTAGCCAAATCTTGCCGGTGTTTTGTCACTAACATCATCTATAGAGTGGGTGTCTGCCACTCAGTGGTGTCCAATAAGAGGGTCCAACTGTAGTAGGTACTACACTGCACTAATGTGGTCCAACTCTCCCTCCCTCCTCCATTCTCACTCCCTCTCTCCTCCACTGTCCGTCTCTCCCCCACTCTCCCTTTCTCTTTCACTCTCCCTTCCTCTTTCACTCTCCATTCCTCTTCCCGTCTCCCTCCCTCTTTGCTCTCCCTCCCTCCTCCACTCTCCATCCCCTCCCTCCCTTACTCCTCCACTCTGTGTCCCTCCCACTTTCCCTTCCTCTTTCATTCTCGAGCTCCCTCCCTCTCTCCTCTGCTGTCCGTCTCTCCCCCACTCTCCCTTCCTCTTCCACTCTTCCTTCTTTCACTCTCCCTTCCTCTTTCACTCTCCCTTCCTCTTTCACTCTCCCTTCCTCTTCCCCTCTCCCTCCCTCTTTGCTCTCCTCCCTCCTCCACTCTCCCTCCCTCCCTCCTCCACTATGTGTCCCTCCCACTTTCCCTTCCTCTTCCATTCTTCCGCCCTCCTCCACTCTCCTTCCCTCCACTTTGCCTCTCCCTCTCACTTCCACTCTCCATCCCTGATCCACTCTGCCTCCCTCCTCCACTCTCACTTCCACTCTCCATCCCTGATCCACTCTGCCTCCCTCCTCCACTCTCACTTCCACTCTCCACTCTCACTTCCACTCTCCATCCCTGATCCACTCTGCCTCCCTCCTCCACTCTCACTTCCACTCTCCATCCCTGATCCACTCTGCATCCCTCCTCCACTCTCACTTCCACCCTGATCCACTCTGCCTCCCTCCTCCACTCTCACTCCCTCCCTCCCTCCCTCCTCCACTCCCCCTCTCACCTCACTCTCCCTCCCTCCAGTGCTGTCCTCTCGTCCCAGCTGCTCCAAGAGAGACTCAACCTCCACGGGAAAGTGGGGTGTTTGCTTTGCATCCTAGGATCTACTGTGATCATCATCCATGCACCTGAGGAGGGGGAACTCAACAATCTCTACGACATTGGCATGAACATGATAAGTGGAGGTACGTGTGTAGGCATGATGTGTGTGTGTGTGTGTGGGGGGGGGGGGGGGTTCAGCCTGATCGTGCATGAAGGCATACCGTAGTTTGTTCTTGTCTTACGGCTATTACTGTAATTATGTTGTGTCATGCTTGTCTACTGCTCAATGTTCTGTAAACTTTGGGATGTTTAGTCCAGATAATCTTTTAGAAACTAGAAATGGTTTTGAAGTGATTTCTAAATAATAATATAAGACTGAAACCGAGGGGTGTACAGGGTTGGGAGTCCTGGGCTGTAGCGAAGTGAGGGTGTTACTAAGTTCCTGAGAGTTTCTCAATTATGTGGATCTCACTTGTAGTGTATCTAGCAAGGCAACTAATCGTGATGCTATGTCAACCCACGTATGTACAGTGTATATGGATAAATGTCCTTAGTGCTTAGGAATGCAATAATTATGCCCATGATAGTTCACTTTGCTGTGAGTAGTTCGCTGTGAGTAGTTTGCTGTGAGTTGTTTGCTGTGAGCAGTTCGCTGTGAGTTGTTTGCTGTGAGTTGTTCGCTGTGAGTTGTTCGCTGTGAGTGTACTGTACATCCACTTTCAGGTTTACACTCACTTCGTGTAGATAAACACTTTCAGGAAACCAGGAGGAAGCCCTCATTCTCAGATGCCACACAAGTGACTCTACTTAGAAGCTCATACAAACAAACAATGGAGGGTTGGCAGAGGGGTCAGCACTATACACATGCAGCCATGAGCTGTTCAGTGACAAGTTTTACAGCAATGTCTATACAGGACCAGGTGGAATGGCCTGGGAACAATCAGGCTATGGAACAACCCAGGTGGAATGCCTAGGGAACCCTGGGTGGAGTGGCCTAGGAACAGCCCAGGGGAATGGCTAGGGAACAACCTGGGTGGAATGGAATGGCTAAGGAACAACCCAGGTGGTCTGGGAACAACCCAGGTGGTCTGGGAACAACCCAGGTGGAATGGCCTGGGAACAACCCAGGTGGTCTGGGAACAACCCAGGTGGAATGGCCTGGTTGGGTGGAATGGCCTGGGAACAACCAAAGAAAAACACACTTCTCAATAGTGCCATACATTTGTACTCTTTGATCTCATCTACATTGGGTAGACATTCATTTCCAAGAAAAACTGCCTGTGGACAAGGCTACTGCAATGTTGTCCTGGCCTTTGTATAGTCTGATTAAGCTATGCTGATCCAGCTAGCCTCGTTCCCAGGCCTTCCACACCTCCAGCTTTTGATCGCTTCCAGTATGCAAAAACGGAGGGGGAAGGCCTGGGGAATCTTCTCACGTGATACGCGGCACAGCTGACGTCACGGATTCTAGATGCAATGGCTTATTTACATTCCCATCCACAGCTACAGCGAAGCTAGAAAACTGAAACAAGTTACAGAGAAGAGGTAGGTCCTACCTGTAAAACATATCCAGGTTCGAAGCAAAACCGCTGAGGGATAGCTGTGATACAAGGGGTGAAACTCCAAATAGTGCCGTCTTTTCGCTCCACGGGAAGATTGCGTCATAGCTGGGCATTTTCACGTTTATCACTCGGCAGCCGTTTGGAGTCATGCCTTGTACTGGAAGCGATCAAAAGCTGGAGGTGTGGAAGGCCTGGGAACGAGGCTAGATCCAGCGCTTATGGAGAAGTTTTCCGAGTGTGACCTAGCCTCATTCCCAGGCCTACTCTGCATGGCCAAGGAAAGAGACTAAGTGTGACCACGCCCTCTCCCATTTTTCTTTCATGGGCCTGCGGATGAGTAGCCTCGTTCCCAGGCCACGTGGGAGCCTGGGAACGAGGCTAGGGGGTGAGGTGCTGAGTTGTGCACAGATCTTTATATCTGATTCTCCTCCTTGCGTTATAGGGTTCATGGTGTATGCAGTGTTCGCCATTGGACTAACGGTGTACTTGGTCTTCTGGGTGGCTCCACAGTACGGCCAAACCAACATCATGGTCTACATCGGCATCTGTTCTCTCATAGGCTCCCTGTCAGTAATGGGCTGCAAGGGACTGAGTATCGCCATCAAACTAACCGCCAGTGGAGATAGCCAGCTGGAAAACCCACTGGCATGGCTCTTTGCAGTTGCCGTGGCCGTCTGCATCGCAATTCAAATGAACTATCTCAACAAGGCACTGGACATATTCAACACTTCAATCGTTTCTCCAATATACTATGTCATGTTCACAACGCTCACCATCACAGCCTCCGCCATCTTGTTCAAGGAGTGGGACAAGCTAACAACGGTTGATGTGATTGGTTCCTTGTGTGGGTTTATCACCATAATCTTTGGGGTGTTTCTGCTACACGCCTTCAAGGACTTGAACTTCAACCTGACTGACTTGATAAACCTGACCAATCGGCCGAATGGAGGCACCTGTATTGCCACCAACGGCAACAACTCAGGGCACACACTAGTGTCTTTCCCGCCACAACCGAGACAAAATGTATCAACTTCGATCCAGATGGAAGGACTGCAGAATGCAATGACAGTAGGAAGAACTGGGTCCCTAACCCCTAGATCTCTATCCGCTAGATCCCTATCTGCTGGCTCCCTATCCCCCACTCTGGGTGGCAGCCATCTGGGTGGCAGCCACCCGGGGAACTCTGAGAGTGAGGCGGAGTCGGAAACCATACCGTTCATTCAGTGCAACCATGTTGGCTAGTATACATGTACTTTGGCTTCAATGTATACATCTGTCTCAGTATGTGTATTATTTATATACTGTTTCTTTTGAGGGCTCAAAGTCACTATTGATGTTACTGGACTGTGCTTGGTCTTTCATCAGTCATGGGTTCAGCATGCATGTACATGTGTACATGTGTACACATGTGTACACAACTTGTAAACTCCAGTTTATACAATATCAATTAGCCAGACAGAATATTAATAGTGCACATTTAAATTGGCAACTGTTAACCAGTGTTAACCTATTCCAGTTAATTGTTGAAGTGAGCATGTTGCATGGCGTGGTGATCAATATTTGAGCCATGCATGTGACATGTTTATGCAAAGTGCTGAATTCAACACCTTGTTTACAATAATTTAGCCACGTGCAGGCAGAATACTTGTGGCACTAAGTTATCTCTATTCCATGCAGTTGAGCGTATATATGTTGGCATAGTGATCATTGAGGCCTGCATGCTTGCGTACGTCATGATCATGTTAATGTGGGGTGTTGATCAGCCAGCTATAGGCAAACTATCACATGTACCACGTTGACTGTATTCCCCAGTTGTTGAAGTGAGCATGTTGGCATGGTGATCATTGAGATGTACAATCATGATTGAATGCGTGAGGTATATACCCAGCTCATAACATTCTAGGCACGAGTGGCCCTCTGTAAAGGGCATCAGGGTGTGATCTGTTTGGGGTTACTGAATGGCGGAGGGGTGTTGTGGATCTGTGGAGGTGTGCAGGAGAGAGGAGGGGAGGGCTGGAGAAGATGAGGGGACTCATGGGATGGGCTGGGAGGTCAGCAAGGAAGCTGTGGTGTCTCTTGGTGGAGGCAGGGGTCCGCCAGCTGCGGTTGGAGAGCAGAGGAGATAAAAGCTGCATGGGCATATAGCCCATGCATTCTTGCTACAATAACCTTCAGAAGGGGGCGATTGAATCCCCTGCCCCCTAAAAGAAACCCTTGTGTTGTGGAATTCCACTAAACAGCATGGCCATCACGACAGACAAAATACTGACCATGTGGCAAGGTAAGGGAGGAGGTTTCTGGACAGTCTTCTAATTCCGGACACGTACTTCATACCCATCGCATTCGCTCCGTTGACAGTTCTTCCGAATTATGGTAAGTGCGCATGGATACCCTACCTTCGAACTTTCCAACGCTGTGCTGTTGTTAGCAAAGATTGCTCCTTGAGAGCGAAAGCTAGGGCCGTGTCCGGAAATCCCTTGCTGTCTGGAAACCCCCTCCATTACCTTATCACAGTACGAACGAAGTGGCTTGTTGACAGCATCCTGCTGCACCCATTGGTTGTCTTTTCCTAGTACTGGAATGCGCTCCACCAAAGAAGAAGTGGGCATACTTCCATGCAGTAACGTCCCTATCGAATACCTTTCTCTGCCATGCTAACAAGGGGTTGGGCATAATATCAGGAGAGTACAGTATATGCACCTAAACAACCGACTCTAAAGATGCTTGTATTGTGAGCTGACCTTCTACGCTCCTGTTCTGGGTAGGCCTTGACCAGAGACAGCCAGCGGTGGAGGTGGGGGAAAAGGGATGGGTCCACTGGAGCATCACACAGAGCTTGTAGAACATCATAGTCCTGCTTGGTGGGTAGGGGACTGAGGGAAGGAGGGAGGGAGGGAGGGAGGGAGGGAGGGAGGGAGGGAGGGAGGGAGGGAGGGAGGGAGGGAGAGGGGGGAGGGAGGGAGGGAGGGAGGGAGGGAGGGAGGGAGGGAGGGAGGGAGGGAGGGAGGGAGGGAGGGAGGGATGGGAAGGGAGGGAGGGAGGAAGGGGGAGGGAGGGAAGGAGGGGGAGGAAGGGAGGGGAGGGAGGGAGGGGGAGGGATGGGAAGGGAGGGAGGGGATGGGAGGGAAGGGGTGGGAGGGTGGGAGGGAGGGATGGTGGGAGGGGAGAGGGAGGGATGGTGGTTGGAAGGGAGGGAGGGAGTGACAGGGAGGGAGAAGGGGGGGGGGGGGGGGGGGGGGGGGGGGCTCAGTCCAGAGGAGTAACCTTACATTAGCAAGTGTACATAGCTCACATGTAAATACAAGTTCATTCTTACCCAGAGAGGAAAACGTGTTCCTCCTCCAAACCCTGCCTGCTGCACCCCCCTCCTCTTACAGGTGTTACAAAGGCAGAGGAAGAGGTAGCTCCATCTGAAGAGTTGCCTTGCGAGTTTGTAAGTGCACTTTCAGCGTCTTTGGTTGAAATTTGAAGATGATTGTCTAATCCTACTTGAGCTGAGACCTCTAACCGAGTCGTAGCTTCGTCCAGCAATCCATGGTCCATTCTTTGTTTGTGATCAGTATTAAGCGGTGAGGTTGCTGCTCTGTTTGTTTCAAGAGAGCCAGTTAGAACACTCACTTCCGAAGCATCTTCCGAAGTGTTTGAAGTCCCAGTCACTGTCTGTGAAGGAGGTCCACTGTTACATGTATGTGGAGTCAACTGTTCAGAATTGACAGCCGTTTCTTCTTCATTCAAGAACAGCCCTCGATTCAAACTGTGTTCTTCTGATTTCTGGTCAGCTTGATCGGGAAAAGGGCTCTCTCTCTCTGAGAAGTCAGATGAAGTCAACTGAGCCGAGTTGGGTGGGGACAGGCTTGAATTTGAGTCTGACAGCATTGTCTTGGTGAATTGTTGTGTGATATCCTCCACACCAGTTGAATGCTCAGAAGATGGGCTCAGACCAGCAAGGAATTCTTCCAGCAATCGCAACCCTTCAGGTGTGGAGAGGTCACACGAGCGACCGAGGAAGTCCCAATATTCCGTCCACCCCACTCCCTTCTG
The DNA here is from genome assembly GCA_963931865.1 of Axinella damicornis. NCBI lineage: Eukaryota > Metazoa > Porifera > Demospongiae > Axinellida > Axinellidae > Axinella > Axinella damicornis. Next base: position 2,360,211 of record OZ007506.1, on the reverse strand, counting down.
GTGGGCAATTTGCCTGGGAGAGTGGACATGGAAAAACAGCAAGTGACAGACCCAAATCAAGGTGGCCTCATTCCCAGGCCCCTACCAAGCTTCATTCCCAGGCCCCCACCAAGCTTCTGGTCACTTCCATACTGCAAGTGACGAAAGCTGGGCAAGGGCCTGGGAAATGCCGATCTGGTTTCGGCCACCAAGGGATGTAGTTCTGTATAGGGAATTTTCGACTTCCTGTGCAGAAATGCGAGTAAGATGCTAGCCAGGTAGTTGGATATAGATGTCCCCTGATATTGCACCCGCCTTCCTTAGCACAGCATCAAGACTGGGCCAATTCACAGTGATGCCCATATCCGTTATGTTCATGGTAAATGCATAACTAAAAATGACACTTCCCTAATACACCCCAAAATGGTGCTTGTAATTCAGGCATAATTGAAACTATGTTTTTTTCTTCTAAATTAAAAGTTCCCTATAAACTCATGATTCAGATTATCAGCATAGTTAATGGACAAGGTCGCACCTTCCAACTCTCTCCAAGCCTCTGTCTGGGTCAGATCGCTTGATTTGGCTAGCTGCTCTCCTCTTGTTCCCGTGTGAAGGAGAGCGCCACTCTCGGTACAGTTCCTCGGCCTGTGGACCAATGGCAAGAGATCGAGGAGGAAGTAGACAGGATGGACTTGGAATGCCAAAGACACTAACACAATCACTGTTTCCTTCATGCCCGGGACTGCCTTCCCAAGCTTGTTGAGACAGAAGCACATGTACAGAGGTGCTGTCCAAGATCCATTCCAAAAATAAAACTAGACGAATGCAGAACATTGTGGGGCGAGCCTGAGCGAGTACAGTTGTCGAATGTGCATGGAGCAGTTGCATGCGCATGTGTTCCTAGGCCTACATGGAACAGATGCATGTGCATGACTGTCAGTGCATGTCATCCGAATGTAATAGCACAACTTAAGGACACATCACACCAGAAGTTATGACACTAAAAATACACCCGTGCACTTCACAGCAACTGCGAATCCGGTTAGCCGAAGCAGTCTGGTAGGTAGGTCCAGGAAAGCTCTCTGTCTTTGTTATCACAACCAGAGGGCGACATTCTCATTCTCTGCTGCGGCCAGATCTGGGGTATGACTGTATGTCACAGTGAGTTTAAGTGTTACTGAGCGCAGGCCAGTCAAGTTCCCATCCTCTGGCAATAGCTGAAGCAGCAGTCTAACACACCGTGATGGTTTATAGCTATTAAAGCATGCTAGCTAGCTGTATGCTGCACACCATGATGTGCTCTGCATGCAGGACATGAGATCGCTTGAAGCACTCTCCCCGTCTTCATGAAATGCTTTAGCCCCTTACCGTGCGCTATAGTCTCCATCCTTGTTGAGGTAGACCGTTCATAGTTCGTGTCTCAGTCGTTGACGTTGCAATGGTGAGTTCGTTTGTGGTTTGAATTAACGCATGATGCAATGACACGCAAAATACGAGCAGGAAGTGATTTACGGCACGACGTACGATAGATAGATATATATGGAAAATTCACAGCAAACTCGTCTATGTGGGGCTCGCTCAGGCTCGCCCCAATTACTACATGCCTATGGAAATGACCTTCGTCATAAGTTTACCTTCTGTACAATTCTTTCTTGTTCATTTATGCATGAGATAGAATTAAACCTCTGTAGAGGGAGCTCAACACAGCTTGGGAAGGCAGCCACAGAGGGAGCTCAGCACAGCTTTGGAAGGCAGTTCCCGGAGGGAGCTCAACACAGCTTGGGAAGGAAGTTCCCGGAGGGAGCTCAGCACAGCTTTGGAAGGCAGTTCCCGGAGGGAGCTCAGCACAGCTTTGGAAGGCAGTTCCCGGAGGGAGCTCAGCACAGCTTTGGAAGGCAGTTCCCGGAGGGAGCTCAACACAGCTTGAGAAGGAAGTTCCCGGAGGGAGCTCAGCACAGCTTTGGAAGGCAGTTCCCGGAGGGAGCTCAACACAGCTTTGGAAGGCAGTTCCCGGAGGGAGCTCAACACAGCTTTGGAAGGCAGTTCCCGGAGGGAGCTCAACACAGCTTGGGAAGGAAGTTCCCGGAGGGAGCTCAACACAGCTTGGGAAGGAAGTTCCCGGAGGGAGCTCAACACAGCTTGGGAAGGCAGCTCCTTGAGGGAGCTCAACACAGCTTGGGAAGGCAGTCCCCAGAGGGAGCTCAACACAGCTTGGGGAAGCAGTTCCCAGAGGGAGCTCAACACAGCTTGGGAAGGCAGTTCCCAGAGGGAGCTCAACACAGCTTGGGAAGGCAGTTCCCGGAGGGAGCTCAACAGAGTTTGGGAAGGCAGTTCTCAAGGGAGCTCAACACAGATTGGGAAGGCAGTTCCCGGAGGGAGCTCAACACAGCTTGGAAAGGCAGTTCTCAAGGGAGCTCAACACAGCTTGGAAAGGCAGTTCTCAAGGGAGCTCAACACAGCTTGGGAAGGCAGTTCCCGGAGACTCATACTTACAGCTAGCCCTGTTCCCAGGCTGCTTGTAGGTAGCCTCGTTCCCAGACCCGCACGCCGCTTTCGGTTGCACGAAAGAACGCGGAGGGCCTGGTATATTTCCTCACGTGTGTGACGTCGAGGGTAGAAAGGTGGTAGAATTAATTGAACGTGGGCGATCTGGGGGGGCTCAGAACAGCAAGAAGAGCTACATGTAAGGTACCAGGTAACTCACCACGTGTATCTGGCTAGTGGGGGGCAACTGTCATACACACCAAGCGTTGAACGCGTGTAGTTGGTTGAACAATACGCAAAACTTCGTTCTGTAAATTTTGGCCATTTGTCGATGCTCATGTGAGGAAACATACACTGTACCAGGCTCTCCCCGCTTTTCCATACTGCAAGCGATGAAAAGCTCGGCGGGGCCTGGGAACGAGGCTAGCTTGTAGCTGGCTTACCTTACGGCAATCAATGCACAAATACATGTACAGGAGGTCATGACAGTCAAAGCAAGCAATGGTGGCCAATGGGAACACTCATAACTCAGCAACCATGGTTCGTCTCTCCGTAGTTTCCGTAGCCTCGTTCCCAGGCCCTGCCCAGCTTTTGTACTGCAAGTGACGAAAAGCTGGGTGGGGCCTGGGAACGAGGTTACATTTCCCTTCAACCTTCCAACTACCTGCTGGTATACTTTCTCTCTCTCCACTGAGCCCAGGAAATATTTCTGCCTTCCATGTGCAGAGATAAGTCTTACTGACTGCTCAGCTGCATGGCCGACTAACCTTAGAGGGGGGCATGGGTCCAGCTAGGGCGTGTCCCATGATGGGCGTGCCAGTCTCATCAACAAGGGAAATCTCCTGGTCCAACTCATGCATGGCACACGGGCTGCCCAGTTTCGGAGGAATGGAGTTGTCCACGGTACGTAGCACAGGGACGTAAAAGATCTCCGGTTCTATGCACATCGGGTGTGTGGGTATGAATGGTATGTGTGAGTGTGAACATGCATAATACTCCACACAACATACATTTGCCATCTGCACATACACAGGCAGTACTTTGCTCCTCTCTACTGGGAAGGTAGTCTCGGTCCCAGACCCAAACCAACACGTGATACTGGAAGCGATCCGCGCTGGAGTTGGTTTGGGACTGGGGCCGAGACTACTGGGGTGAGTAGCTGTAGCCTTGTCACGATGCACAGATAATTGGATCAGCTATAATAATGTGGCCCGGTATTGGCTATCGGCAAAGTTAATACATCTTTTATGATGTTTAAATTGGCTGTAAAATTAATTTTGTACTGAAGACAAAGTTGTATATCGGATCAGCTATCAGTGTTGGCAGATACCATTGTCAGTTACCTCTCAGCATCTCCTTGATCCTCTGTGTCATGGCTGGGGAGGAGTTTCTAGCATTCTGGCACACGACCTCTGCGGGGGTGCTCCCATACCGGTTCCTCACGGTTGTACTGATGCCAGGGAAGGTCATCAGGAATGCTACTACTTCCTCACAGCCGAGCTTGCAGGCAAAGTGGAGAGGAGTTTCGTTGTTCTGGCGAGATGTTTTGAAAGAGAATGAATTCGGCAAAGGACTGCAGCAAGTGTGCTAAGTGAAGTATTGCATGAGGGCGTGGTTGTTGAGAGGCTAATACAGCACATGGTGAAACTGAGTTCTAGATCAGGCCTCAAACCACACCCCCTCAAACCACACCCCCTCAAACCACACCCCCTCATACAATATTTCACATAGTGCATACCATAACTGTAGAAATAGAATAAAGGCCTTGAGACAAATACTAGCATACTGAGAGTTCCATGGAGCAGACACTGCTACACATCCCCATAGCCTCGTACCCACGCCTTCCCACCCCAGCGTTTGTAGTACTGCAAGTGAAAAACGCTGGGGTGAGAAGGCCTGGGTATGAGGCTAACACATCCCCAAGATAGGCAGTGAAAGATATCTAGTCTCCAAAGCTCTCCATATAATGCACATGCAGCTCACGATTTTGTCCTGCATGTTGAGGTAGAGGTCAATGAGATGGCTCTTCCTCTCAAGGCGTGTCTCCTCCGGATCGTCTTGGTAGACCAATCTCCAAAACCGGTCGCTTTGCAGAATCGCAAACAGCTCTCTGCAGATGCCCAGTTGTTTGCTCCTCACTGCACAGTGTAGTGCATTGTAGCGAAACCCCTCTTGCAGGATTTCAGGAGCATCACCAGAGTTGATGAGGTGTCTTGGGTTACCCCAGACAGCATCTGCAAATGCCACAATGTTCCCATTCTCTATCAGCTTACGGAATCTGGACAGGTCCTGTGTTTTTAGCCCAGGAAAACTGTTTGGTTTCTCACTCACTGAAGTAGTCACTTGGAATACGGCATGTGCACTACTTTCCTCCATTTTCTTCAGCTGTGAAAAAGCTTCTGCGCCTTCTTGCGACTCAAATCTCTTGAATCGAGCGCCAGGAATGTTTCTGATTGCCTTCAATGCCTCAGACTTGTTGGTATAAAATGGCGACAATTGGACACCAGCCTGATGTTCAACCGTCCCTGCTGAGACTCCATAGTACCCCTCAAACGTCTTGTCTTCAGCTACTCTTTCCCCTTCAATTTTGGGAGTCAAATCATGAGTCTGACTATTGCTGTTGCCGCTGTTTTCTCCTTGATATCTTGTATCAACGGGTTCTTCGCCCTTAGAACTTATCTCAGAGAACTGTGCATGTGCAGGTGTTGCTTGGCTCAACTGTTGCTGCACGAGTCTCTCAAGTTTTCTGAGCAGCAGAGGCCTGGTGGTGGGAGTGACTGGGATGTCCTTCTCCCCTCGAGCAAGCAAGGCATTCCGAATTTCAGCATCACTCCACTCACACAAAGGTCTGTCTTCCATCCCGGCCCATGGCCCAGCAGCCATGCATATAGCGCATGCACTGGCTGTAAATCGCATGACGTCATTGAGTGCGTTACGTAATATTAGATATAGCTGCTTTGTATTGGAGCATGAGGGTTTGCTGGGTGGCCTAGAGTAGTATCTTTTGCCAGACTTCTTCACAAGGAGGGGAAGTCTGGTGAAATCTGGCTACATTATAGGATTGAGAACAAGCAATAAAATTTCTATTCCTCAGGGTGCACTCAGCCCTACTCAGACTACCCCCCCCCCCCCCTAAAAAATATATAATAATAAGGGTGTCCTTCAGAGGAGACATTAAGCTGGGACTACCAAGCTATAACATTACCATGCTGTTGGGATCGTCTCATTAACTACAATCGGAATCGGCGCACAGGTATACTCAGCTGGTTGCCTCTAACCTCGTCCTCGTACCCAAGCCTTCTCAACCCAGCGTTAGTACCACAAGTGAGAAACGCTGGGGTGAGAAGGCCTGGGTATGGGGCTAGGTTGCATCAGGTTGACGTACTTCGCTGATTACAGCTGGACAAGTTTCCTGTTTCCTCAATGCTTACCACATTTGTTTTAGAATTAGGTGACACTTCCGAAGGGAGGAAAAAACATGGACTGCCATGAGAATATTATGTATAGGGGAAAAAAACAAGCATAGAAGACAGGTACAGAGGTAATGTGCAACAATAGTACTGGATCAGGCAAGGTGCAAGATAATGACTAAAAACGCTATCATGTATGGCGTGTGGTAGATAATAACACTAATGTAGATAAGTTAGATGATGCGTGTTCCTAAGATGAGATCGGTTTTAAGTAGCTTGTTTCGTTTTAATCTTCATCTTCGTCATCATCGATGTCGTCATCTTCCTCCACTACCACTCCTTCACGTACAAATTCCCCTTTTCTGAACAGTTCCATCTCTTGTTCATATCTCTTCCTATCTTTCTTGGCAGTCTCTTCGTAAGGAGCTTTCTGCTCTGGTGTCATGATCTTCCATGCTGCCCCAAGCTGCTTAGCAATATCGCCAATACCCGCCGAAGGGTTCTGCTCTCTTAGCTTAGGTCGTTTGGCACTGCTAAAGAACATGAATCCTGACCTATAGGAGGAAAAGTAGAGAGTAATAAAGACAGTCTTCAGGTGTTCATAAAATACTATTTAAACTTGAGCAGATGAAGTGGACTGGCTGTCGTACCAAGTTTCAAAACTTGGTCCAAAAGAATGTCTCACTCACTCACTGGATAGTTCTAACTCGCAATTTAGAAATGAAGCCATATTGCATGCCTGTAGGCTACTCCCAGTGACACCAATAGCAGCACCTACATCGATCTCTTTGGCATTTTGGGGTCTTTCTTCTTCCTCCTTCTCTTTGGAGCAGCTTCATCGTCGTCAGGAGGGCTGTAGGTAGCCATCTCACGCACGTAACGCTTGCGGTCTGCTTCAGCTTGCTTCACATACTTGGTCTTATCGTCACTTGACATATTTTTCCAAAGGCCCGCGCACTCCCTTGAGAAATCGGCAAACTGGACCTGCACGTCCTTCTCTTTGTACATTTCCCTTCGGTCCTGGACGTAGAAAGCGTAGGCACTTGTCCGTCCCTTCGGTTTGTTGGGGTCCTTGTTTCTTGGCGGCATGACTGCTGAAGTTGTCCAAAGCTTAGAAGCTTCGCAAACCAAGAGAGCTGGATAGGGCGTTCCAAAATTTGAAATCTAGTCGAGAGTTGCACGGGGTGTCTCCCACAGAGGCGGTGTTCTTGAAGGAAGCTTCTTTGTGGAGCAATGCAGCTATGAATCTAAAGGTCGAACACCCTTCTAAATACTACAGTACTGAACACTGCCCGCCAAACAAATACAGCACCACACACAGAAAAGAGCGCTCAGTATATGGCACGATACTGGGAACGCTACTGCGCATGCGTAATCAAAATAACAGCAGGGTTTACCCCATAAATGCGTTTACTTTAGCACAACATTGATAGTAATACTGTGTAGCGAGTTTTGTATTGCTAGCTGTTTTCCATTGGTTTTGGTTGATCCAGTTTGCTCTTATGAGATTTGACCATCGATATGAAAAGTGGTACCGCCTTCTTCTCCGAGACTCTGACTGTTTTGAAGTGCTTTGAAATAGCCTGCAGACAACAGAGAGATAACCACTTGTAAAGAACACTGCATTACTGCATGTTGATACTAGCCTCGTACCCAGGCTCTTTCTCGCGGAAAGAGGAAATGAGCCTGGGTACGAGGCTACCAAGATACCACTTATACTTATATGTACTATACCATTCCCTTCTTTATTGCAAACTGCCTGGGTCTGGTCTCCAGCGAATTATGATCATGCTGATTATGTACCAGCCCCCAGGAATGCATTGCCAGCCAGCCACAAGAAATACTACTAGGCAGATTGTACGTCTGATTGGCAGTTGATCAGAAATAGGTGCTGACTAGTGATTATTGATATGAGCTTCTGCAGGAGCTTACAAACCGTGGTTTCCGGTTGAGAGACCGATGCAGCAAGTGCTGTATCAAGTCCTGAGACCGAAAGTATCAGCCAATAATCCACGCATTACACTCAGTATCCATTTTGGCCTTGTCTGCATTTCTGGTTGCTAGGAAACAACTAATGAATGTCAAGATACTGTACACAGCTACCAATGGTCTTAGTCGCAAACACAAAGCTGCCAACAAATGGGTCCTTGGTAACTTCAAATCCACACAGCAAGTAAGTTCCAGACTAGCCTTGTTGGCCATGCAGAGTAGGGAAAAGTGACCTGGTATCAACGTTTGCGAATGCATAAATTAGAAGAGCTTTTCTAACTCAGGTCTCATTAAAGTCACGTGAAAATCCGATACCGTGGATTACGTAATTCATGTTAAGTACAGTACTTTCCATAGACATTGTTTTGACAGTTTTCACCATCGCGCCCCGGCTCAATCAACAGGAATACTGGCTCACAGGGAAGCGTAGGCATCTGTTGTCGTTATAAAAGGCCATGCCCTTCAAGATTCAGCTGCGGCATGGCAGAAACGAGTGGAAGTAGTCTCCCGGGCCAGATGGTCCCCACGCATGCCACAAACATCTGGCCCGCGAGACTCGAGTGGAGGTTCGGTGCCGTCTCGTTGGTTTTGCAAAGCGCGTTCAACGATTGCCAACTGGGAACACTCCATAGCAGCCACAGAAACGGTCTTCTATTCGTATGGCTATCTGCAATAACTTTTAATAACCGTCCACTTGTCACATGACAGAAAGTCAATAATTACTCGTGACGTATGCGGTGGCCAACCTCCTCTGACTATCATCTACAAACAGTAATATTATTCCCTCCATCTTTGTATTAGTACGGCCGAAGATGGCGGTGTTGTTACAAGGGTTTGTTGCAAAGAATGCGCTGAGTCCTTACTGTCATTGGGAGACATAGTGGCAAGGAGAAAACTACTAAATGACTTTCGCTGAATTTTGACTAAAGCAGAGACGACAGGTAACTTGCTGGGAGGTGGTAACTGCTTGTGCTCTCTTCTGTCCTAGTAAGTACTCCATAAAAAGCCACCAATTATTTATCCGTACAACAACATGATTATTTCATGGTAACTACAATGGCATTGCGAACAGCAGATACCAAGTCACTTTTCCTACTCCACATGGCCTGGGAATGAGGCTTAATTCCAGATGATCCAGAATCAGGTTATTCATATTTTGATGACCCAGCTGGTCTGTGAGTGGTTGTGTTACCACATCCAGAGTACAAACCACAACCAGATGAGATGGTTCATGCCCAGAGGAGGACAGCCAAGGTTGACCTTTTCTAAATCAGGTCTCATTAAAGTCACGTGAAAACCGATACCATGGATTACGTAATGCATGTTAAGTACAGTACTTTCCATAGACATTGTTTCGACAGTTTTCACCATCGCGCCCCGGCTCAATCAACAGGAATACTGGCTCGCAGGGAAGCGTAGGCATCTGTTGTCGTTGTAAAAGGCCGAGCCCTTCAAGATTCAGCTGCGGCATGGGAGAAACGAGTGGAAGTAGTTTCCCTGGCCAGATGGTCCCCACGTGCGCCGCAAACATCTGGCCCGCGAGACTCGAGTGGAAGTTCGGTGCCGTCTCGTTGATTTTGCAAAGCGCGTTCAACGATTGCCAACTGGGAACACTCCATAGCAGCCCATGGCTATCTGCAATAACTTTTAATAACCGTCCACTTGTCACATGACAGAAAGTCAATAATTACTCGTGACGTATGCGGTGGCCAACCTCCTCTGGTTCATGCCCACTTCTCTGGCAGACCTATCAACTGTACTTGTAACCAAGTCACTGAGAATAAATGAAGGGCTTAGTGGATGAATGCATTAACCAACCCTAAAGGTCAAAGTCAACTATAATCATGCGTGAATTTCAACAGGTGAAGATGAAATTCAGCTTCGATGGATTGTTACATAGTTGATTTAGGGTCGATTCCATTCTTCCAGTAAGCCATTCATTACTACTTCCAGAACACATAAACTGACCTCAACCAGCTGAATTTTGTTAGTGCCAGGCTTCAGCTGAAGTTTATAGTGTCGTTTATACCTCCGCAGGGTGTTCATTTGTAGCTGCAAGAAGTCGACCTGCAGGATTGATGGAGGGAGGGTTGGGGAGAAGATACTCAAGAGATGAACTGCATGACTTTTTTTGTAGAACATGGAGAAATCACACCCATGCCACACCTACGTCCACCATATCCAGGGTCACAATCTCCGGTTGCAGCTCTAAGTACGGTGTTATAAACTTGGCACTTGATGGGGGCTGGACAAAAAGATACCAATTACCTCAGTCTGATAATCATTCTCCTCCTCCGAGTCCTTTCTTTTCCTTTTGGCTCTCATGCTGTGCAGAGCTGTTCGGTGGTGTTCACACACGTAGCTGTGACCTACCTGGAGAGGAGAGGTGAAGAGGATTGATAGCTAGTCTCGGTACTAGATTCCCACAAATGGTGCTCCGATGTGCACGAGAGTTGGTACCGAGACTAGAGAATAGATATAAGACACTGTTTCCGTGTCTTATATCTATGGCTAGAGCAGGAGGAGAGAGAAGACCTAAACTTCCAATTAGTGAGCACCACACATACTAGATCGATCATTCACGATAACAACAAACATGATCGCGCAACAAAACATTTCTTTGTTGATGCTTTACTTACTTCAGGATCGGCAGAGAATCGCTGTCTCCTTTGCGACACAGATTTCAAAAGCCTTTTGTTGAAAGTCGCGTGTGTAGCCCGGGACTGACACCGCTGCCCCTCCTCAATTATGCAGCAAATTTGGGGCACTTCCGGCGACCCACTCATTTTGGCGCCTTATGGATTTCTTGACTACTTTCCAACAAAACGCTATGATACCGACTTCTCTGAACATGAATCGCAGGAAGCGGACCTCCAAAGCTCCGAGAACAGGCTCCGGACTTCGTTGGGTTGCAAACAAATTATTGTGCTCAGGAATGCAAGGAATGTACATGTAAGCTTGATCGTTACGTCATTTCCTGTGTACATAATTTTATATCTAGCCCTGCCTTCTTTTTGTGGCAGAATCAGACATATAACTCCTATACTTGGGATTACTCTTGGTCTTGCAGCAACCCCATGCCAGGATAGCCTTGTTCCCAGGCCTTCCACACCTCGATTGCTTGCAGTACGCATACTGCAAGTGATCAAAAACTGGAGGTGTGGAAGGCCTGGGAACGAGGCTAATGCCAGGATCCTTCAGTTGCTGAGCTGCTGTTGCAGACCTGCATGCATGTCTGCAAACCTGCTATCCACCTTTGTGCATTGAAAACTGAGGTTTTGCATGCAAGTGTGCAGACATAATATCCCATCTACAGCAACTATAAGCTGGATGTTGTGGATAGGGTGTCAGGTACGTTTTGTATGTGACTACTATTTGCAGTACCTACCATTAACGATACTGGAGGTTGCAATATCAATGTGCCACCTAAAGCGATGCCAAGTTTGTTAATTTTGTCTACAGTTCACTATATAGCAGAATGATTAGCTTCATCTTGTGTAGAGATAGAAATTGAATAGCAGCTAGTGGGTCTAAGTGAGATGATCCCAGGATGAGTTTCCTCTTGCGATTATTGCCTGAAGCCATCTTGCAAGTATTGCTTGTCTTTACTGGTTGTCATTAATCTTCACAAATGACCTCAATTTCAAATCCTTATCTCATGTCGTTGTTAGTGTAAGGATTTTGCGGTATAGTGCGATTGCGATAGTATTGGCATTCTTAAAACCATGCATGCAATACATTAATTGCAGCAGTACATTATATTGCGGCATTGCAATAGTATTGCCCCAACCCTAATTATTAATGCACAGGTATTATATATTTCAAGTTGGCTGTGTGTTGCAAGTGCTTAGCAGCCTATTATATGGCAAGTCCGCAAACACACTCACATGCACCCCCCACACACACTCACATGCACCCCACACACACTCACATGCACCCCACAAACACACTCACATGCACCCCACAAACACTCACATGCACCCCCCACACACACTCACATGCACCCCACAAACACACTCACATGCACCCCCACACACACTCACATGCACCCCACAAACACACATGCAAACACACTCACATGCACCCCACAAACACACATATGCACCCCACAAACACACTCACATGCACCCCCCCCACACACACACTCACATGCACCCCCCACACAGTGACACACACTCACATGCACCCCCCACACACACTCACATGCACCCCACAAACACTCACATGCACCCCCCACACACACTCACATGCACCCCCACACACAGTGATGGCAGGTAAATTACTCATGGTGGTTTGTTGGTCAGGTGCAAAAGATGTATATACAAGAAGTTGCAGGGAAAAAAATCTACGAAAAGTAGAGTGGGTTAAAAACAGGAACCCTACTTCCATTACCATGGTAACAAGTCTCAGTTGATAAGATGTGAATTTGAGTGACATATGATTTATGGATTGACAGCTGTTAAAAGATCATGATCATGTGATGTCAGGTGGCCAACCTTGTACTCTCGAGTCTACGTAACCTATCAGTGGAACTTAGTCAGTGTTGTGACTCGATAAAAAGGATCAAATGTACAGTGAATGAGGTGAAGTGGAACAATATGTGCTAAATAAAGTGACCGATTTAATTTGATAGTTGAGGAAGAGCATTCTGTTCATTGGTAGAGCTCGCATAGCTGTTCGAGTTCGTTACGCTCCTGAGAGTTGCTGCCCTTCCCCTCCTCATCACTGCCATCGTCTGAAGGAGATGTCTCACTTTCTCCCTCCTCCTGTGGCGAATTATCAGCATCCAACTCCTGCGATGAGTTCAACTCCATTGGTTTCTCAGACTCTGAACTACGTTTTGCTTCCTCAGACCTCTCTTCTTCCAGTGATCTGTCTGCAGCTTGTTGCATTTCTCTCATGGCCGTGTGCACATGTGCAGCACAAATGCTACTAGAGCCAGTGAAGGTTCCTTGCTTGTAGGATTTCAGTTCAGATTCATACCGTTGTTTATCCCTACGAGCGAGGGACTCATACGGGTTTCGTTCAGGAGGTGACATGACCCGCCAGCACTCTGCCAATCTCTGTGCAAGCTTGCCCACGCCATACTCTGGGTTTTGGGCCTTGACCCCTGGACGCTTGTCAAGGCTATAGAACATGAAAGCAGACCTGTGTGTGTGTGTGTGTGTGTGTGTGTGTGTGTGTGTGTGTGTGTGTGTGTGTGTGTGTGTTAATTGGGACAAGTCATACGCTAGCCACCTACAAGCAGCCGGGGAACAAGGCTAGCTGTATGTACGAGCTGGTATACGCTAGCCACCTACAAGCAGCCGGGGAGCAAGGCTAGCTGTATGTACGAGCTGGTATACGCTAGCCACCTACAAGCAGCCGGGGAGCAAGGCTAGCTGTATGTACGAGCTGGTGGGTGCAGAGTCTGCACAAAGTGAGAGTAAGACGACCTAAGACATCATTTTGAAAACTACAAAGTGAGAGTAAGACGACCTAAGACATCATTTTGAAAACTACACGTCAGTTATACTACCAGGAGTGTGGTTGCCACCTGACAACAACAGAATGTTAATACACACTACATGTTGACAGGCAATGGCAGCCAATCATAGATTGGCATTCCAGTATCAAGCATACCAGGTGACACGAAGTTGATGATATGTCTTTGGGAAGTGTGGTATTCAATAATGTACTTAGTTATTGTGTGGTTTATAAAGAGTCCTATACATGTATACGTTGCATTCCTGTAGCAGTACACATACACACTTACATACATACATACATACACACACAGGGCCTGCATACTACACAATGCAACCATTAAGCATAACACTTTCTGGCATTTCATTTGTTCAACTGTGCGTACACCCACTTAAGCAACTAGCTAGCGGTCAATTAGGTTGAAAGGACATCCCCTTCAATGAAGATGGCTACTGGGCAACAGCATGGTCAGTCGGCGAATCAATTATTCCAGGCCACCCGTACACTGATGCCAGGTGATCTAAAATAGTGTATCAAGAATCTGTATCTGTTCCAATGTCACCATCACAGAGCAAGCAGTCTGAGTTCCATGCCTTTGCTGGTATTAAATGGATTTAGCCTCGTTCCCAGGCTCTCGCTTTTTCTGCACTGTAAGCGACGAAAAGCTGGGTGATGGCCTGGGAACGAAGCTAAAATGAATCAAATCAACTGCAGCTTTGTGGTATACGACTGACATGTTTCTCTTGGGCATGTCTGGGTCTTTCTTCCTCCTCCGGTGGCGAGGAGAGACAGTCATGATGTGGCCTATCATGCCTGGCTGCTGCTGCACCCCAGGGGGCATGTCGCGATGGAGGAAGGCTGCCGAGTAGCCAGCCTCGTACGCTTGCTTCTGTTGCTCATACCTGTATCCATGCAGAGGTGTGTGCGAGTGTGTGTGTTGTGTGGGTGTATATGTATGGGTGTAGGTTGGATGTGCATGTGTGTGTGTGAGTGTGTGCATAAGGGGATGGAGGTGTACAGTATCTTGCTCTTCAGTTGCATAAACTGAGCAGGCTGGAGATTGATATCGAGTGCGAGGGAGGGGACTACGTAGATTCTTGACTAAGCAATGAGATGATAGTGCTGCTCCTCATTCCCAGGCCTACCCTCTTCAGTTTACAGGAGGCCAGTGAAAAACGGGGAAGGCCTGGTATTATTCATCACGGTAATGGCATCAGGTGGATGTGGGCCCAACCACAAATAGGTTTAATGAGCACTAGAACGAGGCTATGCTGCTCCTGTACAAGCATACAGAGAGAACTGAAAGTGTTGCATATGTATACACGAACCTCTCTTTGTCCCTCCCTGCCATCTCGTCGTACGGTTTCTTCTGCTCGGAAGTCATCAGCTTCCAGGCCAGAGAGAGCTGCCTGGCCATGGCACCCACGCTGAGGCTGGGATTCTCCTGCTTCAGCTTGGGACGCTTCTCCGAGCAGAAGTGCAAGAACGCACACCTGCGAGTTGAAGGGTAAAAGAAAGTTTACACACACATGCCTGCCACTACTTCTTCTGAAGTTAAACGTCTGCACAAAGTCAAGATAACAACCAGACTCTAGAAAATTGCTGGTCAAGTAGCCTAGTATGTGTACCTGCAGGAGCCCCTGGCCGGCCGGCCATGCCTAGGTAGCTGTCAGGGCATACAGCTGTGTCTCAGAATGTCCAGACATTATGTCTTCATATTCCTGTGTACTGATACCAGCTTTTTGATAGGGGTACACAAGCTACAATATTTACAAGTGTAGGACTGCCATAGGTAGAGATGGGATGGGACTGTGGATGTGTAATGGCGTTTCTGCTAGTCTAGATCTATACTACCCTATACCACTTCATGTAGCAACCACATGACCTCAACTTTATTCTGCTCTGCATGCACATGCCCGGAAGACTATGCCACTGCTTACTCATTGCGAAATGTACTTGACTGGTCAAACTAACATGTTCCTCTTGGGTTGTCCGGGTTCCTTCTTCTTTCTGCCTCTACGTGTGCCGTCCTTGGCAAGTGGCTTCATGTAGCCAGTCACTTCTCGCTGGTAGCGATCACGGTCATCTTCCGCCATTTTCTGGTACTTCTGTTTCTCCTCATCTGTCATTTTCTTCCACAGTGAGGAACATTCCTTCGAGGAGAGGGGAGGGGAGGGGGGAGGGGGGGAGGGGGGGAGGGGAGGGGAGGAAGTGTTGGGATGGAGAGGGAGGGAAGACAAGGGGACAAAGACAGAGCTTTAAATAGGACACAAGGATGGTATAGCCCGGGAATTACACTAAGTAAGTATATACAAGTAGCTTCGCTCACTTCGCTCGCTCAGCTACTTCCCCCCTCATTCGCCTACATGAGTAATCCGGTGCCGGGCAGCTCTCTGTGCATAGCTGCTGCTCCCTGATTGCGTCCGCTTCAGCTGCTGCTCCCCGCACGATTGCATCGGTCCGCTTCAACTGCTGTTCCCCGTTTGCATCTGCTTCAGCTGCTGCTCGCCGCTTGCGTCTGCTTCATCTGCTGTTCTCGATTGCGTCCGTTTCAACTGCTCCCCGATTGCGTCCGCTTCGGCTGCTGCTCCCCAATTGCGTCCGCTTCAACTGCTGCTCCCCGATTGCGTCCGCTTCAACTGCTGCTCCCCGATTACGTCCGCTTCGGCTGCTGCTCCCCGATTGCGTCTGATTCAACTGCAGCTCCCCGATTGCGTCCGCTTCGACTGCTGCTCCCCGCCAGCTGTTCTGGAAGATTCAAGCCGATGCCCAATGTTCTCGAACATTCTTCGCAGAGTTCGAGGTTCAGTATAAATTGAAGTACGAAGGTCGTGCGTCACTAGTCTAGTCCCACCCCACGAACAGCCCACTTACATTACACACACAGACACACACACAAACACATGGTTAAAATCTTAATGTATTGATACGTATGCCAGAGGCACACGTGGGTCACATCTGCAAGAGAAGAGCCACAACTAGCACAAGATACGACACTAGGGAAGTTGCATGGATATCACCTATTGGCAAGTATCTACAAACCCTACCTTTGAGAAGGGAGTGAACTGCACTGGGATGCTCTGCTGACGGTAATACTCCCTCCTCTGCTGGACAAAGTAGGCGTAGGGAGTCATCCTTCCTCGAATCCTGTGGTCCTTTGCTGTGGGAGAGGTTGGAGAGGTGCTTGATGTCTGGTCCGGCCGCTGGATGATGGCTTCGATCGCATTGTAGGCACTTGCCTGGACCCCTGGAGAAAAGAACAGCAAATATGACATAGTAGTTCCTTTAAAGTCTAAGACCCAAACTCCTGAAACTGGGTTGGTTTTACTAGCCATGAGGCTCTGACCATCAGCCGGTATTGAGTATAAGCATAGATAACAATATAGCTGTTCATCAGCTATATTATCTATGGTATAAGCTTGGAACAAAAGCCGAGTCTACCGGTGTCGGAAACTTCACATGCTGATATTCTGGCACACATGCACAAGAAAGAGACATGCACACATACACACACACCTATGACAACGCACACATGTACTTAATATTACCCACACCCATGGTTTATGTTGCCTAGCAACAAAAACAGTGGTACATAGAAATCCCTATGAAACATACACATGAGGGGCCATCAAAAATCCTTTGAGGAATACACGCCTGTAAGAGAATAATAGCCCATCAGTCTGAGAGCTATATCGGGATTTGACCAATCAGAGAGCCACATTTGCCTCCAAGACAGGAAATGAACATCAAATAAACTGTAGTTATTCAGTGATTCATGGCCTGCGCCTTGGCCAACTACCATTTCGGTTTCAGCAGTTGCTGCGGCAACTCAGCTTACAACTTAGTCATATTCATCATACAGCATAGCCTCCCAGGCTGCGTGGGACCTGGGAACGAGGCTACATACAGCAGGAACTGAAATTATCTTGGCAACAATTATAAAAAATGTGGCACATGAAACCCAACTGCCTGTTTAGTATTGTT
Source organism: Axinella damicornis (assembly GCA_963931865.1). Classification (NCBI taxonomy): domain Eukaryota; kingdom Metazoa; phylum Porifera; class Demospongiae; order Axinellida; family Axinellidae; genus Axinella; species Axinella damicornis. Next base: position 2,342,899 of record OZ007506.1, on the reverse strand, counting down.
TTTACACTGAGATGATTTATGTCACCTGCCATGCCCAAATGTAGTAGTGTGTACACACGGTACAGCATTTGTTTTTGGCATGCAATGTTGATTTACAGTGTTTTCGCTCAACACCAAAACCAACTATTGAGGCAATTGAACTCTCGGCTTCTGTTTGCACAATGCATACGAAGATTTGGCTTTATGGGACGCTGCTAGCAAATACATGTACTGGGATGTGTATATAAGACCTTGTATGCTCTACCCACTCAAAGTACATGTACAAAGGCCTGGCAAGTGTTAATACCATCCCCCAGACTAGTTAGTGGATAGTGCATGAGCATATAGGGTGGCTGATCAGGTTTCCATGGAAACAGCAGGTGGTATGTCTTACATATAAACCTAGTACCTCCGAGGCTCATCAACATTCAAATCAACATTCAATACGGTGTACAGTATATCAGTGATTTGGTGTTCAGAGGTTTATCCTCTACCTGCAGCCCTTACCATAGTTTGGTGGCGGCCTGGGACGGACGATAAAACTAAAACTTAGCTGAATTAGATAGTAGAGAGCAAAAGTTTATATATGTGAGGTGCTTGAAAACCTCACAGCAATTAATACATAAACAGAGGCAGATGTCTATCAGCATGCAAGGGGTGTCTACCAGTAGGGCTGGATATACACCTGCTGTGCATGGAGGAGAGCAGGCAGCTAAGTGCTCAGTTGACCAGATTCATATTCTCAAGCTAATGGGACTCCCCTTTGTACAGCCTGTCTGTTCATTAACACAATATCCAAAGGTCACTGAAGTGATATTTTCACTCTCAAGCAATAATATGTATTTCCAAGTTATGAACTCTTGGTATTTCCAAAACAAAAGCTCTTAGATGGTGGGCAGTGGGTAACTGTAAAACTGTTTGTTGCACGCTGCTACCCTGATGCACGCTGCTACCCTGATGCATGGTGAACCGAATGGTTCTGCTTTGTGCAACAGTGTTGTGTCATCCCAGCAGATGTGATAGCAATACCCCCCACCCATATTCGGTTAACCAATCAGAGGGGCATATTCAGCTCCTAGACAGGAAACAAAATGCTTAAATCGCTAAGATAGTGATAGTTTGGCACAGCCACTACCTAAAACAAGAAACAAGAAGTGATCCCATTTCACCTTGTGAATCTGACTTCCTGGCTCCTCAACACAACACACAAAATTCATCGTTGTGCACAGATCAGACAATTGTTATAGAATTTGGACATACACATTGACATGGGAACAGGTGAGTATAACCACAAACACGATATTTTGATGGTGAGCCTCATTCCCACGTTCCCATGTTCTGCCTCACCTGTGAGGCTGGAGGGCACTCCTGCTGAAAGTGTTGCAGGTACATGTACAACACCTGCAATTAAGCCAGGCAAACTACATTCATTGTTCCACTTCTATAATTAGCATGCAGGGCAGTGCCTGAAATGTTGCAAATTTTCAGCTCAAATCTAGCTTGCAGTATATCACCAATACAAATGGCTGCCACTCGATTTTGTGAAGTAATTGCATAAAGTCTATAAGGCCAGGCAACTACATGCAGCAGCACCCGCACCCCCTGCCTCATCGTGTGATGCAATCTCGCTCTGGTCTAACTTGATTATTTTTTTTTGGGGGGGGGGGGGGGGGGCACCCTGGACGACGGAACAGGCCACCTCATTTTCCCACTTGGAGTGGCAAGAATAAAATTGCTAGTACAGGGGTTTTATCTGCTTCTCGCAATCTGCGCAGGGATCAGCCTCAACTTAGCAGGTATGCTAACTACTTAATAGCGAACGTTAACATATATACTTGGAAGACAGCTATGCAGGTGTGCGCATTTCTGCAATCACAATAGAACGTACCACTCATGAAACTGAGAATACGGAAAGTAGATAAGCGGCTATGACTGCTGTGGTCAGCAAAGTATATCAACTTGCTGTAGAAGGTCTCATGCTCATGTAATGTACATATTTAACGAGTTCCAAATTATGCTAATGGACCACACACGACTGATGGACAAATGCCACATGCAAGTGGCTACCTTGCATGGACGAGACAAAACTAAGGTCAAAGTGTAATAACTAGGTAGTGCAAATTTATACAGCTTGCAACAGGATTTGCAAGCAGCACAAGTAGTTTCAAGCTATGGCTTCTGGTCATTATGGCTGGCTAGCTCGCTCCAGGCTAGCTGTATAAATTAAAGCCGAGCGGCAAGCCTGTAGCAAGCCTGCTGGGCCAGTCAACCCACCGGTTCTTGCCTGTCCCATCTGCACCTGCGGCGCAGAGGAGGTCCCCACATTCTGCCTGCCGGGCTGCACAGCATCAGCCAGGCCCTGGATGTCGGCAGGAGCGTAGGTGAACGTTACGCCGGGCGTGGAAGCCACTGCATTTGTCAGGCCTTCCATCGCCTTTGTGATTTAATTGGACGGTTCCGCGATCCCACAATACTTTCCACTATGGCGGAGTACAGTCGTCAAACTGGCAGTAGTACGGTACTAAGGCGGTAGTACGGAAGAGCCTGTATAAAAAAGGCAGAAAGTACACAGCAACATACAGTTACTATTGCGGTCACAATAATTATACAGTGTGCCAACTATTTAATATTGTGGTTTCGGGTGTGTACTGCGCATGCGTAATTAATTGTTCTTCTCCTTCCATGCAGATCTGGAGAACTGGAACCAGTTCAATGCAATGGTGGAAGATCAAGATCTTACTTACAGGTTTACATAATCTTATAGTAAAATACAGTACTGGTACAAATAAGTTTTACTACTTTACTGGTCTGATCGCGTGGCCCAGACCCTTCCTGCGATGACCTAGTGCACACAATACATAGTAATCAGTAGTGTTCCTCAGGTATCATCTTGTAGCATTAAGAAAAATTTGCAATACACACATCCTATACCCAGATGTGTGAACACGTGGGAGATATAACCTATTGTACTAGCTAATTTACCGGCACACGATCAATAGTAATCTGCAGTTTCTGCCCCACTGCAATCTGTAGGACGTATGGTGGAAGAGAGTGCACTTATCCTGCACGGAAAATGATGGTACCAGCAAACATGAAATCGCTATCGAACCTAATCTGCAAAAGTGACCAGATGTGAGCAGATGCAAGCCTGAATGGCAATCATGAATAAACTAATGTGCTCGTTTTTACTAAGAGAAAGAGACTGCGTGGTAAGGCTTTATGCACCTACATAGATGCTACAATATGACTACATTTATTGCGCTCTGTGCGGAAACGCAGAAACAAAACACTTCCCCTACAATGGTGCATAAACCATTAGGCCTGTGAACCCCCCATTTCAGAATCCTGGATCCACCGCTGAGTAGAGACATCCTAGCTGGGAATAACTTTGTTGATGATGCTAAAATACTAACCCAGCACCATGTTATCTACTATCATGCAATACCCCATATTTCACAAAGATTCGACCAATCAGGAGGCCATATTTGGCAACCACACAGGAAGTGAAAAATTCATTAACAGTCAATACCTTTGTGAATATTTCCCGTTCTGCCGATCACCAAGTATTGATGTTTGCTGTCAAACGTATAGGGGAAAGAGTATCAAAGTCATAAAATATCCTCTTGACCTGCATCCTGTTGGACAGGCAATCCCGTTCACCACTGTTGCCCTGTGGGTGCAGTAGGTGTGTCACCAACACACATTATAATATTTGGATGGTTGCCCTTTTGGGACCAAAACAAGATATAGTATTTGTGCAATTTTTTTTTCTTTCAGAGCATGTGCACAATACCATGTTGGCAACCGTACAAGTTTTTTCCTTAGATCCCAGCCAGAAGGAACAATCAGGCCAGCCAGCTACGTGTGCACAATGCGCTATAATAATAGTTCTCAAATCTCAATCTGTTCATGCCACAAGTGCAAAGCGCGTACACTGTTGGATGATGAACTCACTACAGTCCATCCTAGTGACTCGCTGTGTTGTATAACTTGTGTATACCTGCAGGTCAGTGACTGTGGAGCCATCAGTGGTATTGAGAACGCACACCAGTAAGTGCCTAAAACAATGTCATCTTAGGGCCAGGCAATGCCTACTAAAGTGTGTATATCATGACATCCATGCCATGTATCACAATAATATTTGTGGATGTATTGGCAACATGAAACCAATACTCTGAGAGCATTACGATAATTACAAACATGATACATCCACTTCTCTTGTTACACTGAATTGTGGTCATGTAATTTTGTCCTCTTGATGCCTCAAGAACAAATTAATTAACCTGCTTTTGGTGCTGGGTTTCACTTTACAATAACATATCTGGGTATTGACTGTATTGTCATCTTTAACTATTAACTCATCCCTCCCTCCCTCCCCCCCTCCCTCCCTCCCCCCCTCCCTCCCTCCCTCCCTCCCTCCCTCCCTCCCTCCCTCCCTCCCTCCCTCCCTCCCTCCCTCCCTCCCTCCCTCCCTCCCTCCCTCCCTCCCTCCCTCCCTCCCTCCCTAACCAGCTACACCAATACATACAGTGCAAGTTGCTCTGAGTGGGGGCACAGACTTGAAAGGTATGATATAGGCGATGAAACTCACTGAAATTCAGTTGTATACTCAAATCCAATCACAGCTACAAGCTTAAGACATTGTTTCTTGTCCATCATATGTAGCTAAAAACACTCAGTTTATAGGCTATCTGTATATTAGTCTATAGATTCAATTGTAATAATAATATTATAGGTCAAAGGTATGAGCGGAGTCCAATACAAGAGGTTGTATTACAATGTATGTAATACAATACTGTGTGTGTGGAATAATACATGACTGTAGGTGGGGGTGTGTATTGGTCCTGTTGGATGAACCCAACTGCCCCAACACCATTTGTGATTCTGTCTTTTCCTTTGCAAAGGATGTCTACAACAAGGGCAAGATCAACGATGGCGACCTGAACCTAGCTGTGGGGAGGCTGTTTGCTTACAGGTACGATCAGTGTAGCCAAGCGTCTGTCTACACACATGTAACCTCGGCAGCATACGCCATGTTTTGAGTACCTTTACTTATGTCCAAACTAGCCTCTGATCATGTCTCTTGATTACTCCATCCATTCCTCACCTCTTGTGTGTATACATGTGTGTATGTGGACTATGTGCTTATACATGTGAGCATGTGTGTGTGTGTGTATGTGTGTGTGTGTGTGTGTGTGTGTGCATGTGTGTGTGTACTATGTGTGGTGTGTGAGTATGTTATGCATGTGTGTGTGTGTACTATGTGTGGTGTGTATGTTATGCATGTGTGTGTGTGTGTGTGTGTGTGGGTGTGTGTGGGTGTGTGCATGTACAGTGTGTATGTGTGATGTGTGCCTGTGTGTGTGTGGATGGTGTGGTACATAAGGTCTGGTGGCTACATACGTATTCATGTTCTATACTTCAAATGCAGATACAATAATGCAATTTGTACTTGTACAATGGTCGATACAGCTTGCTTGATTATAATCCCTACCTAATAATGCACTGAAGTATTACGATGTAACTGACTGTTGCACAAATGCCGATTGCTTGGCAGAGGTGGAGGAAGAGGAAGCTCAAGCCCCTTATTCTGCTTCCGCCTCCTATGCCATTGAACACATGCACATGCATAGCCTAGCCTCGTTCCCAGGCCCCTCCCAACTTTCTGTTGTTTGCAGTACGATGACTGCAAGCAACGAAAAGCTGGGCGTGGAGCTGGGAGAACAAGGCTACACATACAGAGCCATGGTGTAGTACTGCTCCGGAGTATTTAGCAAATCTTCTAAGATGACACACTAGATCTCCATAGTGGTACCAGACAAATGACTGTACAAATTGATAACTTGAATGGTGGCAGTCCATATCTGACTGTACAATTTGTATGGTAGGCCATACAACCGAGTGTATTGAGCTTGTATACAGCTGTTGTTTACACCTTGTATGTTGAATTGTACTGCATGCTAGTACAATTATATATGGTAGTGTCCACCTTGTACGGTAATCAATAATGGCATACTATACTCCTGTATACATACAGTAGAATTATGTATGTACATTGCTATAGCTATTCCATCATGATTTTTATGGCAGGATTATTCTGGGAATGTTTGACCCACCCTACATCCAGCCCTACTGGAACTTCACTGTAGACTTGGTCAACTCTCCCTCCCACCAGGTACGTATAGGATGGGTCATATGTAGCTCACGGTAACAGTGATATTAAACCTAGCCACTCCATTTCAGAGAAGTTCTTGGGCACTGCTGGGCCTGCAAGAAAAATTCAAAGCAGCTGGTTATTACATACCACTCCCACTTGGAGGATGAACATGATATCCACACAACTAGTCTAAAGAAACACTAGCCCACTTGTCACTGTGTGTCTGCCTTGGCTGTGACTTGCCTGAGCTGCTGATCAGGTGTTTGGGTGCAGCTGCGAGAACAAGACAGCATACATATTAGGGAATGTATTATATCGGTACATTAAAAGCCCATCATAAATTGCATCGTGGTTGTTTTACAATTATCGTCATATCCTTTCACGTGGTCCCTAATACATAATCAACCTTTATTGTTTCTGTACAGGCCCTTGCACTCAATGCTGCAAGAGAGAGCATTGTGCTCCTCAAGAATGATGGTGAGTCATTTACTCTGATGGTGCCTATACCCCGCTACGTGACCTTTGAACCTTGTGGGGTGCGCGCAACCGGAAACGGGTTTAAAAGCTGAATTTGTAGCAAGTTTTGGCGGGAAGTCAGGATGGCACACTCGTCTAGCAGCCTGGGGTCTGAGTGTTCGCCTCCCCAATAACCGAGTACGAGTCTGGGCCACTCCGTACACACCGGTTCTCGACTACCCTCCTAGCAGCCTGACTACGCTGGTTCCCATCTGACCACCGAAGCTAAAGGTGTCTGGTAGAAAGCAGGTTAGCCTCCTGTGATTCCAGTCACGCCTATCCAACGCTCCTGAGGCTGCACACTTCAGTGTCTGACCTGTCACAGAGGGATGGGTGTGTTGCTAGGTTGCCTTTTTCTTCTTCTTTTTCTTCTTTTTCTCCTTTTTCTCCTTTTTTTTCTTCTTCCCTTCTTTTTTCCTCCCCTTCTTCTTCTTCTTTGTTTTCTTCTCCCCCCCCCCCCCCCCCCCCCCCCCCCCCCCCTTTAGAGACTGTTGTTTCTTTTTATTCTTCATTGTTGTTGTTGTTGTTCATAAGCAGGGAAGTTTTATTCTTTTTCTCCAAAGCTGTTTCTCTCTATAGAAGCAGCCATATGACGTAGCTACTATGCCTCCGGCAAGCACCCTCCACTAATCGAAGGGCCAAGAACCAGAGTGGTCTAACCCACAATCAATTAAATGATTTCCAGCATTTGATTTGTGGGTTGCCAGTTATCGTAGAACTGGGGTGTTTTCTATATGAAGGGAGGGGGTTCCAAGGGGGCCGGGACCCTACTGAGTCCACCTTCTCACCACATGTAAATGTCCGAGTCGTTAATAATTATTCAGTACATGAATTCATGAAACGGCAATACCTACGTCATTTCCTGTTTCCTGCCTAGCTAGCTAGATAGCCGAGCCCTAGCCCTGCCTTCTCTTGGGCCAGCACAGTGCAGAATCAGATCTAGATACGTATGCCAGATGTCTCCTATACTTGGGATTGCCGTCTCTTGTTTCCTGGCATTTATAGTGCCGAACACCCCTGGTCTTGCAGCAACCCCATGCCAGGATCCTTCCGTTGCTGAGCTACCTTTCTGGTGAGTACTGTTCCGGGTATGCCGTGGTCCGCAAACCTGCTGTCTATATTCGCATTGGCCAAGTTTTTGCATGCAAATTTAGCAAGTGTACAGATAGGCTATAGATCCTAGCTAATTCGATCAACCACATTCTTCAACAGCAACTACAAGCTGGATGTTGTGGGCAGAGTGACAGGTATGTTCAGACTACTTGTGTTTTCTTTATTTTGTGGATTCCAGTGACTGGAATATGGGCACAAACAATCCTTAGTTCACAAACAGTCTCGTGCCCAGACCATGCTCGACTTTTCCGAGCAGGGTCGGGCACAGCACTACATTCCCTAGTATGCAGTTGCCCAGCCTCACTTGCAGTATAATTTGTTGATGTACGGCAAAACTGCTAGTCTCATTCCCTGCCGGGCATGAGACTAGCTGGCAGCATGCGCAGTATACATTTGTTCTGGTTCTCCTCCAACTTGCTACCCCACTTTGTAGACCTACTGGGTCGCCTGACTGTTCCAGAGAAGATTTCACAGCTGGGCAACTCGGCTCCCAGCATTGATAAGCTCACAATACCGGCTTATCAATGGTAGGTTGCAAACTTGCACCTCTATTGTACTTGCACATCCATTGATACAGGTCCCAATGATTGTCTGTTTATTCCAGGTGGTCGGAGGCACTACACGGTGTGGCAGGCTCACCTGGAGTTAAGTTTGGGGGAAAGGTATAAGATACCGTACCGTTAACCGACCTTACACCTGCATGGCATTAGCCACGCAAATCACTTGCCACTGGCCATTTTCCATCCATGCACTCTTGTGTGATGGCCGGCCACCAGTCAATCAATGATACTGTCGTGTTGTGAGAACTCATTTGTAGCTTGGAAATGTCTACTTATTCTGTAGTGAGTTAATTAATACTGGACTGAAATTACTTACACAGGTTCCATCTGCCACATCCTTCCCACAAGTGATTGGACTCGGAGCCACTTTCAACATGTGAGCCTGTCCTGTACACCTTGCATTTAATGAAAGTCCTTTCCAGTGTAAAGTCACTTTCAAATTTTGCATCCTTGGAAGAGTGCTCCTGCTACATAGGACGAAAACTTCAGCTGGCCAAAGCAACTTCTGTGGGACCAGTCTCAGTGTACCAGACCCCTCACACGTGTGTGGGCCAGGTACTGACGCTACACATAGATTTGCATTAGATATTTACCCCCCAATTACATAGCACAAATCGGGTGTGGTTTGTTGAGAATGGAGGCGGAACAGTGACAACCTAGCTCGTCTCATTCTCAGCTTCCGTCACTTGCTCCAATGTACCAGTCCTTCCTTCCGATTTTCAAACTGCAAGCACCAAACAAAACACAAGAAACACAACTGACCTCGGCCATGAGGACTCTAGGGAGGAGGGGGGTACCTCCCTAGCTTTGCACACATCCTCCCCATGTTTGTGCTCCAATCAATACTCCTGTTTCACAATTCTTTGCAGGACTCTGATTCGACTGATGGGTCAAGCTATTTCCACAGAAGGAAGAGCCATGTACAACGTGGGCCAGTCTGGTCTATCATACTTTGCCCCAAACATCAACATCTACAGGTGGGCACTGGGCACTAGTAGTACTACCATTCGTATCACTTGCTACAGGAAATAGTGTTAATGTTGTTCCCTGGTGTGCTTGTAGGGACCCACGATGGGGGAGAGGACAGGAGACACCAGGAGAAGGTTAGTGTGTACGTGACCTGGGAGATGGTAGCAATGGTACAGTGGTAGATGACAGGATGACAGTAACGGTGATTGTAGCCGCTGGTGGTAATCACCTTCATTCTCATGCCATCTGAATCAAAGTGGAGCTGATGCGAGATATCTCCTTCCTCCTCCTCCTCCACAGACCCCTACCTGACCTCACAATATGTCATCCAGTTTGTGACGGGCATGCAGGAGGGGAATGACGCAAGGTTTGTTCATTTTGTATACTCGATTAGCCCACCAGCAGATTAGCAGTTCCATTCTTGCATGGGGATATCAGTCGGCACATCAATTCCAACTGTAGAAATTGAATAGCTGGTGGGAGTTATGAATATGTTGAGGACCTGTACTTTGATCCTGTCCAGACAAACTTCCAGTAATAATTTATCAAGCAGTTATTAAATCATATCATCATCTTGTCTAGCACAGGTATCTCAAGACAGCTGTGTGTTGCAAGCACTTTGCAGCCTATGGTAAGCCCACAAAGCCAAAAAAACCCAAGAATTTTGCACCAAATTTTGTTGTTGTCTTCCATCCCAAAGATCTGGAGAACTGGAATGGGACGGATCGCCACCACTTTAATGCAATGGTGGATGATCAAGATCTGATTGAGGTACATAGCTAGCAGTTCTACATCCACTGTTACAAAAGGTCACGTGCAATGCAGTACTGTATTAACAGAGTGCAAATAATGTTACAATAGTAATCCAAGCGGCTTCTGTCCCAGATTTTGCATCATCTTTAATCATCAAGACTCTTTTATGACCCATCACAATGTCATAGTGTATGAACACAGCGAACTTGTTTTACATACCTACACACACATCTATGTTTACATAGATACCTTACACACACATCCAATTTTTGTTTACATAGATACCCTACACACACATCCAATTTTCAGACCTACTTCCCGGCATTTGAGGCGTGCGTTCGTGAGGGCCATGTGGCCAGCATCATGTGCAGCTACAATGAGGTCAATGGAGTGCCGAGCTGTGCCAATGACCTCTTCCAGAACAACGTGGTCCGAAACCAGTGGGGCTTCGAGGGATTCATTGTGAGTGGCTGCGGCGCGGCGTTCAGTGCTACTGTCAAACTGATTATTGAACCAACTCAAGATGCAACACTTGCAGCACACAATAAGGAACAATCAGTACACGTGCATGTACTATAATACGTAGTCAATAGTTCACAATCACCATGCAGTGCACAGGGCAGATGATGATGACTAATCATTCTAGCCATTTCTACTTGACTTTTAGCCTAGCTCATTCCCTGCCAAACTTTTCATAACTTGTAGTGTGGAAAAGCAGGAGCGCTTTTCTGTACTGCATGTTACATGAGGCTACTTGTCTTCAAGTAGACAGTTGTATAAACTGTGCTCACTTGTATACACCTGCAGGTCAGTGACTGTGGAGCCATCAATGATATTGAGAGCACACACCAGTAAGTGCCAAACACGTTGTGAGATGGGCTGGGCGATACATAAGTTTTACTCTCCTCCCTCCCTCTCTCTCTCTCCCTCCCTCCCCCCTCCCTCCCCTCCCCTCTCCCTCCCCCCTTCCTCCCTCCCCCTCCCTCCTTCCCTCCCTCCCTCCCTCCCTCCCTCCCTCCCTCCCTCCCTCCCTCCCTCCCTCCCTCCCTCCCTCCCCTTCCTCCCTCCCTCCCTCCCTCCCTCACCAGTTACACCACTACAACTGCCGATACAGTGCAAGTTGCTCTGAGAGGTGGCACAGACTTGAACTGCGGTGGTTTCTATCAAAAGAATGCCCAGGTATGATATAGGAGCTAATCATTCCCATCAAATCCAATCATAGCTTGAATCTAAGATGTTTTTCTTGTCCATCATATATATGTAGCTACACGTCCTAGAATGCTCAGTGCACAGGCTACCTGTATAGTCGAGCAGTAAGGACCGTTCGGGGACCTTTTGCGGATTAAATGGACTGCAATACAAGAAGTAGTATTTCAACACAATTCTGTGTGTGGACAGTTTATACACACTATCACAGTTTAGGTGCGGGCATGGATGATACAGTCTAGCCGCTAGCCCCTCTCCGCCCGGACGGTCAAGGCTTAATTCGCCACATGCACGTGTAACTGGCCTGGCAGAGAGGGGCTAGTGGCTAGACTATGGATGTGGTGGAGAGGGGCTAGTGGCTAGACTATGGATGTGGTGGGAGAGGGGCTAGTGGCTAGACTATGGATGTGGTGGAGAGGGGCTAGTGGCTAGACTATGGATGTGGTGGAGAGGGGCTAGTGGCTAGACTATGGATGTGGTGGAGAGGGGCTAGTGGCTAGACTATGGATGTGGCGGAGAGGGGCTAGTGGCTAGACTATGGATGTGGTGGAGAGGGGCTAGTGGCTAGACTATGGATGTGGTGGAGAGGGGCTAGTGGCTAGACTATGGATGTGGTGGAGAGGGGCTAGTGGCTAGACTATGGATGTGGCGGAGAGGGGCTAGTGGCTAGACTATGGATGTGGTGGAGAGGGGCTAGCGGCTAGACTATGGATGTGGTGGAGAGGGGCTAGTGGCTAGACTATGGATGTGGTGGAGAGGGGCTAGTGGCTAGACTATGGATGTGGTGGAGAGGGGCTAGCGGCTAGACTATGGTTGTGGTGGAGAGGGGCTAGTGGCTAGACTATGGATGACGCTGAGGACTAATTTAGTCATGCTGTCAGTCGGTGAACCCAACTGCCCCAGCGCCAATATTTATGATTCTGTGTTTCCTTCACGAAGGATGCCTACAACAAAGGCAAGATCAACGATGGCGACCTGAACCTAGCTGTGGGAGGCTGTTTGCTTTCAGGTACGACCAGTGTAGCCAAGCGTCTTACACATCATCTCTGCAGCATAATGTATATGCCATCATTACACACACACGTGCACCTGTATCAGAGTTATAGTCATGCTCTCTACTTTTACATCCATCCATTCCGCTTGTGTGTACGTATGTATGTGTAGACTATATCAATGTGTGCTGATGTGAATGTGTGTGTCCATGTGTGTGTGTGTGTGTGTGTGTGTGTGTGTGGGGGGGGGGGGGGGGGGGGGGGGGGGGTTGCAGGTACATGTGAGGTGTGTGTTTGTGCATGTGTGTGCAAACATTTCCCATTATGCCACAATTCACTACATGTACTGCTATCCTATGATTTTTATGGCAGGATTATTCTGGGAATGTTTGACCACCCAACATCCAGCCCTACTGGAACTTCACTGTAGACTTGGTCAACTCTCCCTCCCACCAGGTACGTATAGGATGGGTCATATGTAGCTCATGGTAAGTGATATAAAACTACCACTCGGAGCATAAACATGGTATCCACACAAGAAATCTAAGACACTGTGAATTGCTGGTGCTGCTACTGTATGTAAACAGAGCAGTTGCTATATAGAACAAGACAGCATACGTATCATCTCTAATTGTATCCGTACAGGTCCTTGCACTGGATGCTGCAAGAGAGAGCATGGTGCTCCTCAAGAATGATGGTGAGTCATTTGCTCTGATGGTGCCTACCCATCCCATTCACTCTTATATACATTTCTCCCTCGTACAATCTGATGTACACCTTCCATCCTTTCATACACTCGAAAACATTTCTTCTTAAGTTGGTATTGATCAGAGAACTCTCTTTTCCAGCCTCTGAATGAGACCTCATTCCAAATAGCCTCGGAATGAGACCTCATTTCCCGGCTACCCTGTCAGGAAGCATTGGAATGAGGTTATAGGCATGTAGGAGATGCTAGACTGTGATAATTGTGCATTCCACATGACAGGGGCCCTCCCACTGAGCAAGAGCAAGAAGGTGGCTCTGATTGGACCAAACTCCAACGCTACCAAAACCATGCAGGGCAACTACAATGTAACTATTTGTTACGCTAAATTTGCAGATAGCCACACATTCCCGATCTAAGACCGTTGACCCTGCCCCTTGAATTACATTTCTTCCAGGGGGTTGCCCCCTATCTGATTAGTCCCTTGGAGGGCATACAGAAGATGGGTGTGTCTGTGCAGTGGGCCATGGGGTGTAACGTGGCCTGCCAAGATGACTCAGGATTTGCAGGTGCCGTCAACGTGGCCAAGGGTGCAGATGTGGTTATTGTGGTAGTGGGACTGGACGAGGGCCAGGAGAGGTAAGCAGTGTGGCTAATTAGCCATTCTTGTCATGACTTGCAACCAATCAGATTTTTCAACATGGTCACATATGTGACTGTATTGCACACAACGGTCAGTACTCTAAAGGTAAAACATGTTGCCTTAGGCAACAGGTGGTACACCTCGCTCCCCCACATCTCACTTTATAGCTACCATGCTGCAACTACGTAGGCGCAGGATGTAGACATAAATTGTGTGGTCATGCTTTCAGACAATAGTGACCCTCTGTGTTTGAAATTGCTTTGGACACAATGTGTACAAGTATGATACAATATGCTACACAACTCCTACTTCTTTGTTCGAAGTTAGCTCCATGCACAAAGATTTATGTTTGAGTCTCCCCAGTGAGGGTCATGACCGCACTGTCCTCACCCTGCCCGGAAAGCAGCTGGATCTGCTCCAGGCCATTAGCGGTGCCATCTCGAGCTCCACCCCACTCATTGTGGTGCTTATGTCTGGGGGACCAGTGGACATCAGCTGGGCCAAGGTAACGTACAGCTGCTGTTGGAATTAGCATCCCCCTTGTCCGCCAAGCAGTTCTCCTGCAGGTACGTATCATCTTCCCTCTCCCTTCTCTCTCTTGATCCTCTCCCTCTCCCTGTCCCTGTCTGTCCTTCCTTCCCTCCCTCCCCCCTCCCTCCCCCCCCCCCCCCCCCCCCCCTCCCTCCCTCCCTCCTCCCTCCCTCCCTCCCTCCCTCCCTCCCTCCCTCCCTCCCTCCCTCCCTCCCTCCCCTCCCTCCCTCCCTCCCTCCCTCCCTCCCTCCCTCCCTCCCCCCTCTCCCTCCCTCCCTCCCTCCCTCCCTCCCTCCCTCCCTCCCTCCCTCCCTCCCTCCCTCCCTCCCTCCCTCCCTCCCTCCCTCCCTCCCTCCCTCCTTTCTAGGACCATGCCAATGGGGTAGTGTGGACAGGCTACCCGGGACAGTCTGGGGTCAAGCCCTAGCTGAAGTCCTCTATGGGGTGGTGAATCCTCAGGGAGACTGCCTGTCACCATAGTATGTCGACCTCGTTTATAACAAACAATTTTGCACCTTCGACCAGCTAGCCCCTTTCTCAGGCAACCAACTTCAATATGGGCCACCACACAATTAATACAACATCTGTGACAATGAAAACTGAAGCTGGCCAGTGCCATGCACAGTTTAAAATGTAATGTCAGACCTGACCGTCTCTCTCTCACCCTCTCCATGCAGTACCCTGCTGACTACGTCAACCAGATCTCCTTCTTCAACATGAGCATGAGGGCTTCTCCGGGACGCACATACAAATTCTACACCGGCACTCCTGTGTACCAGTTTGGAGATGGGCTCAGCTACACCACATTCACCTACACTTGGTTAGTCACATGATCCCCTCTACCGGTCACATGATCCCATGACACACTCTGTAACTGGAAGAAAGGTTCAGGCCCTAAGAATGGTAACAGTGACATGGATGTAGGGGCTGAAAGACAGGTTGTATACGTACTATCAAGCATGGCAAGGGCTTCCCAGTTCCCCGGTCACTGTGCCAGAAGTTTTTCTTTACTACATCTGAAAATGATCTTAAACCATGGTGTCCATCCGAAAAGCACCTTACCAAATTGGCACTTCAACCATTTAGCTGCTATGCAGGAAATTAATTTGAATACCTCTGTAGACACAGTGAAGGCTCTTAAACAGCGGGGTCTGAATACACAATTAGTGTGAGAGGAAGCATGCAAAAAAATTGCTATTCCGCCACCTACGTACATACCCTGTAAATGTCTTGCTACTGCTCCTTCCTGCTTGCAGGAGTGCTCTGTCCAATCAGCAGGGGGACCACCCCCTCATCATCTCCAAGTCACAACTCCGGGGCATGGGAGCCGTGAACTATCAGGTGAAGGTGACCAACACAGGGAAGATGGCCGGATCCGTCTCTGTCCTGGCATTCATGACATCAGATGTGAGCAGATCTAGTACTCTGCATGTACCATACATCCTCACGTCCATTCCACTTTGCAGTATGGAGGTAGGATTAGTCATTGGAATGAGGCTGCAAGTCTAAATTTCCCAGCAATTGTTCATTTTCCAATTTAAGGAGGTGAATCACCTGAAAACACATGTTACTATATCATAGCCTCGTTCCCATAGGCACTGGGAATGAGGCTAATGTTACTAGTAGAGTAAACTGATTCATTAGCTCTGAGGATTTTTAACAGCCCCCAAGTAGCCTTGTTCCCTTGCTGTTCCCACCTCCAGTTTTTTAATCACTCAATATTGCAATGGACTGCAAGAGATCAGAAATGGGTGTTAGGAATGAGGCTAGCCCATAGGATTGTTGTATCACCGCACCTAGCTTGACTTTCCACCCGTTCACAAATTCACGCATGCCAGATGCCTGGTGCTCCACTGAAGCAGCTGTTTGGTTTCCAGAAGGTCTTCCTTCCTCCGGGAGAGTCTGTGGACCTGTTCTTTGCTGCCAGCACTGGAGACTTTGTGCTTGTGAACAAACAGGTTTGCAGGAGAGCAAGCCTGAGAATGGGCAATGTCTACCGTAGTCTCGGCCCCAGACCCAAACAAACCCCAGCGCGGATCGCTTCCTACACTGGGGTTGGTTTGGGTCCGGGGCCGAGACTATGTCTACCGTAACAACTCATAACTAATGTAGGTGACTGTCTGATTGTCTGATTGGCATTCTTATTTTTGTAGGGCCAGAAGCAGCTCAATGCTGGTCATTATCGGGTGCAGATTGGAAACCTGCTGCAACACATCAACATTGTGTGATGTAACTGCAGACACACTACAATGACACATTTGTGCTGATGTCAGTATTATAGTTGTTGTGTTGGCAGTCGATCTCTTAGCGCGCAAGATATTGACAAGATGTTCTTTCTTGTGTGAATAATTACTATGTGGCAGTGATGTTGTCATTCTTTACACTTTAGCAATTATGATTACTAATCGAAGGGTTTACCTAAATCATTACAAGTACAATCACGTAATGGCCGGTGAACCTATCTGGGCGAGATGACTGTTTTCTCAGTGAGAAATGGCCCGCCCGGCTCCAACCAAGGCCAAGCCCATACATGGCCATGCTTCAGGTACACCCACCCACCTCTCCCTGTCCCACCCTTTCTGCTCACACAGAAGATCTATATCCAAAGGGCATTGTCGGATGTGACATCACAGGATGAAAGTCTCATGCCATCTGTAGATGGCTTTATCGGTTCAAGTGTCCATATAAAACACTGCTGTGCTTTTAGCTATAATCTGTAAAATGATTGTCATGATGATGTAATGGGAGAAAATCAAGTGCAACAGTGAGTTGTTCTACCTAGTGGCTGCAGCTGCGTGCCAAGTATATTGGACTGAATGCTGAGAATAGGTGTAACTGTTCCCAATGCTTATGACATCATACCTAAATCATAGTTGATGACATCATACTTGCCGGAAGTGTGACATCATACTTGCACAAAATCTCCAAAGAATGCGACATTCTCGTAGACCTTCCCCAGCACTGCAGTGTGAGGATCGAAGAAATGTGTGTAGATGTGTATGTGTGTTTGTGTTGGGGAGGGTGTTCAAACATGTGGTTTAAGACCTACAAATGTACTCTTGGCAGTGTAGCATACTAATTCAATCCTTTCGCTGGGGTATTTCTTCCATAAAGTAAAACAAGGAGATTCTAACCTAATTTTATTGTTCCGAATCCGAGATCAACAGATCCACTTTTGGTCCCATAACTGCCATTTTTGGATTTCTATTGCATCTGCGGGTGTCATTAATTTTGATCATGGAAGAATTAATCTAACATCATAATATTATTATGCTAAGGGGTTTTTATAAGTCACGCAGTGTATAAGTTAATACACATTCGATATGGCATGATTTGAAGGTATAGCATTCCAAGTGTAACACAAATTCAACACATGCAGTTCTATAAAAGAACGGCGATTTTCTCCACAAGTGCAGAGACAATATTGGAAAGGGGAGGTTCAACTCGTGCAGGGATCAGCTACCGGTACAACTCTTACCCTCGGTCTTAGTCGGTATGGAAGGAAAAGGTAACTCTGTAATTTAAGTGCTAGCGGAATGCAGTTTTTATTGATGAATTACATACCTTCACTCGCACTACTACAGTAAGGTGGCACATACCCCTCTACGTTAGGTTACCTTTAACTGTCGGGGCGCCCTGACGGTTCAAACGTAGAGGGGTTTGTGCCACCTTAAGTTATTGCATTATGAACTGCACATCTGTACACAAGACCCTACCTACACTGGTGCCATTACTGTCATATTGTTAACTTGTTACCACGTCACTTGCAGGGCTGACTGTTTTCCCGCTTTTGCTACTCATGATATCAGCTGCCACTGCATGCAAAGTTATGGATGTCTTCTGCTTTGAGAATTGCACTGCGACAAGCGTCACACAGTTCTGCATCTGTGTGGTGGATGAGGTGGTGGGAAGAAACGATTCTGAATCTTTGGGAGATGGTGACCTTGTGAACGAGTTTGAAACTCAGGCAGAAATTATCCTGGAAAATGCCAACGGATGCACCTACGGTTGTTCTTTTATAATCATCCCTCAGGACCTGCCACAAGGTAGCAAAGCAATCATTTCATACATGTAGAATCTGGGATTGCCTTTATTATCTTCTCTTCCTAAATTAAACACTTCAGGTCCTGTCTTTATAGTGCAGTTTCACTGCACAGAGATGTGTGGAAACACCATCGCAAAATATCAGAGTGATACAGGATTTCTCGTTCCCTTCCGTAAGGAGACTATAATGTGCATGCGTTTTACGTGCTTGTCTCTACAGGAACTACATGACCCCCTGTACATTCATTCCTTAAACATCCACAGTTCCCCCTCCTGGTTGTCCAGCAGAGTTTACATTCACAAATCCTTGCGATTGTACTACTCCGACCACTGTCGATCCTACCACTGTCAATCCTACCACTTCTAACCATACCATTGCCAATCGTACTGCGATACCGGTAATTCAGTGCAATTCAGAAGCAGAGGGCTCTTCTGCCTCAGGGACAACAGCCATGTTCTTCATCAATGCAATCCTCGCTGGAACAAGCTTCATAATGCTGTCTGTCTTCTAACTGACAACTATTGATATGGAACATTCACATAGCTACAGTATGCAGTGTTGTGCATATCTAAACATAGTGGTATAATAAGTAAAAATCTATATAACATGTATAAAGCTAGATGTAGGCTATTAAATATTTAATCGGTTTGTAAATTGTTACCAATTTTTGTACTAGTCTAGTGACTCATAGGCCTAATCAGGCCGGGCATTTTGTTATGCGTGTCACTCAAATAAAATATTTCATTCATTCATATCTATTAGTAATTTTGTACTCAATCATTGCAGGACTCTTACTACAGTAATTTGTCAGTGAGCTGGTCTCAGATTTGCATAAACCTCGTTTCAAGCTTTTATCATAAGTTTTGAGTTTTGAACTGATTGACAATAATATTGTGGAATAGCCTCTTTCCAAGGCCCTGACTTGGGTGGGGCAGGAGGCTAATTATTGTAGAGTTGTGGTTAACCTTAGGGTACGTATAATTGTACTCCACTTTTTAGTATCACAAATACAAATTTAAGTGGGTGTGGTTACTAAGGAACAACTTAGTACTTTATAAAATGATATGGACTGCACCCACTGTTCGACTCCACATATAACTGGCCACTGATGATGTACAGGTGCGACTGATGTCAGTGATGATGCAGGTGCGCGTATAATCTATTCATCAGTCATATGTACTAGTTAACTTGCATTTGCCCCCAGTGCTTGGCTACGCAGAAGAGTAGGTCATTTGCCCAGACCCTTCGTGGGTTGGATCTGGGAACCAAACGATTTGCTGATTTGAGAAACCACACATCATTACATGTCATTCATTACCACTAGAAAGCTAGCCTCACGTAAAGTACAGTACATATGTTGATTTATCCCTGCACACACATGACCTTTGAACCGCGTACCGAGCGAGGGGCGCACAACCGGATGAGGTTTAAATACAAATTCGGTATTTAAACCTCATCCGGTTGCGCGCCCCTCGCTCGGTACGCGGTTCAAAGGTCAGGTGTGTGCAGGGAAAAATCAACATACGTACTGTACTTTACCATATTGGTCTGGCAGGAAGTACATACTTTAGGTATAGGTACCAGAAACGCGCGCGCATCTAGAACCAGCCCTGGCCCTAATATACCCTAACCCATTGCCCTATATACATCCTGTCAGACCAATATCCACTTCATAGAAATCTACATAGGCCTTGGTATAGTTTCCAGCAAGCCTCCACTAATCGAAGGAGAGTGGTCTAACCCACAAAATATTGTATTTGCCCACCGTAACTTGTCAATACTCTTAAAATGTGTTTCAGGAGCTGCTGAAAACTTCAGAACTTCAAACTTGGGCCATAATTATGTTCATACGGTATGCACATCTTTTTTTTTTTTTGCGGAATTCGCCAAAATTTCCCAGCATTTGATTTGTGGGTTGGTAGAAGTGAACCCATCAAAATTGCTACCAATGTCCCATCCCGTCTCACGAGCTGATCTTTCTAGCTACAGCAGCTGTCATGCGTCAGCTAGATTCAATGGTTGGCATAGAATCAATTCTGATTGAAAGAACAATGATTTGTAGTCAAAAGGGAAGGAAAAAATGAACTGCTGTAAATTTCTATAACTTGAATTCAATTGTCTGCAGAAGGTTTTACAGCAACAATACTGTCATACACAAACGTTTAGAGTTCACTGTATCTGGCACCTCTTAGCTTGGGTCCCTTGGAGAAATTCTTCCTCTTGTTGGCTCCTTTCTGCTTCTTTCTAGAAGCTACTTCGTCTTGCTCCTATAATGGAAAGAGGTGCTATGTATAAGAGACAAACCCAGCTATTATGTCCCTCCATCTCATCCTCTCGCTCCTCTCAAAAATTTCTATCCCTCCTCACACCACCTCCCTCCCTCCTCTATCTCTCCTCCATCCCGCCTCAGCACCTCCCTCCCTCCTCCATCCTTCCTTCTCTCACCCGGCACCTCCCTCCCTCTATCCCTTTCTCTCACCCACCTTCCCTCTCAATCCTTCTCTCACCACCTCTCCCCCTCCTACCCATCTCCCTCCGTCCTCTATCCCCGTACCTCCCTCTCCCTCCTCCACCCCTCCTCACCCATCTCCCTCCATCCTCTATCCCTTCTCACATGGAAGAGAGGGAGGTGGGTGAAAGAGCGAGGGATGTAGGTGGGAGGGAGATGTGGTGGAGGAAGGTGAGTGAGAAGTACTAGGGAGGGAGTTAGGGTGGGTGAGAGAAGGTGGGAGGAAATGGGTGATGGAAGGAGAGAGGTAGGTGGTGACAGGAGGGAGGGAGGTGGGAGGGAGGCGGAGAGAGGTAGAGATGGAGGAGGGAGGTGGGTGAGAGAAGGAAGGATGGACGAGGGAGGGAGGTGCTGAGGCGAGATGGAGGAGAGATAGAGGAAGGAGGGAGGTATCCCTCCTCACCCACCTCCTCCATTCTTCACCTCTAACCCTCCTCCATTGATCCTTTCATCTCTCGACTACCTATATTGATCCCCATCCCTTCTCTCACCGACCTCTCTCCCTCCCTCCCTTCTCCATCACTCCTGTCACCCACCTCTCCCTCCTCCATCCAACTCCCTGTCACCCACATGCCTCTCTCCTCTCCCTCTCTTTCCTTAACCCACCTTTGATGCTGCTCTGAAGGGGTTGACATAGTTGGGTTCTTCTGGAATCAGGCCAATCTCTTGAGACAGCTGCAAAATAAAATAAACTCTATGTTTGTGTTGACTCCCCTCTTACTATAGTGTCCATCTACTCAGTTGCTGATGTAACCCTCTGGATGTAGCCTCGTTCCCAGTCCCACGCCCAGCTTTTCGTCGCTTGCAGTTCGGTAAAGCCCCGCTTTACCGTACTGCAAGCGACGAAAAGCTGGGCGTGGGACTGGGTACGAGGCTACTCTGGATGCTGATCATGCAATAGGTGTACAAAATTTTAGTGGGGGCAAAATTTTGAACCTTCAAGAAACACGCTAGAACAATGTTTTCAGACTTTCAATTTTGCGACAAGGGGTCATGACCTAACCATACCCCTACAATCTCACCTTCACCAGCCTTAATGGCTGTGGGACTGACAGCGCTCAGTAAAGGTCTGACAGTACTTTCACTGCCTAGATGTATCAATGGAGCGACATCGCCAACTAGTTAGGATGTGTAGCTACAAATGTTCACTGAAACAAAAGTCTGTGGGTATAAATTTCACGTATTAATCACATTCGATGATGAAAAATTACGCGAAGTGTGGATTATACAGCTACCAGCTAACGAACTACAAAGCAGGGAAGCACATAAAACCAGGAGCGCATCGAGCCTTCGGCAGCTCGATGCACTCCTGGTAAAACAACGCCATCTTGAGAGTCATCTCATGTAACTTTTGGGGACCACTAGACACAGATAATATAAGCTCCTGCAAGGCCACCAGGAGAGGTAGGGGCAGAAAACAGGGAAATGGCAAAGAAACAAGATCTAGGGAGAGAGAATCGATGGAAAATGGGACAGAGAGAGGAACACACCAGAAGAGAGGGAGGATACCTTCTACCAAGCATCATTGTAGGCAGTGATGAATGGCAGAGAAATGGCCGGGGGGTGGTACAGTAGAAATTGTACAAAGTAGCGTTCACTGGAAGCTACTAATAGCCAGCTGCTCTCAGACATCACAGCTTTCCTCCGCCAACCCCTCCCCTCCCCTCTCCTCCCCTCCTCCCCTCTCCTCTCCTCCCCTCCCCTCCCCTCCACTCCCCTCCTCCCCTCCCCTCCCCTCCCCTCCCCTCTCCTCTCCTCCCTTCCTCCCCTCCCCTCTCCTCTCCTCCCCTCCTCCCCTCCCCTCTCCTCCTCTCCCCTCTCCCCTCTCCCCTCTCCTCCCCTCCTCCTCTCCCCTCTCCCCTCTCCCCTCTCCTCCCCTCCTCCTCTCCCCTCTCTGGATCCTCTCCTCCCCTCCTCTCCTCCTCTCCTCTCCTCTACTCCCCTCTCCTCCCTCTCCTCTCCCCCCCTCTGTTAGCGGGCACTCACCAAGTGAAGCTGGGTAGCGTGTGAGCCATCAAAGATCCTGCCTGAGTCTTTGCAAAAGCCCACAGCCCACTTAAGGACCAGATACCACTCCTTGTGCTTCCTATAGATCTGAAATGGTACAAGGCAGACACACAAGTGGACGTTGTCATCAACTAACTATTAAGGATTATTTTTTCTGTGGAGGTCTCTCTTAGCTTACGGATGCATCAACCGTACAGCTTTCAGCCCCCAACCTAGTGGCTGCAGCTGCGTGCCAAGTGTACTGGACTGAATGCTTTTTACGATGAGAATAAGTACAACTATTCCCAATACTTTATGATATCATACCTAAAAATCATGACATCATACTTGCCTAAATTGTGACATTATACTTGAGTGTACCTTTTTCGTTATGTCCGGCATCCGTAGCACAAAATCTCCAAAGAATGCGACATTCTCGTAGACCTTCCCCAGCACTGTGTTGGGGGGGGGGGGGGGGGGGGGGGGGGGGGGGGGGGGGGGGGGACAGTGCAATGTTCAAACATGTGGTTTAAGACCTATGAATGTAGTCACAAGTAACCTAAATCAGCACACCTAATTTGCAAATCCATACATTAGAGCTCAACAGAATCCATCTGTGGAATGAGTGTGGATGACATCCAATTATGGAAGGATTAATCTAACATCATAATTTTAAGATGTTGACTAAGTATAGCATTCCAAATGTAACATGAATTAAAACAAGTGCACAGTGCTATAAAAGAACGGTGATTTTCTCCACAAGTGCAGAGACAATATTGGAACGGGAATGTGAGAGGTGGTTCAACTTGTGCAGGAATCAGCTACCAGTACAACTCTCACGCTCGGTCTTAGTCAGGATGGAAGGAAAGGGTGAGTCTGTAAGCACTAGCTGAGTGCAGTTTTCATCAAAATTAATTACCCACATACTTTCATACACACACCTACAGTAGCTGTTACAAAGGGCTGCTCTATGAGGAAGGCTAGAGCTGGCATAAATTGTGCATGATCAGCAAAACTTGACTTTGCTTCTATGTCAGCAATAATTATGCACTGCACAAGACCTTACACTAGTGACATTAATGTCGTACTGGTTTTGCTACCACATCATTTGCAGGGCTGACTGTTTTCCTGCTTTTGCTACTCGTGATATCAGCTGCCACTGCATGCAGAGACAATGACGTATTTTGCTTTGACGGTTGCTCTGTGACATTTGTTAATGTCAACCAGTTCTGTTCCTGTGTGGTGAATGAGGTGGTGGGAAGAAATGATCCTCAATCTTTGGGAAACAGTGGCCTCATAAGCGCGTTTGAAACTCAGGCAGAAATGATCCTGAATAATGCCACCGGGTGCACCTACTGTTGTTCCTTTATAATCATCCCTCAAGACCTGCCACAAGACAACAACACCTTAGGTCGTGTCTTTATACTGCAGTTTCACTGCATAGAGATCTGCAACGACACCATTACAAAATATTGGAGTCATACAGGATTTCTCGTTCCCTTCCGTAAGGAGATAATGTGCATGCGTTTTATGTGTTTGTCTTCTATAGCAGCTGCATGACCATGGTACATTCTTTAAACACCACAGCTCCCCCTCCTGATTGTCCAGGACTTACTTTCACAAATCCTTGCGAGTGTACTAATGCTGATCCTACCGCTGATGATCCTACCGGTACCCTTGCCAGCACCGGCTCTTCTGCCTCAGGGACAACAGCCATGTTCTTCATCAATGCAATCCTCGCTGGAACAAGCCTCATGATGCTGTCTGTCTTCTAACTTATACATTCTGAACATTCACATAGCTACAGTATGCAGTGTTGCACATATCTGTCAGCCAGTAGTAATTTTGTACTCAACTGCAGGACTCTTGCCGTAGTAACTTGTTAGTGAGCTGGTCTCAGATTTGCACAAACACCATTTCAAGCATTTATCATCAGTTTTGAGTTCTAAACTGATTGACAATTGTTAGTTGGAGCTAAACTAGGAACACGTATCTGCATCATGTTTCGCGCATCACATGCGTATACATGAGCGCTGACCACATGCTTGTGAGTATCCAGCTAGTGTGAGTTTGAGAGTGTGGAGCTGGAATTTAAATTCGACTCCACATGTAGCTGTTCTAGCTCTGAAAGCTCTGAAAGCCTCTCTCGCTCAAACCATAGCCTCTGGCTATGCAAGAGTAGCCTCATTCTAGCAACGTAATAAAGTGTATACACATCAGACACATTTCAGAAACGCCTCTAGTACCTGCACTGGCCTAACCCTTGACCATGCCTCTAATGAGATTCACAGGGCGAGGAACTCCACATTCCCAGGCCCTGCCTTGGGGCGGGGCCTGGGAACAAAGCTAATTGTGTTGTGGTTATGGGTTAAAAAAGCTGTCGACTACGCTCACTGTTTGACTCCTGATGTAGCTGCTCTAGCTCTGCATGCCGTGGAGGCAACGCACGCTCGTTGACTGATCTGAGTGAAGGTTACACTGTTCTCGTGGCAAACAAAACTCGAAACCCACATGCCGGAAACCCTCAACATTATCAACATGACAGGTACCAGTATGTACGTATGTATATCATGAGAAAGAGATCCCCGATTCAGAGTCTCGCGCTAATGCGCTTGGCACTAAGGGAATAACACTTCAATTGCGCATCATCATGCTATACTTAGAACTACAGCAAAGATACAAAGTCTTACACCTTTGCAGCTGACCTTAGCCTAGCTGACTATCAGCAGTTATCACTACACCGTATATTCACTGCACTTCCGAACTCCCTTGTAATATGTGTAGCCTCATTCCCAGTAGCCTCGTTCCCAGTAGCCGTCTCAGGCCTGGGAACGAGGCTACATTGCCACGTGCTCAGACCACTTTGGAAAGAAGCAGCGTATCGTCATCACAGATCACTTGGAAACCATGGCTTTGCATGACATAGCGGTATGCTGCATTCATATATTTTACCGAATATTTCTCCGTGTTATTATGGTAAATGTAACAGAAATGTAGCCTCGTTCCCAGGCCTAGCCCGTTTTTTTTCCTGTTCTTCGGTTTGCATTGACAATAATACACGGATCCGTGTATTATTGTCAACGCAAACCGAAGAACAGAAAAAACGGGATAGGCCTGGGAACAAGGCTAACAGAAATGCTTGTGCATGCATGAACAGTGGAGTAGATACCAGGCACTCCCCATTTGAGCACTTGGGAACGAGGCTACTTCCCATGACTGCCACTTCGTCTTTGGCAAGTAATGAGCATCTTGGTTTTGGCTTTGTATGAATTAGCATGAGTTGCAAGTAGATGTAACCGTACCTTCTTGCATGGGCTGGTCTTCTGGGAAGGGAGAGGCTGGTGTGTATCCAACCTCACTGATCTTAGCCATTGACTCAGTCAGAACCTAATGGAAAGGAGATTCACTAGGCTGAGGTGTAGCCTCGTTCCCAGGCTCCGAGAACAAGAGCCTGGGAACGAGGCTAGCTGAGGTGTTAACTGGAGTCACCTGCTGCACACAACATGCATGACACAAGGTTGTGCATACATACCTAACACTTTCTACTAGTTGCTAGTCTCGTAAGTTATCGTGCACTCTTTGAAACTTCACAATCAGTAGCGGCCGTCTCTATTCGGTGGACTGGACTCGGGACTGGACTCGGGACTGGACTGTGGGACTGGACTCACAGAAAGTTGCGCTCGTCATTTCTGAAGGCCAGAAAACAGGAAATTGCGGAACAGCACTATTATAGCTAATAGCTTACCAAGTACGCGAGGTGTACCAACACAGCTGTCACCGTGTAGACAGCCTGCCGTGGTCCTACCATGCAAAACCAGCTCTACAGCACAGGCAGGCGGAAAGCAGGAACGGAAGTGCCAGCCAAACTTGGCAGCAGCATGCCTAGAAACAGTTCAAGAAGCTGCGAAATGGTTGTACCACTTGGTATACGAGAGTTTGCTAGCAATGACCGCCATGTGTTCCTCGAAGTCGTCGTCAGATCACGAATTCGCACCGAAACGAAGTCGGCCTATAATTATTCATTGTTCTTGTCCCCAGACCATTTCAGTCTGGGAACGAGCCGGTTCAGTGCATCGTTGGCGCACAACGCTCTGACAGAAAAGGCTGCTGGAACGGCTGATATCGAGTCATGGTCGGCTACCCCGAATGCCATTCATGTCATGTAAGTATGTAGTAGTGTTTTGATGCTTCAAAATGATGAGCGCAACTTTCTGTGAGTCCAGTCCCACAGTCCAGTCCCGAGTCCAGTCCCGAGTCCAGTCCCGAGTCCAGTCCACCGAATAGAGACGGCCATCAGTAGCTATACACATTATTCTATACCACAGGTATACATGTAAGCAAATTCAGAAGGGCTGCCTTAACCCAGGTGGGGTCATCCCAGTTGCAGCTTCACTACCAAACAAGAGCAGCTGCATTGTTTGACTGCTCGAATGTCAGTAAACAATTAATTGGCGACATATCAAAGTATCATCGGAATGCTAGAAGTGCAGCTGTACTTGTGATTCCTATGATCCCCTTATCGCACCAACCGTAGAGAAATAAGTGCAGCTTCACTCCCAACATTCCGCAATCCCTTAATAGTACAGACGTTGCTTGGCTTAGTTGTTTACACATATCTGCATCGCAATGAGGGAGCAGAGCAGTTTCTGAAGCGATCGAGTGAAGCAAGCGAACCTGCTTGTATATATCATGGTTTGTATACAGTGTCACGGACCACATTTATTGAGTCATCCTGATACCTCTTGAGGTGTTGGAGTGGCCTACCATATACTAGCCTCATTCCCAGGCCGCGTGCTGGGAACGAGGCTAACCGTACACCAGTGTACGTACAGGGAAGATGGTTTCCACAACAAAGGTGACGGTTTTGTACTGCTTGGCATAGTCATCAATACCCTGGACCTTTACTGCAGTTTCAATGTGTTCCCTGCGTTTCAGAGAAAACAGATGTTTATCTAGTGGATGTCAAGGAGAATTGTGGAAACAAAAAAAATGTCAATGACAAGGTGATAATGCACATTGGTTCACTGGCTGACAGTGTACTGGTAGATACACACAAAGAGCACTTTGCGAGCTCTGCTGCTGTTGCTATGGCAACAACACTTCTTGTATCCCTTAGTTAACATGCAGAGAGGATTTGAATTAAAGATAGCGTCATGGGCGGCGGAACAGGTCAGGCACACCCAGGAACTGCCAGAGATTCCCAAAATTTCATGGGTACTTTGATCGTACGCCAGCCTATTACCAACAAAAATTGCTGCAGCCTCTGTGTATATACCAGTACGCATAATGCCTCCACAATATTTTGCCAGATCCACTGAGAGGAATCTGTAAAGAGCTACAGCTTTACTGCTTAGGGAGTGTGTACACTTTGCAGCAGGTGTTTCAAGGGTGCTCTAGCTCCTTGCATTCCAGCAGGATAAGGTACACATACTATAGTCCCATTTATCACTGTATGGGGCTGGCTCGCCATCAGAGACTACCTGTGCACACCAGATATGAGAAGCACATCAAGAGCGTATGACGATGATGTCATCGATCATGTGGTCTTGCTGCTATGGACTGTGGTCTCTATTTCCTGCCCAATGCCTGTTCCGATTCTTCACTCTGCTCTAGTGCTTCATTTCTCTGTTCTAAGGAGTACTGAAATGTGGCCTTCTGACCAGCTGAAACTAATATCTTTTGCCTCTCTAGCACTATACTTCCGTACCTAAGCTAAAGGATACAGATCTCCAGCTGCTTCTTGCTTGCAACTGATAAGCCATCGTCAGAGACTTGCTCCTTCACGTCACCGTCACCGCTCCCACCCTCCAGAAGGAGACTCGCAACGCTGGCTAGTACTGCCACCACTGTACAAGCGCCAGATACCTGCATAATTTGTGCCCACGTGTTTGCAGTTCATGAATGCAATCATGGAAAGTTGTTCTTGCGAATAAATAGACGTACACAGAAAACAAACTCTCCCGCAACTTCTACGCTCCAGAAAACGGCAGGATGGTCAAGGTGAGTTTGATCTTAAAAAGATCAAGTATCTACAGAAAATAGGAGAGCAGATATGTACAAACTCGTACTTAGCAAAACGTGGGCGTGGTGCTTGGTGCAGAAAGGGGGTGGGGCTCGCCTTCCAGCGCTCAAGCCTCGCTGATCTGAGTGATCGACACAGATTCAGATTACCAGGCAGTCCACAAATATCACAGTAGACAATCTAGACCCCCATCTGACATTTGGGACCGTCTAACTCATTTCCATTACATATATGGACCACAATAGCTTTCTGTGTACACGAAACTTTGCTTTCGTTCTATACAGACGCAGCAAAGGGAGCCTTACAAGTCAATGAGGACCAAGTCACGTGAGAGAAGTGCAGCTAGGAAGTACCTCAGCAGAAACTTTAAAGCAGGGCACATCATACCCAACGAACACTACCTGAACAGGGCAGGTCTTCGTGGGAGAAAGCGCTACATCTTCCTTACCATACTTGTCATTGTTTACATCATAACCATTGCTCATCTGCTAGTGAGTGCTATAATTAGTATAACAGTGATTACCAACAGCTTAATGTCACATTCAGTTCCCCTGAGACGAGGTGGAAATCTATTCCTATTATAGCTTACGACGTGGATATTAATTGGTCCGGCAGGAAGAACTTTAGGTATAGGTACTGGTAATGTGTGCACATTTAGAACTGGCCCTGGCCCTAACCATCCCCCAATAACCACTTCGTTTAGCTTATTGCCTTTATTGTGGTCTACGATTCACACTGCATGGTGCTAAGAACCACGACTGCATTCTTTCTCCCTTCCTCGCTCACAAGATCACAGGTATGATCGTCGGTGTTCTAAGATTCAACGTCAATGGGGTGCCATACTTCATCTTTGAGGCGGACAACACTCTGTTGTGGCCTCTTGGTGCAGCTATGACAGATGTCAGAGTAGCTGGCCCCCTGAGTGCCTACAGCAATGATTCACTGGTGATATCAGGAGAGGAAAACCCTGTAAGCCTGCAATCTAATTACTTTAGGGAGCAGCACTGTTTTAGCCCTTCCCTGTTTTTACATTTCTCAGGTTATTTTCCAAGCTGGAAATCAGAGAAATGTTCCATCCAGAGAGCGCATACTGAATTCCTCACAGATTGTAGTTGACCAATCATCTGTGAGGTTTCGTCCCTACACATCCCTTTCACTCACTGGCAGAGACGGCCAGCAGCTGCTACTGGTTAACAGTTCTTGTGTGCAGCTAGAACCACCTCGGTGTCTGCAGTCCTTGGCTGCCACAAGAATAACAACCAGCAAAGTGAGTTATAGATAACAAGCGGCTGGCACGTTAGTGTTGTACATCTTTCATAGCAAACACTGGAACAAGAGAAGCTTTACATAGGTGTTGGTTGCCCGGTGTTGATTAGAAAGTTTGATCCACAAGTTGCGTGACTTGCTTGATTTGAAGTGATACACTGCAGAGGCCAAATTTCGAAATTTATTTTCTCTACTTGCAGTTGAGGACCAGGACACAAGGCAGCTTGGAAGTATCAGGTTCCCAGTTGAACTTGAGAGGTGCAGGTGGTTTATTTTTTGGAGGGCAGCAGGTTGACATCACTGCTGGAGCAGACATCACTCTCTCTACTCGCTCAAATGAGGTAGTGAATTGAGCTGATACTGCACACACAAATCCTATTGTGCAATTAAGCATTAGAGTTGGGTGATACTCGCTTCCCTTAGTTTGCTTCCCCTGTTCAATTTCATATTGAGCAGAGCTGCCAAAGGTTCGATGTTGGAAATGAGTCTCCATATGGGCAAAGTAAACTTTAATGTGTACTGATGATTGAGTCTCACTCCTAATGAGTGAGTCTCACTCCTAATGAGTGGGTCTCACTCCTAATGAGTGAGTCTCACTCCTAATGAGTGGGTCTCACTCCTAATGAGTGAGTCTCACTCCTAATGAGTGTGAATCACTCCTAATGAGTGGGTCTCACTCCTAATGAGTGGGTCTCACTACTAATGAGTGCGACTCACTCCTAATGAGTGTGAATCACTCCTAATGAGTGGGTCTCACTCCTAATGAGTGGGTCTCACTACTAATGAGTGCGACTCACTCCTAATGAGTGTGAATCACTCCTAATGAGTGGGTCTCACTACTAATGAGTGCGACTCACTCCTAATGAGTGTGAATCACTCCTAATGAGTGTGAATCACTCCTAATGAGTGTGAATCACTCCTAATGAGTGGGTCTCACTCCTAATGAGTGGGTCTCACTACTAATGAGTGCGACTCACTCCTAATGAGTGTGAATCACTCCTAATGAGTGGGTCTCACTACTAATGAGTGTGACTCACTCCTAATGAGTGTGAATCACTCCTAATGAGTGTGAATCACTCCTAATGAGTGGGTCTCACTCCTAATGAGTGGGTCTCACTACTAATGAGTGTGACTCACTCCTAATGAGTGTGAATCACTCCTAATGAGTGGGTCCCACTACTAATGACACTCCTAATGAGTGTGAATCACTCCTCACTCCTAATGAGTGGGTCTCACTCCTAATGAGTGTGAATCACTCCTAATGAGTGTGAATCACTCCTAATGAGTGTGAATCACTCCTAATGAGTGTGAATCACTCCTAATGAGTGGGTCTCACTCCTAATGAGTGTGAATCACTCCTAATGAGTGGGTCTCACTCCTAATTATGAGTGAGTCTCACTTCTAATGAGTGATGAGCTAGTGGGTCTCACTCCTAATCTTACCAGCTACATGCATGTAGCTATAAGGTTTCCACTTCCAGCCTTTGTTCCTATATGAATATTGGTACGTAACTGTATAGGCAGGATGTCTGTTAGTTGGAGCTAGCATAGATAGATTTCCTCTTTGTATGCGTGCAGGCCTCAATTCAACTGGACGGAAGCGGTGGTGGTGTTGCCATACAGGGTCTACCGCAAGTCTCAAGTGCTGGTACCCTTCCATCAGTTGGCCCCAAGTACCACCTGTGTGCATGCGCCAGTGGCAGGCTTTTCCTTGTGCCTGCTAACTCCTTACGCTGTGCAGCAGCAAATGAGATGACTAACCCGTGCAGTTAAAGCATCATTAATTTAGCTAGCTGATATTGTTGTCTTGTAAACTGGTCATAAAGGTGGTAATTCAAGAAAAATATACAATTCAAGATGTAAAATTGATGGTCACGAGAGTTGTCCCGATGCCAGCAGTGCCCTGTACTGGGTCAATGCCAGCATGGCAGATGCATAGGTGAATGGTTCAGATGACCAGAATGGCCAGAAATTGGAGTCAGGAGTATTATATCCTTGAAAGTCGGTGGGAGTTAACTTGCCAAAATGTTTCTGCAGAAGTTGTTTGTCATATTCTTCTCGAGGAATGATGCCTCTCACACCAATAACCATGTCTGGTGTGGCTGAGGCATTAGCAGGGACAGCAGAGCCATTGATGTACTGCATGAGGTTGGCTGGGTAGTAGAATGGAAGGTCCTGCATGCGGTGAAGAGAATATAACCACATATATAAGCATGGTTGTGGGAGCTAGAGCATGGGGACAAATGATCTGAGATATGTACACATGTACATGGCTGGGTATGCTGTTGTTCAGACACAATTGAATTCTCTTCTCGTCCTGCATGTGGACTCACATATTGGCCTGGCCTGGGGTAGAGAGTATCAGTTAGTTCAAAAGTATTACTGCATGCTATTGGCCATGTCCTTCAATGCAAAAGGAAAAGTCATACAACAAAACGTATAATCATGTGGACTGCTGAATACACTTACATTGATATTCTTTACAGACCCAGAAAATACGGTGCTGTAGGGTTTATATTTTCCGGTGAGTGTATTTTGAGTGAGCCACTCTGATGCTCTGACAACAGCATTCTTCACAGCAGTGGGGGTGTTGGGTAGGAGCTTCTCTCCTGACATCCACGTGTACAGCAAAGCATTGACTGCCATGGCAGTGGAACATATGCGATCCTCACCATGGTTTAGAGGCTTCCCTGATGGAAGAAAATTACACTTGAACCACAGAAGTATAATCCGCTAGAATGAGAAGCTTCTGGAAATGAGTTGGAACCTCCTAAAAGCCTTGAAACACTATGATTGTATGAAAGAAAAGTAATGGCAAATTGTCAGACACTTGGTGCATGAGTTACCGAGTATATCTGTGTCCGCGTCCCCCAGGAAGTCATCAAAGTATGCCAGTTCTCCATCCAGTGTTACCCTGTTAAGGATGCTAGTGGTAGCAGGCCCACGAAGGGCATCCGAGAGTCGCAACTTAACTCTCTCCATCACTGGAAATGGAAGGGTGCTGGCAGAAGTGAGCAGGTTGAGAGTGCGTGCCGTGAACCAATAGAAATTGAACACAGAGGGGTAGTAGGTGAGAGCTATGTCCGGTCGGCCTGAAAAATTCCTCTCAATACACCAGGCAATCAGATCTGTTGTGTTCTCATAGATCATTTGCAGCTCTGGGTCAAACCACTGTGAGTCGTTGGTTAGGTTTGACAGAGCAGCTGCACTGATACCGTATACTGTATTAGCACCCACTGTCAGGTCTATGTTGTTCATGTTGAATGGCATCTTGTAATCTTCCCTGTAGTGCACTTCAGCTGCTGATATATTCTGCATCCACGTTACCACAAACGCTGCAGACTGATTACTAGCTTGAATAGAGTAGAGATACTCTCGAAGATAGAAATACGATCTTGGGTCTATTGTGTTGGTACCAAGGTCATTACTGAGTGGCCTGTAGGTATAGGACTTCAGAACTTCAAATGCTTGAACAAAGTTGGAGTTGTTTGCGTACCAAGCCTGGTATGGCCCACTGGAGACGACACTATGGTTTGCAAGCAGTGAGCCAAATCCAATGTTCACAAATGAACAGTCAAAATCAGCTGGAACATGGAAAGTATTCAAGCAAATATCCCTGGAAAATTAAGAGGATGTACTTTTAAGGGTCAGCTTGAAGCTTCATTCGTCATGCACAGCTTAATGCAGCCAAGTCAGTTGGTTTATAGGAAACGGCAGATAATGGGACAATATCCCAAAGATTCCCCAGGCCTTCCCCTCCGTTTGTATACTGCAAGCGATCAAAAACTGGAGGTGTAGATGGCCTTGGAACGATGATATCTGTTGGGCCCAATGGTAAAGGTATTATCCCATTATAGTTCATTCCATTTCTTATTATGCTTCCGTTTTTGCATACTGCAAGCGAACAAAAACTGGAGTTGTAGAAAGGCTGGGAATGAGGCTAACAGTAGTGGTATCCCATGCAATGGTGTAATGCAATGAACTTACAGGAATCCAACTAGCGGAGTGATCTTATCTGACAGACTTGGCAAACCAACTTCAGCCAAGAGCTTCTGCACTTCCTCCAAGATCAACTCGTTGTACCAGGCAATGTTTCCAGCATTCTCTGGCCAAGATGTCCACTCTCCAGTTGTTGTATTATATATCTGGCGCCAAAAGGTTACTATTCCATCATTACTGTGGTAATTTCTGTCATGGTATTCACTGATAGCTTCTAGTGCAATGTACAGTTGATTCTCAGAGGGGAGAGGGCCTTTCCAAAACTTGGCAGCCTCCAGCAGAATGGAACTGACCAATAAAGTCACAAACGCATTGTTGTCGAAGCAGGAAAGGTGATCACGAAGCAAGGAGAGTTCTGGAGCGCCATGAAGATTGACTTTTATGTCACAAGGATAGACTCCAAATTGCCTAGCCAGAGACAGGAATGGTCTAAATTTGGTTGGTTTCAAAATCTACAGTGAATAAGAAACCAATGACCAATGGATGCAGCACAATTCCTCTAGCAATAATTATTAGTTCTCCCTCTCCCATGGCATAAATGAAAAGCTACGACTTAATGGCAGGAAAACGTATGTTCAGAATGCCTTGGAAAACTAAGCTAGTGGGTGTGCGCGCATCCTGCAGGGTTGGCCTGCAATCATTATCTATGCTGCAATCCTCTAGGGGGAATCTCCCCTATAACTTTGAGCCTTCTAAGAGTGGTTTTGAGGCATTCTGAGCCGGTTTTGGGGTTGTGAGTAGCTGTGGTGTCACAGACAGATTTTAATAGCTACCCAGTACGTCTTAGTTGCCTAGATCCACTGTACATGTAGCACGTACGTGACAGCAGTAGCATGGTGTTCATAAAGCCTGTTTACTCACTCACTGGTGCATCTATGACTGAGCTGGTGCAAGCTAATACCCCTCCACACTAGCAAGGTACATGCAGACACTGACTGCCAGCTCGCTAATATTCATTGGCTATCTTAGAAGTGCGGGGATTCATAAAAAAAAAATTCCTCACTTGGGAGTCCGCTACCTTCCTGCTCAGTTCATCGATCACTTCGTCCAGGTTCATCCTTCTCGACTCCCCCGAGATCATAGCCATCAGGGAAACTAACAGCACCACTGGCAATGCAATCTCCATCGTTACGTAGTTAGTCACTAGCTGGAATGCATTCTTTGGGGAAATTATCCGTGGTCATAAGACACTAGTCAAAATGGCAGTAGCTACTGCAATCGGGCCAATTAACGCTTGTTGACATGGGTGGGGCTCAATTATTATGCACCATGTTAATGTTCTGGTCACGAGACTAGGGTGATAGGCCTACGTATACCGGAAGCACGAACCTCCGTATACTCTCAGCTCATCTGAGCGCTGCGTGGTGGAGCTAGCCTCGTTCCCAGGCCTTCCACACCTCCAGCTTTTGATCGCTTCCAGTATGCAAAAACGGAGGGGGAAGGTCTGGGGAATCTTCTCACGTGATACGCGGCACAGACGTCATACATCGTCACGCCTCATATCAACAGTCAAGACATGTATGAGACCGATCTTGCATTCTGCGCTAGCTACAAAGATGGGACAAGCGCCAACTGAGAGCTACACCGAGCGTATGAAGCATATCAAGGCTACAAGGCTAAACGTGAAAATGCCCAGCTATGACGCAATCTTCCCGTGGAGCGAAAAGACGGCACTATTTGGAGTTTCACCCCTTGTATCACAGCTATCCCTCAGCGGTTTTGCTTCGAACCTGGATATGTTTTACAGGTAGGACCTACCTCTTCTCTGTAACTTGTTTCAGTTTTCTAGCTTCGCTGTAGCTGTGGATGGGAATGTAAATAAGCCATTGCATCTAGAATCCGTGACGTCAGCTGTGCCGCGTATCACGTGAGAAGATTCCCCAGGCCTTCCCCCTCCGTTTTTGCATACTGGAAGCGATCAAAAGCTGGAGGTGTGGAAGGCCTGGGAACGAGGCTATGGTGGAGCTGGTGAGCTGGTAATAGAGTATACTGGTGAGTCCGGGAAACCCAGGCTATTACTTCAAACATGTCTCTGTACGATGGCCTGGGAGTGGAGACGGCTCCTATCCCCGCCGAAGTAGATGACTCGTCAACATCAGCGAAGCCAGCCAGCTTGAGTGGATGGTCTTCTGGACTGAAACTAATGGCATCCCAGCTTCAGAGGAACAAGAAGGCATTCAAGGCAACCCAGCAGAAAGCTAGAAGTCAGCCTACCACCATGGTCTTAGAACCTGCTTCTGCCCAGCTCTCTCTAACAGCAAAGCAGGCCCCAGCAGAGCAGCCTGTGGAACTGCTGGAAGATGACTTAGCCATGGAGATCGAAGATGAATATGACCCCATGGTGCCTAACAACTATGAATTGATTGTCAAGGAGCGGAGGGAAGAGCAAGATAAAGTCCGAGAGGAACAGCGAAAGCACCGTCGTGAAGAGCGTGAGCGTGAACGTCGTGGAAGGCAGTACAGACACTCCAGTAGCAGTGACAGTGAAGAGGATGAGAAATCCAAAAAGAGCCGAAGGAAAGATTCCGCTGCTATTCCTCCCCCAATGTTCCTGTCTAATGAGACGGAGAAGAAACCAGAAGAAAAGGAAAAGACTGTTGTGGAGTCTGCCTTAGAAGAGCTCAGTAGAACCAAAGCACAGAAGGCCAATCCGTTTGCGAAGCCTAAAATTGGCTCAGTGGCTTCAAGCATCATGTCCAAGTATGGATGGAAGGAAGGCCAAGGCCTTGGGAGAAAGTCTCAGGGGATTAGCACTGCACTGGCTGTCGAGAAGACCAGCAAAAGAGGGGGCAAGATTGTGAACATAGCGGCTGAGACAGAGCAACAACTGGAACAAGAGAAAAAGAAAGCTCAGTCACTGGCTGATGTCATGAGGAATCCGACTAAAGTAGTTCTCTTGCAGAACATGGTTGGTCCTGGAGAAGTGGATGAGGACCTGCAGCCGGAAGTGATTGAAGAATGTGGCAAATACGGAGAAGTTTCCAATTGCCTGATATTTGAGATTCCTCATGGAGCTCCAGACGATGAAGCAGTCAGAATATTTGTGGAATTCCAAAGACTTGAGTCAGCAATCAAATCTGTTGTTGATTTGAACGGACGCTTCTTTGGTGGCCGTACTGTTAAAGCCAGTTTTTTTCCTGAAGATCGCTTTAGCAGATATGACCTTGCTCCACTTCAGGAATAACCACTAATGTACTTTACTGACCTTGCTGTGTTCACATGTACATTCAGGCATATGTACATGTTTCCATTCTCCCATCACCTGTGATACTGAAGTGATCTGTACTGGGGTGGTTTGGTCTCGGACCAAGACTAGCATCGGCACTGACCCGGTGCAGGGCACTGCTGGCATCCGAACAGCTGAATAATAGTAGGATAATAATTGAACCCAAGCAGTTTTCTTCTGTATAGGCTAATATGAATGCGTAGTAAGTTTAGAGGACATTGAATAGTCTCGGAACCAGACTATATAGACATTGCATGCTGGCAGCTGGATAGCCTGAATACTAGATGCAGTGGCTATATTATAGTTAATGAATGCTTAGTAAGTTTAGATGCACAGGCCGGGCATCTGGACAGCTACCTAATCCTGAATACCATTATGAATGCTTAGTAAGTTAAACGGACATTGCATGCACAGGCCGCGCATGCACAGTCTGGACAGCTACCTAAGCCTGATACTAGATGCAGTAGCTATAGGTGATCCAAGCAATTTTCTGGAGAAAGCGAAGGGCTGGCTTAATTGTTAGACTAGTCTGGTATTCAGTCCCGCCCCCCCCCCCCCCCCCCCCCCCCCCCCCCCAAACTTCCGCCACCCCCATTATCTCAGGTATATAGCTATTATAGCTAGCCATAATTAAAACTGCATCCGCGTCTCATAAGTTCCTGGCGGAGGATATATGCGCGCACATCCTCGAGCCTCCTCTAGTCCCTGGTTTATCTTTACTATGTTGGTGCTGCTTTTTTTCCTGGTAGCGGTGGTCTCCAGTAGTCCCGCGGGTACAATCGGAGAGAACGTGGACAAAGTGATTGATGAACTTGGCAGGAAGATAGCCGAGTCCCAGGTAAGGCCTTGGATTGACCATGGTTTTCTAGTAGGGGGTAATAACCAACAGATGGGATGACTCGGACTATTATGTGCTGGTCAATAGCTAGTGTCCAACTGGCTTTTTTCACATCTCACATCAAAAAATTCAGTCTCCTCCCATGCAGTTTATGCCATTTCTTGGATAGTTTACTACATCATAGCTACTTTACATGGAAGATCTTATTTCCTGAATTAATTTTATGACTAGAAAATTATTTTGGCATCTGTTCTATGTTTAACTTTCTTATCACTGGTACCACACGACACTGAGCAAAGTTATGCCATTTCCATTGCCAAGAGGGAGGCAGTAGCTAAACGTCAGCTTCGGTTCACAAAGCCACCATTAGAATGTCTGAATGTGCCATGCCACACATAGCTAATAGTCAACTTCTTGCATGGTTCTTTAGTTACATGAAAATGGGGAGCAGATTTGTCACGAGCTTCTTTTGGTGATGTGAGGTGCACAATAGGAACTGTGACAAGTTCACCTTGTGGGGGCTGATTTCATGGCAGTTGACCTCCAAAAGAATATTCAAATGTGGATAGGTTCGAACACACTTTTGGTTTCCAGCATTGGCTTCTACACCAGCTGGATCAGGGTTTTGTTTCCTACCCGATTTTCAGCTCTGTGTAACCCATGGCCACTTTCCATTCTTATGCAGATATTGAAGCCCACCAAATATGTGCCACCATTGTCATTTGCAAAACAGTTTGGAGTCTACCCTTGTGACATAAAAGTCAACTTTCATGGTGCTCCCGAATTCTCACTGCTTCGTGATGACTTTGGCTGCTTTGACAACAATGCGTTTGTGACTCTGTGGGTCAGTTCCATTCTGCTGGAGGCGGCCAAGTTTTGGAAAGGACCTCACCCTTCTGACAATCAACTGAACTTTGCACTGGAAGCAATCAGTGACTACCATGACAAGAACTATGATATGGATGAAGGGATACTAGTGTTTTGGCCACAGACCTACAATGCCACAGACAGGAAGTGGAGTTGTGACCCAGAAAATATATGGCATATGGCTCATGATGGTGAGGAGATTTTAGAAGAACTCCACAAAGTTTTGGATGATCTTGGCTTAGCAAGTCTGTGGAATAAGATTGCTCCACGTGCACAGCAGCTGTAAGTTATAGGCATGTATATATAGAGGATCAAGTGACAACCGCGTGCACTCCTGCAAGAACGCATGATGACATCATTGTTTTTCCGCCGTGAAAAAACAATGATGTCATCATGCGCTCTTGACTCCTGGTAGGCTAGTGGAACTGGTACTTCAGAATGATGCCTCAGGTGTTACTTGTGGATACTATACCAGCTCATACATACAGCTAACTATAGTCTTTCCAAAGGTGCTTGTGAGTGGCTAGTTTAATGCTCTGTTATACGTGACGTGCATAACTGCCATTGCAATGGCATGCAGTTGAAGTGATCACTGGTGGCTAATCGCAAAATGACAATGCTCATAACTTCACCACCAAAGTTAGTTTCAGTATATTGCATGTCGGACTGGCAATCTTGGCAGTGTAGCTAATCAGAATCTTTGCAAGCCTTGCATGCAGGCATTCACAAGCATCTGATTATATTTATGTGGACTATTAATTAAATTGTAACTATAGTGTAATCTTATGTGTGTGTTATGCTCTCTGTACACGTGCATTCTCCAGAATTATGGGTTTGGATGCTTTCAAGATTCCAGCTGACTTTGATGACACATTTGTGAACATTGGTTTTGGCTCTCTCCTTGCAAAGTATGGTGTCACCTCCAGTGGTCCGTACCAGGCATGGAGGTCAAACAACTCAAACCTTGTGCGGGCCTTTGAAGCCCTGAAATTGTATGCATACAGGCCACTCAGTGGGAACATTGATTCTGACCTGATTGATCCACGATCGTTCTACTATCTTCGAGAGTATCTTTACCCTGTTCACGAAAACAACCAGCCTGCTGCATTTGTGGCAACGTGGGTACAGAACATAACTGAAGACTTTGTCAATTTTAAGAAGAACTACAGAATGCCCTTTAACGTGAACAACATAGACCTGACAGTGGGTGCTAATACAGTATACGGTATCAGTGCAGCTGCTCTGTCCAACTTAACCAACGACTCACAGTGGTTTGACCCAGAGCTGCAAATGATCTATGAGAACACAACAGATCTGATTGCCTGGTGTATTGAGAGGAATTTGTCAGGCCGACCGGACTTAGCTCTCACCTACTACCCCGCTGTGTTCAATTTCTATTGGTTCACGGCTCGCACTCTCAACCTGCTCACTTCTGCCAGCAGCCTTCCATTTCCAGTGATGGAGAGAGTTAAGTTGCGACTCTCGGATGCCCTTCGTGGGCCTGCTACAACTAGCATCCTTAACAGGGTAACACTAGATGGAGAACTGGCATACTTTGATGACTTCCTGGGGGATGCAGACACAGATATATTTGGTATGTCTATATATGTAGGACACAAACCAAGCTTGAAGTTCAGCATGTATACCGGCGGTACAGATACTATACCGAGAAGCTTGAGATTGATTCGGTATGTGTATAATATTCCTAGTAAACATGGTTAGCGTCTTTGTTTGTCATCTATTAGTTTGTGCATTCCAATCATACATGCAATTTGCAGAGTATGCAATAGTAGCCTCATACCCATGCCCCGCCAGGGCCTGGGTAGAGACTGGCAGGTGGTGAGGCTAACACTGGCAGGGTTTTTTTTTGCTTATAGCTGCTATAAGAAGCTAATGGCTATAATGTTACCCCTGCTGCAGGTTCACATGTAAACCATGGTGAGGATCGCATATGTTCCACTGCCATGGCAGTCAATGCTTTGCTGTACACGTGGATGTCAGGAGAGAAGCTCCTACCCAACACCCCCACTGCTGTGAAGAATGCTGTTGTCAGAGCATCAGAGTGGCTCACTCAAAATACACTCACTGGGCAGTATAAACCCTACAGTGCTGTGTTCTCTGGGTCTGTGAAGAGCATGGAAGTGAGTAGCTATTCAATCAAGTTCCTCCATGGCGATATATACCAGAGTAAAGAAACGTTCGAGATATAGGGATAGCAACAGTGGCGGCGGAAGCAGTATGAGATTGTTCCGCCGCCCTTGGATAGCAGAACAGCAAAGTGCCAGTAGGGAAACAAGGTGGGGATGATAGCATGCAGTATACAACCTCACCCTATATACTCTCATATGTAATTGCAAAAGATGTGTGGGGGGTATACTGTTTTATGCATAATCCCTACCCTGTTTCCCTACTTCTTGCTGTTCTGCTAACTCTCAGTACATCTCGTGACCTATACAATATAATTCCCAAGTTGCAATTCGAGGGGGTGGCTATTATAAAGTACACAGTACTAGTACACATGCAGACAGCCATGCACACTCAGTTGAATACTTTGTTTGCAGGACCTTCCATTCTTCTACCCTACCAACACTGTGCAGTACATCAATGGCTCTGCTGTCCCTGCTAATGCCTCCATCACAGCAGACATCATATTTGGTGTGAGAGGCATCATTCCTCGAGAAGAATATGAGAAACAACTGCTACAGAAACATTTTGGCATGTTAACTCCCATTGACTTTCAAGGATATAATGCTCCTGCCGCCAATGGTTGGCCATTTTGGTCATCTGAACCATTCACCTATGCAGCTGCCATGCTGGCACTGACACAGTACAGGGCACTGCTGGCTTCTGGACAGCTACCCGCGGCCGAGCCAAAATACTAGATGCAGTAGCTATATAAGTACCCATGCAGTTGTACATGTAGCTAGTAGGGTTCATTGCACAGGGCATGTGAACAGCTGTATACAAACATCATGAAACATGAACCATGACAGTTAACATGAATATTACGATGTGGAAATTGGTCCGGCAGGATGTACATACTTTAAGTATCGGTAACGGACACACCTTCACATTCAGCACCTGTAATCCCATCGCCCTACTTCCTGCTGGACCAATAACTACTTTTAAAATATTGATATTGGTCCGGCAGGAAGTACATACTTTAGGTATAAGTACCGGAAATGCGCGTGCATCTACAACCGGCCTTGGCCCTAATATACCCTAACCCATTGCTCTATACTTCCTGCTGGACCAATATCCACTTCAAAATATTAATGCTCGCTTTATTGTTTATTTTTTTTAACTGAGAAATGAGAAGAAGCTAGTTATGCACTGGAGACCAATGAACTGTTATGCGCTGATGACAAAAATCCCCCGGGGGAAGTTTGGACGTGCAGAGAGCCGTGTTCCGTTCCGTTCTGAATGAGAATTATTCTGATTCCCAACACCTTGACCCACAAAAATGGCCGAGACGGGGGCAGACGTGGCTTCTGAGCCGCCCATCGACTCTCTGACGAGGAGGCTGGAGGTTCTAGAGAAGAGGATAATAGGAAATCACGGCGTTAGGCCGCCGCTACTTAAACCAACGGTGGAGGATCTCCAACAGAGATTGAATAAGCTGGGTCAGGGAAGTGTGGCACTGGCGTGGGAAAAGATTCCGAGTTTCGAGAAGGTTTTAAGTCCAGAGTATGAGAGCTATTTGAAACTGTCGGACGATTCAAAGGCAGAACTACTGATTGGTTACGGTGTACAATTGAAGCCCTTTTGTGAGAAGGCAGAAGAAATTCAAAGACTAAAGGATTACCTCAACACAACTGAGTTTCAAGGGCTGGATAGTCATGAAAAGAAACTGGCTGCTGCTGCCAATCTACATGTACAACAGGAGCTACAAGTGCAGGCCCTCAGGCACCAAACTGAGGAAGTGATGCGGGCATACAATAGGCTCCTGCTGCAGCTGTCTGGCCAGTGTGTCGAGTGGGAGGAAGTGATATCACAGCGTGAATCAGGACAAATTTGACTTTTCATTAATGCTTTCTATACCGCATTTATTGCCATGTACAGTTCTGAACAGATGCTTATTGCTAAAACGCCATGCTCATATATGTTTGTGGGCATAGTGTGTAGTTTCTCAGCACG
Organism: Axinella damicornis; assembly: GCA_963931865.1. Lineage (NCBI taxonomy): Eukaryota > Metazoa > Porifera > Demospongiae > Axinellida > Axinellidae > Axinella > Axinella damicornis. The sequence goes on along the minus strand of OZ007506.1, from coordinate 2,299,883 downwards.
CATGTGGTGGTATAGAATGCATATATATGACCAAGCAGCAATTTGCTGCTTGGGAAACTTCCTTTTATTTTACACTGTGGAGAAGGAAGAATGCATGAGGCAATCTGGCAGCTGTAGTGTGCGAAATAAAGTTGACAAGGAACTATGTGGAAAACAATCTCGACCCAGCTGGTCTGGGTTCTGTCATACTGCATGATCAATCATTGGAAGTGAAAGGTCTGGAAACGGGCCTAGTGCCTTGGCTGTTGACGCCCATGCTGCGTTAACATCCATTATTCATTTGTTACAAAACAGAAGGTGAGAATGGTACATCATATCCATGCTAAAGTTGGCAGGAGCCTAGAGACCGTGGGAAGGGGGTAACATCCCTGATGTTCTTCACTCCTAGTATTGCCTGGAGGAAGCGCTCGAATCCAAGTCCAAAACCACCATGAGGTACAGTGCCAAATCGCCTCAGATCCAGGTACCTGGGGATATATATAGCACAACAGACCATTCCCACAGAAATGAAAGTTTTGTTGCTAGGAAACAACACCTGTACATGTAGCTATATCCAATTGGTCATGGAAGCTACATTCCAGAGCTAGGAACAATTATGGTACGTCAAGTCTTGCCTATTCTCAGCATTCTGACGTGTACATTGGCTGATGGCTGGCCCAATCACCACTCACTACAGTAGCGGCACATCAGAACCTGTTTCCTCATTCTAAGTTTCAATCACTGCTCATATCAGCCGGAGATATAGAACTCTGAAAGCAAATGCGACCTCTCAGCATAAACCACCTCAAACTGTAACAAAATTTCATGCAAACATTGATTGCATGCGCTACTTGTATGCTACAAGTCCGTAACAACCGAATGCATAGGACTTCTGGTTTGTAACTCGAGATTATTGTACACATACTTGCCGCAAATGATCGAAATAAACTTGTGCATCGATAATGTTCAAGTGCCCATAGCTTTGCTGCATGAGTCCAATGGAAGTACCATTATGATCAGCAACAGACGTGCTCTCTGATGGTGCAGTTTTGACAAACTACAGTGAATGTTTATGCTGCAACGACAGATCATCGATTCTTACCACTGATAGCTTTCCAGCATGCCAAGCCTGTACGTGCATAAGCAGAGAAGAGAATTAGTTGATCATGCATGACAGCCTCTGTTATTGCCATGTTCGCCCACCTCTGTAGTTTACTGTGGAGCACCTCCGCCCTCTCCTCCCTCAGGGTCCCACCCACCACCTCTCCCACCTCAGGAACCAGCAGGTCGACAGCAGAAACCTGGTGGGGTGGGGTCATACCTTCACACACTCACACTCACAGTTGCTCACACATTTACACTCATGCATGCAAACATACACATGCTCAATACACATTGCACCCTGACCCCCAGGCTCCACCTCCATGAAGGACATGTCATAAACACTTACGGTGTCACTGCCATCATTCGTGGTCTTGGCATAGAATGGCTTGATAGCAGCTGGAAAGTGTGTGACAAACACTGGCAGCTGGCCACAGTGTGACACCAGGTACCGTTCGTGTTCACTCTGAAGGTCTGACCCCCACTGCACGTGGGGTGAATGAAGATGAGGGGTCAGTTTGCTTGCATTCAAATACGAATTCTGAGTATGATGCATTTCAGTGATAAATTGAGCTCCAAAGTGTATGCCAATGGTAGGTGAAACCCAGTAAAGGCATGACTGCATGAGCTAGTGGCTGTAATGTGTAGCTTCAGTATGAGCTCTAGCCTCGTTCCCAGGCCACGCAGCCTGGGAACGAGGCTAGATAAGCTCCTGAAAGCTTCTACATGCAACTTCTAGACTTGTTGTACCTTGGGCTCAAACTGGAATCTCTCCTTTTCATGTGCAGCTGTCAAAACCTTAACAGCTTCTGTGTATGTCATGCTACAGGGGCCGGGGAGTACATGCAGTAAACCAGTGTGAGCTCCCCATCATATGCTAGCAACATCATCCGTGTTCTAGTGACTCAACTGATTGAACGGCTGCTCCAGGCTACGAAACACTGAAGTCTACAGAAAAGAAGAGAATTCGGTTTGTAAAATAAGTTTTGATGGGTCAAACCATTGACAATACATCAAACAATTGTTCGGTATACAGAATTACTGTTTCAATGGTCAAGTTGTACTGAATCAGTACCAATATTGGGGGTATTACACAAGTTGTATCATCAGCAGCCCCAGGCAGTAGGTATGGTATATGTGCTGTAACAAGATTACTACACTCCTGGTATATGTAGGGGGAAAATTGTGTAATGTTTGACCACTTTAGGAATGGTATAATTATTAAGTTCCGACTACACGATCATGATGGCTGCCATGGACCGACTCAAACGCTGAAGCAGAAACTCACCCGGTGGTGGACTTATCAGCGGTTTTGTCTCCCCACGGGTCACCATTGCTCACTTCAACTGTCGTTGGCAGTATGTGACATCACTAGTCACATCACGTACGTAATGTGTATATTAGTTGGGTAAGCTAGCCGCCTAAGAGCAGCCTGGGAGTGAGGCTAGCAGAGTCTGCTGAAGTACATGTATCCACGGGGTGAGAGTATGACCTGAGGCATTCTGAAGTGTGGTTGCCTCTTGATAAACTGGTATGATCAGATTACATGAACAATCTCACATGATTCATGCACTAAGCTCCAGTATCAACCTGGATGTTACCAGCACTGGCTTGGCTTGTAATCAAGGCAGTACATGTCATGAAAGTACTCTCCAACCTTGACTTCCGGCTCAGCAACGTGGTCATGAAACAGCTTCACATCCTCACCGCTTCTCCTCAGTACTGTCTCAAGTGTGTGTTTGTATAGACTTTCAACTAGCTCCATAATGCCCTGCAATCCTGTATCCATGGTAACAGTCTCTGCCTCTACCATGTAGAACTCTGCAAGGTGCCGTCTTGTGTCAGACTTCTCAGCGCGAAAAGTGGGGCCAAATGTATACGCTGACATCATAGCACTGAGAAATTCAGAAGCTCATGAATACTTTGACGGTGATATAACTGAGTCTGTGAAGATATTCAATTTTCAGGTGGATGGGTTCACATTAGGCAGCTAGCTAGCCACTATGTTATCGCTTCCACACAGTACTGTCAATGATGAACTAACTAGAGGCACAAGCTAGTTCAGTGAGTTAAGAGAAAGACAATGGTCACTGGGACTTGGGACCTGAACACCCCTCCCCAGATGAAACCCCTGCACATCATTCCACCAAACCAGCTCCGAGCCACCAATTTCTTGTGTCTCGCTTGCCTGCAGATTACTTCAGCTTGCAGCTGCCCAGACACAGTTAGGTAAACCTTGCTGCCAAAGAATTCCTCTTCATGAGAACGATCTCTAGTAGGCTGCAAGGAGGGGGAGCAGAGTTCACAGGACTTCTTGCAACTACAACAAAATTTCTGCATATGAACCACAAAACTCTATAGCCATGTTCCCAGGCTAGAGGGTATGAACGTACTGCCTGAAATGCGCCTATACAAGGGTCCCACAGTCCATCCTCAAATGTACCAGGCCGGGGTTTGTCTGTGATTTCAGCTAGAAAAGCTGTCTATGATACTATGTACATTGTAGGAAAGCAATGTACTATTTCTGATGTGTTAATCATAGGATGTTGAACAATCCATCTTACCAATCTGCAACTCACTTGGACTCGGAAGAGGTCCCCAGCTCCCTCGCAGTCGCTGGACGTGAGGATGGGTGTGTGGACGTGGACAAAATGTCTCTCCTGGAAGAATTCATGGATGGCCATGGTGGCCGTGTTACGGACCCTGAGGAGAGCAGAGAAGGCACTGGTGCGGGCTCTCAGGTGGGGGAACTGCCTTGCGTACTCCAAACTATGTCTTGTACGGGGTTTGAAAGGGTACTCCTTTCATCAGTGTGTGTGTAGTGAGAATGTGTGAGTGTGTGTGTGTGTGTGTGTGTGTGTGTGTGTGTGTGTGTGTGTGTGTGTGTGTGTGTGTGTGTGTGTGTGTGTGTGTGTGAGAGAGAGAGAGAGATAGTGTGCATGCGTGTGTTTTAAGATGGGGATAAGTGGAAAAGGAAGGAGGGACTGAAGCCACACAAAGAAGGTGTGGGCGAAGATACCTGAGGATTGCATTCACCCAGTATCTGCACCTCTGCTCCTGTCATTTCAACCCTCTGTCCTGCATGAGGGCTCTCCACCACGTTACCAGTGGCAACCACCGAGCAACCCAAGCTAAGACTGGCACTGGGTTAGAGGCACAGGGTGCATAGGAAAGGGGGAGGAGAAGATCTAACCAAGAATATTGAGTCCAAACTAGTACTACTGGATGGAGAGGGGTAAGTCAGCAGAATTGGTCGTCCATTGCTAATTACTACACACTTGTCAAATTTTTTCCCTTTCTCTTGTTCTTGGAATGGGAAATGGATCCATGGTGCCACTCACTCGTTGAGCGTTTCACTTGGTACAATCACTTGCAAGCTGCGAAGAGAGGAGCCATCGTTCACATCGATGAACACAAGATCCTTCTGTTTACGGACAGACTTCACCCAGCCCTGCAAGGACAAGATGGTTCCGTTAAGAACTTTACTTATGGCATGATACCTAACCTCATTCCCAGGCCCGGGACGGGGCCTGGGAATGAAGCTACATGATAGAGGTACCAATATATATGGCAGTGACAGTATGATATATTAGCACCGCATGATGCAACAAACTAGCTATTGAATGATTGCACAGGCTAGGAGCCCAGGCTCAAAGCAAGGGCGCATCGATGCCTTTCGGCAGCTCGATACGCCCTTGCTCAATGTCAATAATTGACATATATATATACCCCTTGAACTTATGCAATAGCAGTACGTATGCAATGCTAGTTGCAGTGCCCAAGACAGTGGATAGTAGAAATCTGATGCTACAGACCATTACAGAGCTTAGAGAGTACAAGAGTAGTTACTAGCACATCTGCAAATCCCCTTCACGTCCTTGCTTACAAATATGGTAACTTTCTCTTTAATATTGGTCTCTGCATCTTTCACCAAAATACGAGAGCTTAGTTTCCTTGCAGATAAAGCGCCTCCAATCCTCAGCAGCTTTGGGGGGAAGCTCAGGAGCTGGGAAATAGACGGCCACCTCTGCATGCTGTGGTTTGGCCTCGTTCCAAAATTCAATGTCTGCAGCATGCATGCAGGCTTGGGAACCAAACAGCAAGCGCACGTGATGACGTCATCTTCTTATTAGTCTCGTTCCCAGAATAGAGTCTGGGTACGAGATCGAGACTAACAGATCAGCAGAACCTTGAGAAGACGTACATGACATAGCTAGAGCAGATGAGATGGCTAAGGCGGGGGTTGGAGCGAAGCCCAAGCTATCGTTCAGAGAACAGGGAGAAGATAAACCTGAGAGCTCAACGGCTGGTATTCACGCTGAGAAACAGGTTCGTGAAAGCTTGTTTACTGTGCAGGAGCCCATAACGAGAACTGGACCCACGTCCTTTGCTTTGGGGATGTACAGGCGTTTTAGTATATAAAATCATTGCAACAGGGGAGCTAAAAGCCTGCGAACACACACTTTGATCTCAAGAAATTATCAGGAGGTACTGTCACGTTAGGTTTGGACTGCTACAGTAGTCCTAGGGAGTTCTAGTCTCGGAACCAGACCCTTCGTGCGGGGGAGGAGGAAAGGGTCTGGGCACGTTCCTACATTCGAGTTGTCCTCACGGAACGTAATTATGCGTGGTAATTAGCGATCAACTGCGATACCACGCGTACGATCACAGTCGACCTGCTTGTTGCTCTCCTCGACTTTTGTCAGTCACTCGCGGGTAACGCGGTACGGCACAGCGATTCGCCATGTCTAGTCACTGGACCGAAAGCCGGCCTGGAGAAAAATCATTTCCCTGACGTCATTCGCAATCAACGCTTCTGATTCGTTAGGTCAACATTCCGACCTGAGGACAACTCGAATGTAAGATGGTGCCCAGACCCTTTCCTCCTCCCCCGCACGAAGGGTCTGGTTCCGAGACTAAGGGAGTTCCACCAGAAACGTGAGACGAAAAAGTTCATAATTACTGGCACGATTTTCTCTGTTAGCTATGGTGAAGCCATTAATAATTTAGAGCACCTAACAGCTGTGTACATTACCGGCCACTGCCTAACTCTTGCATCTCTAACTATGCAAGAGTTAGGCAGTGGCCGGTAATGTACACCGCTGTTAGGTGCTCTAAATTAGTTCAAAGTAGCAGCCAGCAATGTCACAAGTGAGCACCCTTCAGAGAGCTGACATGATAGGGGGATAACCGTAACAGATGCTCTTTCTGTAGCCAGTTGGGAGGGACTACTGGATAAGAAGACCTTACAACCAAGCATAAACAGCAAGGCCAGGAACAAAGCAGCAAGCAGCGTACAGAATGCCAATTTTATGGTCTATTTCACAGCTATCAGAATCTAACTCCTCATGTTCCCCACAAGCCAAGTTATCAGCCACCATGCATAATTGTCACACACTTATCGGTGGCCTGGTTGGTAATATCCCACCTTCCTCTCTTGTAGTAACTTGGCAGCTTCATACCTTCTATATTGGGTGTCATGCGATCCTACTGGCCCGCACTGTACAATGTACATGGACACTACATATTACCAAATCATTTCTTGATCTCCCTGATAGGGGGCTGGGCATGTGACGAGTGATGATGCTGCTTGTTGAAAATGTTGCTGCCTTCTCTGCAGGTTGAGATGGACTGGACCTGCATTGATCAGTCCCACTCCTTCAAGACGGTCTTCCTTGGAGATAGCGGTGTGGGTAAGACGTGTCTAGCAAAGCTCTATGTGGAACGGCAGGTTGTGACGAGCTCGACTTCCACAATTGGGTTTGACCACTTGATAAAGGACGTGGAATTGGAAAACGGACTCTCAGTAAAGGTGGGTAGAGGTCAAAGTCCCCCTCCATACTTAGAACTGTTGCTGTGACTTCCCATTTGTTAGCACCTGGTGTGTGTTACCGTGGAGATTGGGTGTGATGGGGTTATATGCTTGTACATTGTATGTAGTGTGGGGGAGGAGGTTTTTGTGTCTATGCAGCCTCTACAAGTGAATGTGGCAGACATTAGACAGTGTGCTGATGGTAGATCTGACAGTGCAAGTGTTGATGTCTTGTCCATTGTCAACAATACATGTGATGTAGGGGAGGAGGTTTTTGTGTCTATGCAGCCTCTACAAGTGAATGTGGCAGACATTAGACAGTGCTGATGGTAGATCTGACAGTGCAAGTGTTGATGTCTTGTCCATTAATATTGCATTGTCAACAATAGTACAGTGCATGTGATGTAGGGAAGTGTCATGTGACAGGAGATGTTGAGGTGTTGATAATGTGATGTGTTGTGGATGTGGTTGTAGAAATGTTAACCCATTGAGGTGGCTTGTGGGAGTATAGTGTGATGGTACAGCTTTGTGGTGAGGAAGCCCACTGGATTGTCAAAGTTGTGGCCAGGTTTGGGAACAGGACTATAGACTGTGGATACAACAGTAGGATGGCTGGAGTTAAGTTGATGTTGTGGTAGACATAATTACAAAGAATTTACACCATCATAATATTATAGTGTAAACAAACTAATTTACACCATCATAATAGTGTAAACAAACTAAATGGCAATCTATAAATTTTCAAGTTGTGTGGTTTGAGTTTGTCAATCATGCCATTTCTTGGGTATTCCACTCAGCAAGAGATGAGAGACTCCTGATATTCTCGCTTCCACCTAATGTCATTCACATGATGAATGCTCCCAGGCCTCCCCCATTGTTCGCCGCTCTTGTACTTCTGTGTATTATTGTCTGCACAAACTGAAGAACGAGGCTGCATGGAACAGCACTGGTCTAACCACAGTAATCATGTCCTTATTTGGACCCAGTTGCAAATAGCCTTTGTGCACTTCCTATTCACACAGCCATAAAGGTAGGTGTGAGTTGTTAAGTGAAGCGTATATGGTCGGGCAAAGGCAGGTTTGAATGTCAACTTTAGACCAACACCTGCTGTTCCATAGTTTGATGCTCCTTCTCATGATGGCTCCTGCAAGAACCCCGGTGGCCCTCCGTACAACTGTCGATCCTTTCTTATACTTTCCTCTGTCCCTCCCTCTTGCAGCTTCAACTCTGGGACACGGCTGGAATGGAGCAGTTCAGAAACGCTCTTGTTACAAAGTATTACCGCAACACGCACGGAATAGTTTTGGTCTATGATATTACGAAATTGGAGAGCTTTGAAAATTTGGAGAACTGGATTGCAGAAGTCAAGAAGTATTGTGGGATGGAAACAGTTCAGATGGCTCTCATAGGCAACAAGCTGGACCAGGAGCAGGATCGGAAGGTTTCAGTTGAAGCAGCCCAAATGTTTGCTGAAGGATATGGGATGACATTTGTAGAGTTGTCAGCAAAGAACGTTGAAAATTTGTCCCGACTGGAGAAGCTGTTTGTGGACCTCACAGAGAAGATGTTTGCTGAGAGGGAGAAGTTGGAGATGACAGCCAGCGGAGTGATCAGATTGCAGGGATCAATCTCTGACGAGTGGGAGATTGTGGAGGCTCCCGAGGAACCGATACCGAGACGTACGTATGCTCGCCAAGACTCGAGAGCAAGGAGATCCCGGGCGTTCAATGATTTCTCCAAGTCTTGCAGGTGCTAGTCCAGTCAATCTCTCTCTCAAGACGGCAATTATGCATCTGCAGTTCCATTCTTTATCTCTTGTGTTTAAAACTGTTTGTCTCTGACATTTTACATACATGCATGTCATCTATATTATGGTGTTCCAATTCATATTTTTACTGCTGATCGACTCTTAAAGTTGTCTGTCTAACATGTTATTATGCTACCTGTATACTATCGTCACATGACCACATTTTACGCCCTATAAAATAATGATGTCATGGATTACGCGTCATGCATAACTTATGCCCTACACAGCTCATTTGATCTGCAGTCATAGTTCACAATTG